>JAUCMU010000053.1:13789123-13808901 GCA_032275025.1 Enteromius treurensis | reverse complement strand
ATATATACACACACACAAAAATTACGTGAAGGTGACGGAAGTTGTTGGTTCCCAGCATTCTGCCAAACATTTCCTTTTGTGTTTCTCATAAAAAAAAAATAAAGTCATGCAGGTTTGTTATGATACGAGGGTGAGTAAACGAAGACAGAGTTTTCATGTGTGTGTTAACTGTCCCTCTAAATCAGATTTTTTTAAAGAATATATCATCGACGTAAATTCAACTTAAAAATAGTTGGTTTTGATAATTTTTGAAATTATTAGTCTATGTAGGGCTGACCCACGTGACAATGTTGCTGTCACGTGACAACAAGGAAATGTCATGTGATTGAAAAAAGCGCCGTGCAGCGGCATTAGCTCTAATTAGCACAACGATACAGTTTAACTCGGTAGAAACAGTTCACTCATGCTAAACAGTAAACCCTTACGATACTTCATAAAACAGAGTATTTATAGTTGTGATGCATTAAACGGCTTAAAAACGTGCTAGTGTTGTCTAAGCTAGGCCTCGGCTTTACCGTAACGTTTAACTGTTCTGCAAATGAAACCATTGAGAACAACCCAGAACGCATACAGTGGTGTTAAACATGTTTTAGCGTTAATCTGATACTTTTGGGGACCTACACAACCGGGATTCATGTCGCTTGCTAAACCGTCTGATCTGGAGTTTCAGAATGAACGGTGAGTTGTAAATCTGAGGTGGTGGATTGATGCTGTTGACGTTACGTTAGGTTGTTTATTTGTATGCAGCGCATTTATTGTTATATCAATATTGTTTGTAAGGCAGCCCGAGTTTAAAAACATTCAGGATCCTAAATGTTACATATTTTAAAGAACTACATGACACGACCATTTAAAATGTAATAAAATAGAGTAAAAATTTAAATTACATTTTTGAGAACTTCGAAGAGTAAATCTGATCGGCCTGCATACATATCTCCATATCTAACAGTTGCTGCAACAACTTCCTACTTTTGTTGTTTTGACAGGTCATGCCAAATGTGTTTTAAACTATGAATAAAATTATGGTAAAAGATTTACTACATATATATAAATATCCGTATCTCTCTCTATGTATATAGGCCTATATGAAAATATAATATATGTATATAATTGTGGGGTCTTTGAAGAAGAAATGGATCAATATATTCAAACTGACAGTGATTACACCATTCAATTCAGCTTGTGCTTTTCTATGCAGTCAATTCGTTTATCATATTGTTAATCATTGTTGTTTATTTCATGCTCTGTGGCCTTGATGTGTATATTCTGAGTGTGTTCATGCTGTTAAGTGAGGTTAATTCAGCCAGAAATATTTCAGGACACTGTACCTTACAGGCGCGCAGCAGAACGACCTGAAAAGGCAAAACCTTTTAGAGAGACTTCTTGATGCAGTTAAACAGGTAAGGTGACATTGAGTTGTTTCATGACTGTATTAATTATTTCCCCCCCAGTGCTAACACAAAACACTGGCTTTGAGCGAGGAGAGAGGTTCTGGGTTTTCATAGGCTGGTCAGTGTCTAATTATAACGCTAGAGATACCAGGACGACTGTATCTGACATGATTCATAAACATTTTTGGTTACGCTTTTTTTAACAGGGTAGACTGTTAGTGTAGGTTTAGGGTTTGTAGAATGCATTGTCATAAAGAAGCTATTAAACAGACAGTCTTCTAATACTCTAATGACTGCTAGTTGACATGTAGTTGCAAAGGTACTTACTGTTTTTAGAAAGTCTAAAGTGGACTACCACATCCACATGGAATCACATGATTAATTACAGCAATTTTTACACTTAGTAAATAAATGTTACTCTTACTAGTGTCACAATATCTATACAATCTGGGGGGTATTCCAAAAAGCAGGTTAGTGGCAGGTTAGTGGATAACCTCAACTTTCGGTTCCAGAAAAGGAGGTAACTTTCTGGGTATGTATGTAACCATAGGAACTTACTCTCTGAAGATAACCTGCTCGGTAGCAGGTTATGTTCCAGGGTTAGTTTGCCTCAGGTTAATAAGCATGGCGTGCCCTTTTGATGACGATCCTGTGGACGTGGAGGCACAAATTATACTAAGTTTTTACGCTGGGAGAGAGTTATAAGACCGCGTATTGATGCATTTTAATTTCCTAATGATTATTTGAAAGAGCGTTAATGGTTTTCAAAAGATTTGTTAATTTATTTAACACATCTCATGAGACCACATATTGCAAATGTCACAAACCGCAGATCTGTGCTTAATACAGAGAAAAAACATTGCATTTTTTTGTGTCAGGGCATTTTTTGTACAATGTGGGCATGTGCAATAGCGGTTCTACATGGAATTACTTCCTGGGCGAGAGTAGTAAGAGTATACATAAATGAATGATCTCTGAGCTGATCAACCAATCAGAAGACTCAAACTCACTTCTTACATTTTTTAGTCAATCATTGACATACTTCCATCAGCACGGTAATATCAAGAAGTTCCTCCCCTACACATCTTTCTCCATGATGGTAACAGTTTTGTTTTTTATAACAGGGCCGCAAATGAACCAAACCCACCCAAACTAACTTGAACATAAACACACATAACGTTATTTTCTTTATTTTTTAGTTGCATTGCTTTTTATTCATTATTATTGGCTTCAATTCATCATTCGCATGCATTAAAACGTCTAGCTCCTCCTGTGAGAAATATGCCGCTCCCTTTTCTTCACTGTCATTTTCCATTTTGACTCGTGAAATCGGTAGGAGGTTGATAAAACTAACTATTATCAGGTGTTTGGGGGTCAATCAACCCAGAGGTTATGTTTTACCAAATAGTAAGTTAACCAAGCTTTCTGGTAAAAGTAAACAGAGAAATAAAACAAAAGTGAAAGAACAAAAAACAAACGAAACGGCTAGCAAAAAAACTAACAAATTAATGAATTTTGAGAAACTGAAAAACAACAACAAAA
The DNA here is from genome assembly GCA_032275025.1 of Enteromius treurensis. Lineage (NCBI taxonomy): Eukaryota > Metazoa > Chordata > Actinopteri > Cypriniformes > Cyprinidae > Enteromius > Enteromius treurensis. The sequence goes on along the minus strand of JAUCMU010000053.1, from coordinate 13,805,968 downwards.
AAGAGAGTCCAACAAACAAGCAAAGCAAACGAAAAAAACAAACAAACATGAATTAAATTGCATGAACAAGACTTAAAAATAAAACAAAAATTAAAGTAAATAGAACAGACAAACAAAAACAAGCACACAAAAGAAACTAATGACTGAAAAATGTTAAAAAAAGCAAACAAAACAAAAGTGAACAATGACAAAGAGATTGACAATAAAACAAAAGGAACATGTTATGAATAAAAGAATAAAGTGTTTACATAATAAAAGGAAAGCAGTTAAATGAAGAAATTAAGTAACTATTGAAAGAGTGAAAGAATGCGAAATAACAAGCAAAAGACAAAAAGAAGGACAATGAAACAACGACAGAAACAATAGAAAAGAGAAACATGTTTGACGCAATGAGAAAAAGATAAGTAGATTGTCCAAAAGAATAAAAATATCAAAGCAGGAAATACAGTAGAGTGCTGTGACCTCAAACAGAATATCACACCTCATTAATTTAATCTATTAAACTCATTACGCAAACGGCATGACTGTATTACACCGTTACGTTTCTAGAAGCCCACACACATCTCTCTCTCTCTCTCTCTCTCTCTCTCTCTCTCTCATTTCCTCCCCTCTCCTCCAGAGCAATATTCTCCTTCTGTTGCTCTTATTTATGTAAACTTGTTAATAAAAGCGCTTTTTTAGGGAGCAATGAATGGAAATGAAAACATCCTTCCCGCTCTAGCAGCCAGGGCGGCCTTGGCGCGGATGGTTGGCGCGCCTCAATTTAACGTAAAACACAAAACAATTTGAAATTACAATGGGGAGAGATTAAGGGGAGATTAAATCGGAGGGAGAGGCGCTTGATGGCAGGCCGAGATAGTGCATATTCATTATGACAGCATCGGGAGGACGACTCGGAGGAGAAGGAGGAGAACGGGCTCGGCGGGCGGAAAGCAGATGGCATTGTAATTTAACGGGGATGTTTCCGAACATGGGAACAACTCCGCACGTCAGGAGTGAAGGATGCCCGCCGTTTGAAAAGAAATCAATCGCGAAACAGGTCGGAGCCGGCGTGCGTACAATAATTGAATATTAGGGTGAGGAGTGGTGCGAGGAGTGGTCAGCGGGCGACCCAGGTACCCATGAAATATCAGTGTCCTATGATTGATTAGTGCACCCTTGATGTGTGTATGTTAGAGAGTGTCCCGCTCCTATCCCACACCGTTAGACGCATCAGCTTTGTCTTAGCTGCATGACATAATCAATAATTACAACTGTTAATCAATGCGATTTTAAATAAGCATCGACCATGTTCGCAAGGTTACCCGGGTCTGTTGCTTAACATTAAGTCCCAAACGAGGAGAAACCGGGCTGACTAGAGGGGAACCCCACCCCCAACCCCCATTGAAGTCATTTCTTTCGCTTTTTTATCTGATTGCATTTCGAATCGTTTTATTTTGCAAGTTTGGATTCATAAAAGACAAATAAGTTAATTCCGACAGGGCGCGAAGTTGCATCGTCACATGTCGTCTGTGTGTAAATGAGAACGCCGTCGCAGACTGCAGATTAGTGTATCTGATTTACCGCCGGTCTCGCGTTTGGGTCTTGTAGCCCCCTCGCTGCATTTGTCTCGATTTCCTAATGGTGTTTCAACAGCCTCGCCTTAAGAGCTACTTTTTCATTTTAATGGTTACACAAGCACCCGTTCCCTAAAACACTCTGCGCTGGGCTTTTAGCTCGCCGACACAACCAGAGCAAGTTTCTAAAAGTGAAAGAACACTGGTGGGAAATGTCATTTTGGGTATAGGTTCAGATGGACGTTTCACATGCTCTGGTCTTCTACTTCTTTTTTCGTAAATTCTGTATAAGTGTATGTTTCACTTTTACTAGAACCGAGTACCAGACATATATTGGAAGCTGAAAAAAATAAATAATAAAAAAAATAAGAATAGGTATGCAAGAAAGCGAAACCGAATTGTGTTTATTTTTTGAGAAAACGATTAAAAACAGACAAAAATGGACAAGAGATTGTGAATACGAAACAAAACTGTGGAAAACAAAACAAAGACGCAATACAAAAAGAAAACTAAAGCAAACAAAATATGAGTGACTGAGCTGAATAAAACAGTACAAAAAAACAAACAAAAAAAAAGCAAAAAGAGTGAACAAAGTGAATAAAACCAAAGTAGTGAAACAACAAACAAAAACAACTAAGCAGGAGAGCAAATTACTGAAGAGACATTGAAGTGGACAAAAGTGGACATTGAAGTGGACAAAAAACAAAAAGGTGAAAGTGAAAAAGTAATTACAAAACAAAAAAACAACAAGCAAACAAAAAAAAACATGATGTATGAAAATGAACCACAAAATGATGAAATGAAAGGCACGACAAAGTAATGGCAAATATAGAATACTGAGAAAATGTACGAGAGAGAATGAGGGTAACAAAATAAACATGACAAACTAAATAAAAAAACAATAGACAGAAACAAATGAATGAAATAGAAAGCAAAGAAACTGGCAAAAAATTTATAAAATAATGCCAGGCAGGGGAGAAAAGCACGTAGATGAAATGCATAACAAAACAAAGATTGAACAGACGAATAAACATAGGCAAACAAAACAGAAAACAGAATGAAAGAGCATAAGGTGTGGAAGACGAAACAAAAATACAGAGCATAAAAGAAGACTGAAGATGATGCAGCATTACGTAAAATATAACACACTATTATTTATGTCAACAAGACAAATGAAATGATAAGAGCACCAAATACAGGGCAGTTCTATCAAAATGGACGGCCTGTCCATCTTTGAAGGGCTTGAACATGGCCGGTTGTGTTTTGTCCCTGACGGTTGTCCCTGTAGTCTCTATCCTAACTTTGATCGAATCCCTGGCCCACGTTTGCGCAAATTGCTTTTTTTACAGCACTAAAGACAAAGTCGAAGGGGAAATTACATCAGAATAACTGGCTATGCAATCTAGGGATGCGCGGAATACAGGTACTAGAAAATACCATCGGTATCTATATAATTTCAAACGGTACGATATCATCATTTTGCTCAATTCGGTATTTCATACTGTGCGTTCACACCGCCAGCTGCGAGAGCGTAAAAATTCCCCCTGGCCGCCCTGCCAACGACGCTGTACAGAGATTTTTTAGACGTAGATTGAATGCTTCTCTTGTATTTAAAGGGGACGCAAATCAAAAAAAGGCAGACGTTACTGATTTTAATTGTGAAAAAAATAAAATGCTACAGCTCTCTACAACACATATAACAGCTTTGCATGCTCTGGCGCTAAAGTCAGCTTGAAATTCCTGCTTTTTTTCAGAAAATACATAACGTTAATGCATATTAGAAACTCATCAGGAACCCCAACAATCTCTGACACCTTGGTCCATGCATCGTTTTTTTATTTTATTTATGTCCTTATACGCCATCAAGGACATGTCGTATATTACTGGGAAACCCGCCACAGCAACTATCAACTTCTCTTCCAGTTTTCTTCTTCTTCTCCTTTGTTGCTTAATGGCGATCAGCTATGGGAACTAAATAATTGGGTCGGATCCAAAGTTTACAGGAATGCGTTTACTGGAATCTGCTCCAGCAGTGGACTTCTACATTCCAATTGGTTGGCGCTGAACAACGTCATAGCTCATTATCATAAAGTTAACCGGATTTCAACTCTCCCCGACGCTTTCGCAGTCCGCGCCGCTGTTCGCCGCCTTTCGCCGCCGGCTCACATTAGGAATGAATGACTTCCGGCCACTTTGACGCTCTCGCCACCGGCGGTGTAAACGCACGCACACGCTGCTGTTCTGAAGTTCACCTGTAGGTGGCGGTGCTTCACACATTGCTGCAAAACCGGTAAATGTGTCAACAGAGCAACTCGATGGATCAAACAGATGAAACTATCAACGCGTCCAAAACTACTAAATCTAGAGAACTGCAGAAGCAAAATATGGCATTACTTCGCATTGCCTACAAAACGGACGATAAACGAACTGACCACAGGAGGCACCTCAACTGTTGTTAAGCATTTGTTGCTTTCTCATCCTCATATTTTCAGATAATTAAAATATCGACAGGTTAGTGCTTCATTCAGAAATTCAGACTTAATTTTAATTGTATTAACGACCGACCAACGCACATGCATAAGGTGTGATGCAGTAAACACGGAAGCTCAAACATGTGACGTTTTGGTCACATCATCAACTTGCGTTTAAACACGTCAAATATTGATTTCATTTGAATGAAACAGCAGTTTTGCTTTATTCGTTTTAGCATGATATGAATGGAATTCTGCCACATTGCTGACCGCTAACATGAAGCAGACGAGAGAGGTTTATATTTAAAGCTATCTGAGAATAAATTCCGAAAACATCTGAGGGAGAGGCAGAGAGAAATAATGATAACATGTTTTTGAGTATTTCTTTAAACACTTTAAGGGAGCATTTATTATTAATCATCAACAGTATTACAGTACTTCTTATTGTAGGTCAGTAATTATTTATAAATTATATATGTAGGCTACTTACTGTATTATGTTAACATTACTTGCATTAAACGCATAACTAAAATTAACCAAGACGAATAAATACTATTTATGATGATCATCCACTTTGTTTTTTTCAGTTCACATTGTTTTTGAGACCTATTTTTTTTTTTTTTCACCTATGCTATTGATTTAGTATCGATACCAAGGTATTACATTCTGGTATCGTACCGAAGCCAAAATGATGGTCTCGAGCCATCCCTACCGTAATCACAGTGAGATCAGTCAAGGGTCGGTTTGTGATTATGATATGATTATGCTGGGGACATGCATAAATCTCAGCTGTGTTTATGAGATGTGTAGTTTTATACAGATTAAGCCTCGATCTAAACGTCATTGTTTAAGCATTGTTATTGGACATGTCTGGTTTGGAGACTGCCGTGAGAAGGCAGTGGAATTCAAATGCACGTTTGTGTGCTTGTGTCCTTGGGGCGCGGTGAATCTCGCTCTCCCTGTGATGTGTGTGAAAGCTAATGAGGAAACGTTTTAATACATTAAATGCCTATGTTTGCTGACAGACACTTGCTGCCAATCAAGAGTGCTGTCACAGATGTGAAGTGTTTCTTTTGAGTTTACAATTCTAGCTCTTAAAATAAAACCATGAAATGAAATATGCAATCATGTAATAAAATAAATTGCAAATAAGAAATGAAATCAATTAAGAGTAAAAACATATAGGCCCTAAACATGTGATTATTATTTATTATTAATCATTAGTTATTATTATTATCATTATTAATTAGTTATTATTTTTTGACGGAAAACAAATGCCTTTAGATTTTTGTCCTGCATTGACTAAAAGAAACTGCTTGTTAAACTTTCCTGTTAAAATACACAGCTGCTTTAAAATCCCACGTATGGCTTATGTTTTGTCCCGTCCCCTCGGTGGTATTGAAATTCCTGGTGGCCGCCCGTTTCCTCCCCTTCCTAATCTGTTCATCAGAGCTTTTGGTTAAATCATGATGCATAGTCTGGGGCTGTACAGAGGGGCCCCATTAGTCATGGTGCGGCCCTTCGACGTATCCGCTTTTTATCCATCTCTTAAATCAGTCTGTGCGGCTATTGGCAGCAGGCTGGGCAGCCTCCAAGAGCCCTGATTGAAGTGGCATTGTTTGGGAGACATGGAGCGCTCAATCAATATTCAGTCTTACTAAATTACAGTTTGCATGAAAAATGAGGCCCTCCCCCTTTGAAGGGGCCGGAGACTCGGGAGATGTGCCCAGGAAGTGTTTCATCAACACTCCTCACCTCCAGTGGAGACAGATGAAATCCACGTTTCCAGAACTTTTAAGAGTGGTGTGATAAATGCACTGCTTAATGTGATTTAGTGTGTGTGTGTGTGTGTGTGCACTAATGATAGACTGAGATACCTACTAAGCTCTTAAATTGCCTGACATTCATCATTTTAAAATTATTTGAAATATTGCTTAGTGGATTTAGAGTAAATATCAAAATTATACCTATTTTTTCTATGTTTTGGCATAAAAAAACATATAAACAGCAAATCAAATATGGCGAAGCAAAACGAAATAAAATAACCCAAAGAGCAAAGCAAAACAGATCAAAACAAAATAGAAGAAAACAAAAGAGAGCAAAGCAAACAAACAAAGCAAAACATTACTTAGATCTAGGAAAATCGTTGTTGAGTTTTATTGCTTTGTTGTTACGATGCATTAATTAACATGTTGCTTTCATGTTCCATGAGGAGAACCCTTCTTCATAATGATTGATTGCGTCACTTTACAATCATAACGCTTCATCTCCAGCGGCCCGCCACCTGTGCTTGCTTCTCAAGACACCACGGAGACCCAGACCCTTAAACTCCCACCTTTCACTCTTCACCTTTCACCTTTAACCCAACTTGACTGGTTCAGCCTCTCAGCTGGCCTGGAGGCTGGTCATTTTCTGCCGAGAAGGGTGAAGAGGATTTCTGTTAGCCACTATCACTGTTGGATCACATCTCCTCCAGGCTGCGGTTGTCTCCTAACCCCACTCTATTAATCATCTCTCTCTTATTCACCTCCTCTGTTCATTTAACGCTCCTTCATGGTACCAAGAGGGTCAATTAGGCCCTGCAAGACCCAACACTGACTATGAGGGTCTCCCAGCCTCCCAGAGACACAGGAGGGGCAATTAGGCTGTCTAATGCCGGTCGCTGAACAGTAGCACACTGCATGTTTGGTTGAGATTATGCACACACACACACATATGCTCAAACAGACTTCATTTGATGCCTGCCAGCTGGACCATATAACGTGTAAACCTTAAACAATTAACTCTGTGTTTTACCATCTCTTTATGTGACTCTGTGGTTGAGGGTATTTGTGTAGATGTTGTTTAGGAAAGAAGTTTTCCCAGATGGGGCCTGTAGCCCAGTGTAGCTTGACTGCCTTTCTCAAAGCTAAAAGGCAATTACCTCAGGTCAAGATCCCTGAACACAGAACCAAGCTTAAGGAAGGACAATCCAAAGAAACTGGGGCATTAATTAAATTTTTCATGAAAATTAATTTTCATGTCCCCCCACTTTCATGTTGGATATGTTTAAACATTTTTTACTGTTCTGTTAAGGACTTTAGACTTTATTTCGGCATGCAAATTAATAATAAAAAACAACACAATACTTAACTATTTTAAAGTGGGAAGAAGCATAAGCTTATTTAACCCTATGCAATGGTTAAGACCCTGTGAAATGGTTTGCCAAATAACATTTTCTCAGTATAATTGAAACAAGTAAAATGGGGTAGAGCATAATGTGGTTTATGCTTGTTTTTAAATTTCCATTTGCATTTAAATTATTTGGTACATGCTATTGTTAGTCATTGGTAGGTGGCATGATCTAAAGAGCATTTTATTGGACAAAACCTATATATGAACAAGTCATCAAAATATATATATATATTTTTTTCTTAACCAGAAATAAATTTTTTTTAGTGTACTAGCATATCATCTGCCTCAGATCAAACTAAAAAGCTAAAAGACACACTACCCCAATTTTGTTTGTGGTCTTCACCTCACAGGAACTGCACTTTCCTGATTTGAGTCTTAATGGGATCTTCCCTCTTGGAATCTTATCCCATCAGCTAACCAACGGGGTACCTCAGGGCTCGGTACTGGGCTCCTCCTCATCTCAATATATCTAGCATCGCTGAGGCTAAATGCTTCATCTAACCAAACATATCCTTAATTCTATTGACAGAACTACCGTTACATTGCTAGCCTACTTTCTTATTAGCACTTTGTGGTTTAGTCTTAGCACTCAATTTGTATTCTTAGTTAGTTACATGCTGAAGTAATTGTTTCTTTGTAAAGTGCCGTCTGCCAAGGAAATAAATTTAATTATGTAATAAATGTTGTTAGCAGTGAATCAACGGCTCTCCATTGTGCTAATTACAGCCGTGATAGATTGTTTTGTGAGTAAGCAAGACAGTGCATTTGCAAGGAGTGCTTGAAAAAAAAAGTTTACATGCTGGCATGGGTTGAGCTTAGAGAGGGAGAGTCCCTATAAGATGTACATACACACATAATATCTCTTTATTTACAGTAAAAGTGCCCTGCTAATACGAGTAGCTTTTATTCCATAAAGCACTATAGCAGTGTGTGGGTATGAGACGAGAGACCATCATAAACATGCATTATCATCCTGATCGGTGAGCCAGGCGGAGACCGCCATTGACACACACTCCCCACACAGGCACACACGATAATGGATCCGCTCTCTATAACATGTCAACCTCATTGTAATGTAAAAGCATTCTCTTACACACATCTGCTGAGGGGGAGGAGGCCATGGCAGTGATGACCTGCACTCTTTTGAAATGTAACATGACTTTAAAAGCACTGGCTTAGAGGAGGATGTGATTCCATACACTTCACATGGTTGTTCTGGTCTTTTTTATGTTTGTTTATGGTTGGTCTGTGAGCTTTTCTGTACTGTAGCTGTCTGTAAATGTAATATTTAAAACGATACAAATCTGCTTACAGAACTAAGTACATCTGCTTTACTTATTCAGCCCTTGTGTGAATTTATTATTGCTATTTTTTAAATATATGATATATACAAATATATACATTTGATTTTATAAGGAAAAAGTCAGCCTGTCTTTATTCAAGCTTGCTAAACAATTGCTTACTAAATAAATAAATGAATGAAATGTTTTTATTTGCTTTACTTTTTATTATAATTGTTTTTGTTATTTAATTGCTTTTTATATTTTCTATTTATTTTTTGTTATTTATGTGTTTGAGAGAGTGTTTTGTTTTGTCTTTTATTTATTTGACTGATTGATTGTCTAGCAATGTGTTGAGTTTCATATTGGCTTTAGGTTTTGTCTTGTTTTATTATTATTATTTTTTTTATTTGTTGTTTTGAGAATGAATTTTGTGTTGCTTTGGTTTTGTTTAGTCTTTTGGCTTGTTTAATTTGGAAATTACTTTTGCATGTTTGTTTTGAACTAATTTATTTTTGTATTGCTTTATTTTATTTGTATTTGTGTGGGTGCGTGTTTGTTTAATATTTTTGTATAATTATTATTATTATTATTATTTTAAAATTAATTTTCTTTATTAGTGCATTTCTTTATTTGTTTCGTGTTTTGTTTAGCTGAAATCAATGTGTCCAAACTATTTATTGACATATAATGCTATGCTCAATGTATTTCTTACATTGTTCCCTTCCACTTTGTCACTTGAACCTGATGAAGGAAAGTTCCTTTGTAGAGTAGACAAGTATTAATTGTAAACTCTACAAGTGATTTAAAATGACAGAGAAACACCATATAAATAATTTTAAAAGATCTTAGTTGGACGTCTTTTACGGTTTTGAAGTGGCTGTTTGAAGAGCTTTCTGTGTGTGTGTTGTGAAAGTGTAATGTGCATTTATTGGCATGAGTTGATTGAGTCTTCTCTGAGATCTGGGCGAGGCCTCTTCCTTTCCCATCGATCCTCCACTATCCCATCAGGCAGTGCTGAGAATATCAGGCCGCCAAACATTAAGTAAACCAAGAAAGAGTGCTGGAGTAGTAATGCAAAATCCATGCTGTTTTCATTGTGCTAATTGATCCAACACTAGTGGAGATAGCGTCCGTTTATCTGTTGATTCCTTTGCCTTCCTCCTCCGTTTGCTTTCCTCTGCTCTACTCCATCAAACGTGTCGTCTCAGCCGAGAGAAATTAGCTAATGAAGTAATTACTGTGGGACGAATGCCAATAGAGTGCTATTGTTTTAGGAAAATGGATATTTCTCCAGTCTGACAACAGTCTGGCTTGTTTTACCTTCATACGTATTAAAGCTCCTGAGAAATGATTCAGTTATTTGTCACAGGCCAAATGGATTACACTAAACGTGCAGACGCAATATTGTTTGTTTGATTAAACTAAACAAATAGGAAACCTGTCCAGTATGTTTGATGCATGTTTGTGTAGTAACACAACAATGCTGTTCCACACAGTGTGGTGCCACGGTTTACATAGACAGTGTCCAGACTGTCACTCATCACTATGGTGTAGAAACCACATCCTTTAATACTGAATGTTTAATTAAATATTAGTTTAATTATAATTTGAATAAATGAGTTATAATTAAACGTTTAATTATAATAGTAATTTCTCAGAACTTCATGTTAGACTCTTCTGTGAATGGGTGGGTACTGCTGACCCGTGGGTCAACAGCGGCAGCAGGAAAGGAAGCACTCGGCCCTCCCTCAAGTGTTGCAAAAGGTGCAGAAAAATAAAACTAGCTTTTATCTAAATAAGGGATTTGCACTTATGTGGTTATGTGTAATAATAGCTTTTCAATGTAACATATGGTATATATTCATGTAATTATTGATGCTTCTGTTATATTACACTATAACATACATATCAGTAAATACTACTATATATTATAGTAGAATTATTATATTGTTCTTATTTCAGTCTGTTCTTCACACAAGTTACTGTGTGACTTTTGAATAATTGAAATTTCAGTTTTATTAGTTACTTTTATTTTAAACCAACTGTGTTCCTCTGGGCTCGGTATTGGGCTCCTCCTGTTCTCAATATATCTAAAATTGCTGTTTTTATTTTATTTAACTTTTAACTATTATATTTACATTTAGCTATTATATGTTTTATTTAATAATTATATACATGTTATATATTTGTTATTTGTTGTATGTTTCACACAATAGAAACTTTAACAAATACTACTGGATATTACAGTGGAATTACTCTGGTTTTTTTGGTTGTTGTTGTTTGTTTCAGTAACTGACATATGCAGTTGAGGTCTGGGAGGTACAGCACAGGTTACCTTTCTCAAGTTAATTTTATGCGCACAGATTAACTTAAAACAGTGTCCACGTGTGATTAATGACATATTTGTATGCTGCCAAACCCATCGTACAAATGTTTGTACATTGTATGGGCAAATATAATGAAACATTTACTGTCAAGAGGGACGCTATATGGCCTATCACTCCACAACAAATCCTTTTAATTTAACGGTATTACTGAAGAAGAATGAAAAATAAGTCGCTAAAAAAAATTTATATCAAACTTTAAAATGAAACACACATTATTCTGCATGTATTGTAGCAGCACACAGACGTCAAGCTAAAATTATTTGAAAAGCGAAACTGAAACCGCTATTGGCTCACAAGCCCATTGTTTGTTTGTTTGTTTTTCTTTAGCAACCACATTTTACATGGCAAACTATTATTCATTATGTAAACAAGTCTTTGTACTTTGCTCATCTTACAATATTCATTTAATTAAAAAAATTAATTAAACAATTAGGTGTTTTTTTGGTTCACATCCATATTGATAAATTACAGATTTTTGCTTTGAAGTAAACTTATACCGAATTTTCTTTTTTTTTTTGTAAATTAGGTCCAATGTGAGTGAGGTAAAGAAATAAATAAAAGTTTAGGCTTGGGTTAAATAATAGCAGTAATAAACATTCAAAGTGAAAGTGTGTTTCCCTTTCAGACAGTCACTATGACATTACACGTTACTGACGTCATGGGGTCCCGACTGGGAGACCAATCGATTCTGACTCGATGCTCCTCCAGGCCACCAAGAGCATCGGGCTGGAGGTGACTCATTCACCGAGGATCCACTAAGATGCTCGGTCGGAGTGGTGCTTTCCTTCCTTCAGGACAAGTTGGAAAGGAGGCTGTTCCCACGTCGCTGCCATCGCGGCATACCATGATGTGGTACACGGGCTTTCTCTAGAAAGACACTTCCTGATCCCTTCTCGGGACCTCTCCGTCATCCTCATGGGACAACTGGAAACTCCCTTTGAGCCGCTAGACTCAGTCGAGTTGAAGTTTTTATCCTTAAAAACCTTACTCCTGGTCGCGCTCACCTCCATAAAGAGGATGGGAGACCTGCCTGATCTGGCCTACTCTCACGTTTTCCTGAGACCCAGATCTGGTTATGTGCCCAAAGTTCCGACCACACCCTTTCGGGATCAGGTGATGAACTTGCAAGCGCTGCCTGCGGAAGATTTCCTTGAATTGCTGTGTCCCGTTTGTACGCTGCACCTTTACGTGAAACGCACTCTGAGTTTCAGGAAATCCGATCAGCCCTTTGTCAATGCTGTCTCCAAGCAGAGGTTGGCCCATTGGGTAGTTGAAGCCATTACCTCGGCCTACCAGGACCAAGGAGACGCATGCCCCCTAGGAGTGACAGCCCACTCCACCCAGAGTGTCGCCGCCTCCTGGGCGTTGGCCCATGGCGCCTCTCTAGTGGACATCTGTAGAGCTACAAGTTGGGCGACACCCAACACTTCCCCCATCGGTCCTGGCTATTCACCCCACGGTTTCTTCCCACCGTGTCCCCTGCTCCTCCTAAAAAGGTTTTTTTTTTCTGCACAGACTTCTGTGCGCTCTGCCCCTCCATTCCCATTTGGGGAACACGCGGTTCTTCGCAGCCTGCCAGCATTTGGGTCTCTTACGTGACGCAGTTTGGGCTGTGGCACTTTCCAGAGGGAACCCATGACGTCAGTCAATGACATAACACCATCGTGACTGACTAAAAGGAAAGGTCTCGGTTACGTATGTAACCCTTCTTCCCTGAAGAAGGTCGGACTCCGCTGAGGAGTCTGTTGCGATCTGCTCCTCAGCAGGACGCTAATGGTGGTTTGCGCGCCCCCATCTTACATACCCGTATGTCTGGGGGAGTGGCTTCTTGCTTACTTCAACAAAAGAAACTCAAAGCAAACTTACATCTGTATCGTCACACTCTTGAAGAATGTAGAAATGACTTCTGTTCTGCTATGTTTGATTGATCGTTAAAGATGCTTCTTGTTGGTTTGGGTAATGTCCGTTTTAATCTGTCCTGCATCTCCATCAATAAAACATCTCTAGTGCGTTTCAGCTGCACTCAGATGAACGAGCTAAAAGAGATAGAGACTTGCATTAAAGGGTTATAAAATTCCCCTTCCATGTGATAGTTGTGCACTATGTTTGTAAATGATGGCCATTTAAAATCCATAAAACTGTTATTGTGCATAATACTTTATTAATATATCTGTGTATAAGGTGCCGTTAAGCGTAGAACATCAGAAATAAACGACTCCATGATCTCCTCCTGTCTGTTTTTCCTGCTCTCTGCCTTTTGTTTTGATACCTGCTGCAGGAAACCAGTGTTTTCTAGAAAAGTAAATGGTTCTTTGATGCAGGGATTTTCCCTCGGATATAAATCTCCAGAGACTGTCATAACTGACAATAAACCGCTGGTGTGAGATGATAATACAATAACCATCATTTGTAATGTGGGTGAAATTTAGTTACTCATTTTAGAAGTTTAACCGAGCGTTAGAAGTACTACTAGAGAGCAATGTACGGTTGTTATTTTATTTTAAGTAACAATATATATTTAGTTTACAATTGTTATGTAAATACATTTATTTATTTTATTTACCCAAAGGTATATTTATTGCTTTGATATTGTTTGTTTTGAACGAAACAGACAGCAATGCAAAGGTGTATTTATAAATATTTTGTTTGATGCTAGATGCCTTCACCTCAATGAAATAAGGCAAAGTGATTTGGACCAGGTTGTTTTGGTTTAGATAGGCATGTTAATGTAATGTAAATCATTGCATTTATTCCTTTATTGTAAAAAGACATTTTGTGACTGGAACCTCTTTTTTTGTATTAATATATAAAATAGAGAGATAATATGTACTGTATGTCGAATGCAAAAATCCATTTCCATTTAGAATATTTATTTAAGCTTCCTTCCATGTTTGTATAATCCTAGTATTAAAAGGAAAATTCAATTTTTTCGTTTCCGTATAAAATGCAAACAAAATATTACCTTTTTTTCCCCTTCTCCAGCAGCCCGCCAAAGGAGGCATTGTTATTCGTTTATAATCTTCTTTGTCGTCTTCATTCATTTTTCCTCCTCCAGCTGCTGAAATAAACCATAGTGAAGTGTGTAATTTTTCAATTGCCTGACGCGTTAATGAAATGATGAAAGCACAGGATTAAAACACATTCCTCTTGCTTTGAAACATTGTTTCCTCTCTGTGCTGTAGCTTTTACTCGGGTAGAAGGGTTTGAAAACTAGATTTCACGGCCAGCCCTGGAGGTTTAGGGTTTTGAGAGAGTGATCAAAAAAGAGTACTGTGTGTGTAAACGGGTGTTTTTGTTTTATTTTTTGTTTTGTGTGGTGTTTGTTTCATGTACTGTAAATATTTTACATGAATTGCTGTGAAGGCTGTTGTTTTTGTATGAGTTTTGGGCCACTCATCTTTGTCTATTTCACTTCTCTTAGTCTTAAACACCGATTTAACTGAAGTCAGGAGTCTTGCAGATGCCTCGTGGCTGCAGACCCTTGTGACTGACAACTCATTACATATTTATCTAAATCTCGTCATATATGGTGCCAGTCACAGTCATTTGATGGACAAAGTTCATTCTAATTTTGTCGTTTTGTGCATTAGACTGATTTGCATACTGATTTGCAGACTGTATTCAGTCACTGTACAGGCTTCTGTGAGAATTGTCGTTGACTTTCACTGCTGATGAAACAGTACAGTGATTATCTTTAACACTCTTTGTCCATGTCCTGTCCAATTTTAGGGGGTCATCACTTGTTTGCATGTATGTATATTTTTTTCTCATTTTCTTAACATTCATATAAAAAGACAGTTTTGGTGATACTATGCATGTATGAATGAAGCTTTTTTTTCTCCAAATACCGCTCAGATTCACTTAACAACAAAAAGAAAAAGCTTCAAGTGCAGTCAAATTATTAATCATGATTAATAAATTTAAACAAAGGTATTAATTCGTTACATTTTCATACGTTTTTACTGTGGCTAAAACGTACAATTTAGACGTATTTTAACGTTTAAAACGTACAAATGGCTACATATTTTAGTTGCGCTTGTATAATTAAGATACTTGTATCAGTGCATTTTTATCGTTTGGTCAATAAGCTATTTAGATTTTTAGAACCCTTAACCTACCCCAAACCTAAACCTACCAATTTTATAGGAAATATGCGTTTCTATAATTTTATCAATAAGCGATTTCGATTTTAAGAGATTTTTAACCTACCACCAAACCCCTAAACCTACCAATTTTTTAGCGAATATAAAAGGATATAAAACGCAGCCGACCGAAATATAACAATTTTCATTTCTGTTTCAGTGTAAGAAAAACGTGACGGACAGATAAATGTAATTACAATCACTTATTTATTGCACAAATGTCAAAAGCAGTACCAAAAGTAACCTAAATGACGATGTTTTGCAACCGCAGTCCTCTCAGGCGGAAAACAGTAGGTTTACAGTATGTAAGGTCCAAAGCAGAATATGTAAGAATCACTGAAAATATCATCCAGATTATCTTCCCGATCCTCTCTCAGTGAACTCGTGATTCGTGAAGATGCGTGCATCATTCGAATACACTTCACCAGTATCACGGCATGTCGCAATCTGTGACGAATGCAGGCGAGAGCCAATGAGCGCTCGATTATCCAGTCGTAAATCCTGTCGTATGAAGTGGCAACATTTTAATTTGTAAGAAATTTTATTTATTTTAAGTTTTTTTATTTTTATTAAATGTCATGAACCAAACTGATTAATCTCCTGGTGTGAATATCAAGGTTTTCAGTTAACTGCAACATAACGGTCATATCCAGTATAATACAAGTTGGAAGGAATCTAGTTTGGTGCTTTACTGATGAGGCTTTAATGACACACAAGACAAAATGTTGAGATTCACTGATCTGTGAGATCTGGGAACAGAAGATCTGCATAGAACAGACATTTGATTTCAGAAATCAATTCTGAAATCATTTAATTTCTCTCCCTCTCTGCCAAAGTCTCCACAGCTTTAGTTTATTGCTTTCCTCAGCACACTTTATCTCACGCAAAGCCGGCCGTGTTTCTCTGCCTCTTTTTCCTCTCGCTGTTTTGTATTTATGTTGTTTTTTTAATGCGGTGCTGGACGGCGGACCGTCACGTTTACATTTGGGGTCGTGTTGAGCCCACTGCCCTGTAAAACCAGGGCTTTACAAAATGCATTCCCCCCCCCCTCCTCTCATCGCATTAGAATATGAAAGTGTGTGCGGTTCCGCAGTTGTCCGCAGACATACTCTCATGCATAAGACATGAGCGCTGCAGTCAATGCGATTGGCGCGGCGAGGCGCGTTTAGGGAGAGAGGATATCCCTGGTCTTAGACACATACACATGCTATAATGAGCAGGATTTGATTCTTCAAACATCATATGCACTGGGGAGGAAGTGCACTTTAGCGTGCGTGTGCGCATTTACGCGTTAAAAGTATCTCTCTTGTATGCCGCATGGGGGATATAAAGAATTGCTGGAGTTTATTTAAAAAGGGCTTGTTAGAAAGAGTCTCTCGTACTTGTCAATTTTGAGAGCTTTCTATAGCTTTCGAGCTGAAAACTTGAATAGCGCTATCTTTTTTTAAAATTTTTTTATACTTTTATGTATCTTGAGGGGCGTCAGGGATTTTGTATGAATGGGTACTTTTGTGCATGTGTAAGTTTCGTTAGTAATTCTTTTGAGACAAAATTGTCACTATTAAAAAATGTCTTTCAAGATTTCTTTAATTGTAAAATGATTCATACTGTAAACTTAAAAAACAGTATTTTGGTATATTTAGAGAAAAGATTAAACATATATTTGCAATTAATATATTACATTTTATTTAGAAAATATATAGAATTATAAATAGCCTTTTGTTTAAAAAAATAGTTTTTGCTTTGTTTTTAAATAGTGCTGTCAAGCAATTAATATGTTTGTGTGTGTGTATATATATATTTAAGAAAATATCTTACATTTACATATTATA
>JAUCMU010000053.1:13720915-13789023 GCA_032275025.1 Enteromius treurensis | reverse complement strand
TAAATAACTAAAATACATCCGTTGTTATATATTCATATGTAGATGTTATAAATTGTCTTACGGTTGAATGTTAGTCATGTGGCACTATATCGTTTCGCGGAAGGATGAAATGTTAATTTTACATATACTGTATGTGTGCCTATTTATATATACATTATAAATATACACAGTACCTGTACATATATTACATAAACAAAAACTTTGATCTTGGATGCGATTATTTGTGATTAGTCATTAGCATTATTTTTTGTGTATAATTTATTTAAATAAATAAGCGTGTGCATGTCTGTAATAAGCAGATGATGAATTTGTTTTATGTCTGTGTGCGGCAGAGCTGAGTGCTGTTACTACGGTGATGTGATGTTTTATTAAAGAGTATAATATCAAAGATGTGTTTTTATCCTCAAATCCTTACGACAATAAAATGAAATCAGTCTACAAGCAGCTAGTTTAATATATAATTTAATTTAATGATTTAATTCAAATAATTTAATTTAATTCAATCAATTTTTAGTTCAATTGAATAAACTTTTTTCCAGTTATTTTTAGCCATTGACTTCAATTAAAATTTTTCAATGTTGTTGCCCAGCTACTGGTTTGTTACCAACATTCTTGAATTCCTGTATTCTCTGAATACAGGTTTGGAGCAACACTGACTAAATGATGATAGATTTAATATTTTCTTGGGTGAGCAATCTGTTTAAGGCATTTGATTTCTGTCTGCAAAAATGGTCATGGGAGAGGCTGTTCTTGTGATAACATCACTGTATTTATGGATTTAAAGTAAGACCGAAAGGGAAAGGGTTGGATTCAGAATTCAGTTATGGGAAAAGAGAAAAAGCGGCTGTGAAACTCTTTTCAATCTCTCTCTCTATGGATGGCATGCACCACAGTGGGACGCTGGGTTTGATCAGGTGATGCAGTACACGCTCTCCAACATCTCTGTGCGCTCTTTCCCGCACTTCGTAACACTCTTTCCAAACTGCACATTTGCTCTGTGGGGTTCACTGCAGTACTGGTAACCTATAGACTCGGCCTCCCGCAAACATCAATTATTTACTGCTGGGCTGCAGTGTGCTAGTCAATGTCAGTGCTTGAGTGAGAGAGCAGGAAAGAGAGAAATATAGGAAGAGAAAGACAAGAAATGATGTGAGCTCAAGCAATTTTGTTCTGCTTCAATTACCGGTCTAAATGGACTTGACCCCTCTGTTATTTTCTCTTTCTCTCCAAGAGGAGAACTTCATGTCTCAGGCGCTTTGCGAGAATAAGGTTAAAAATAGGCCATGAAATGCTTAAATTAAGTACAATTGTAGATTTTTTTTTTTTATTATGCATTAGTTTTTCTTTGTGGATTTATTTTATTATGGTTAATAACCCTGGTCACAAAAAATAACTAATACATGCATAAGTAAATAGTGTTTCTGTGTCTAATATTTCATAAAAAGTGCAACAGTAACAAAGTGGCCTGTATTCATGGAATGTCCAACCAATTTTTTCCCTGTCTGCTCCATAACTAGTATTGGATGTCATTCATACAAATAAGATAAAAAAATATGGAAAAAAAGAAAGTGAGGAGGAAGGAGATTGAGGTCTTTTTTCATGTAGAGAGAAACTAAATGGCTGAAGTATGAATGAGTAAGTGGGGGCAACTGAAGAAAGGCTTTGAACAACGGAGGACAAAATAAAACACAGACACTCGTTGTTCTGAGTTGCAAAAGAGAAGCAAGGCGTGAAAGACGAAGCTACCTGGGGGACGTTTTCTTGTTCATTCACCCCTCTGTCTCTCTCTTACTCTCTTTTTCTCTCTTCGTCTGGAGGTTTCTCTGGAAGTGAGGTCATCTGAACAGTTGAATGGTAGACCAAACAGAAAAGGCATTGAATACAAGATTGAACCATCACAACTTTGGACAAAGCACTGAAAAGATTTCATGCAAGGCAGATGGGCTTTGGGTCTATTTGTATTGTTTTGTTGTTAGCTTTTGCTGAGCAGTCGTATATCCAGTTCCTCAGGAAAATCTCTTATTACTGTGAGCAATATGTGGTTGGATAAAACCTGAAGAAATTTTTTGGAAAGTAGTACCTTTAAGGACATTTTAAGTGCTGTAGAGCAATGTTTCCCAACCTTGGTCATGGAATAAGTCATGGAATAACTTCAACAGTATGTAATACTGTAGGGATGTGTCCATTTTTCGGGGCATGACCATTTCCAGTTATGGAGTCTCTACTAAAGAGCTGGTGAGTTGATTCAAGTCTGTTTGGTTTGGGATTCATCCAAAAAGAGTATTGTTTGTGGTTCTTCAGAACCACAGTTGGAAAACACAGCTATGAGAATTGGGGGTGACTGCAGATGCACTGGAATGAGAGGATCCTTTGTACCCAATTTACCTATGACAGTCTCACTGCTAGGTATTATTGGCTTGGTGGAGATCTGCGATGGTAAGAGAGACAGCGGGGAGAAGAATCATCTTTTGGAATCAATCTTTGTTGCTGTTTATTGTACCTTCCCAGTGCTGCATATCTACATTCTGCAGGGTACAGTTTACAACTAATAAATGTCTGCCTACAACGACTATCTGCCCATGTAGGGCAGTGTGGAAATGCCTCTTTAGGCAAACACTTCTCCATTGGTCTATTTTAAGTGTTCGTTTCTGGTCAGGTCTGCAAGGCTTTACCGTTAACATCTGTAATAGCTCACCAACTCAAGGGAAGCACACATCTGACTCATATGCAGATGCCAGGGACACTTCTTGACCTCCTGGTGAGGATTTATTAGTCCTCTTGATTCTGGAAACCTGAATATCATTCTTCATAAAGATGACTCTTGGTAGTCTGTCCAGCACTATCAAGAAGTAGAAGACTACTAGCTCTGGAAGGGACTTGTTTTGAATTATGCCCGTTTTGATTTGGGTGATGGCAGGTTCCTCTTGCAAGCCAGTCAGTGGAAATTGATTCTGCCAATGGCTAGAATAGAGGTGAACCAGGCTTTGCAGAGACAATCCATTTGCTCATCCTTGCAGCAAATAGGATATCTATTTAACTTGAAGACCTTGTTCTTGTAGAAGCCATTCTAGAGCCTTTGCAGCTGTAGTCTATGGGGCCTGACAATGACTCTAGGAAATGTAAAGATCTTGTGCAAGGTTATCGGCACTGACATCCTTGTGAGCAGCCCACCGACAATTAGCACTGTTGAGCTATTGTCCCGAGTTTGAATCCCAGCTCAAGGAACTTTTTCAATCTCACTTCACTCTCTTTCCCACTTTGCTTCCTGTCAGCTTCATACTGTCCTTTCATAATAAAGGTAAAAACACAAAATGTAGTTGATGCATCTGTTGTTCTTTACTGAGACGTCCAGCAAGTGACTTCTTGAGCAATGGATACAACTTACACTCCATAACCTGTTTTTGGAAATCTGCATGGGAAGTTTTTTCCCCTTCATGTGAAACCTTCAGTTCAACAGATTCTTGTTGAAATAAATGGAATTTGCTCACAAAAATGTGATTTGCAACTTAAAGATCCACCTACTGCAGATGACTTGACCACATCTGACAACACCCCTTCGGATCTCCTATTATCCATCCTATTGTTGAACATGAAGAACAACCACCTAGTCTTGTCTAAACCTCATCATTTAACCACATTGCCAAATATGGCAAGAATATTGGCCAACCAAGACTTAACTGTTTATAGTGGTGGTCACTTTGCCCAGTCACAGTCCTATCCACATCATTATCTCTTGTGTCAGGTAATATCCTTCAATGGATTTAACCACTAAAAAATAGTAGCCCAAATGAAGTCACTTGGTTGAAGGCCTGAACCTTCGATGGAAGTGGATTCTCGTTGGCGCCGATAGTCTTGTGGGCAGCGCACCGGTGTTCTTCGTGTGTCCAGCGTTTGAATCCCTGGCTTAAGGACCCCTCCCTCTCCCACTTCGTTTAATGTCAGCACTGAACTGTCCTATCAAAATAAAGGCAAAGAATCAAAAATAAAAAAGTGGATTCTCTTGGTCCATACATTCTCACTCGCTTGCCTATTTTGATCTGTGGCCATAGTAGCTGAGCTCTGGTTATTTACTTGAGACAACTTTAAGGTCAAACGGGTATCGCATAAAATCTGCATACTGCATGCAAACCCTCACACCGCATTGTTTTGAAAAGTAGTATGAGCAGTATGTGAGTGTGTGTTTGTGTGTGCATGCTCAAACACAGCCTTTGTCTTTCTTTCTTTCTCCTCTGCTGTGGTCCATTGGTTACAGGGCAGACTTAAAGGTGAGCCTCTCACGTTTACTCCCTCTTACATCATCCTGTCAGGCGTGTCATTGAGGGGATGTGAAATCAAGCGCTCCTCTCCTGGCTCTTAATTTAGACCCCCAGGTCAGCGTGGCTCTGTCCAGCCCAAAGCTCTGATCTCTCCCTGGCCCCCACCAGGCCTCTCCATTCTCCTCCAGCTCACCGGCTAATGCTCCTGGAAGCCTGTATCAAAACTGGCTCTTGCCTTAACTCTTGCCCCAGCTGCCCCTCCCTCACCTGGGTTAACCCCACTGAGGATGGGACCTACAAGAAGATTAATGGGGCATGCTGTCGAGGAAAAAAATGGTTTGTTACTGTGTATTCGTGTATTTGTGTGTGCATGGCCGAGGTGGTGCACAGACTGCTCCGTAATTCAGGGACTTGGGAATGGCTAAAGTGCAAAGCAATTAGAGATGAAAAGATGTATGTTTTTACAGTTGTTTGTTCCTCTGGAGCTCATATTTTTTGGGTATTGTTTAAAGGGGTATGATTTCTCATGGTTTGGTTTGTGTCGCGATTTATGTGCAATTTGGTGTTCCTGGTGTATGCTGGTGCAGAAGGTTTGTGCTATTGCCGTAAAACAAGGATGTCCAATCCTGCAGTGCGTTTTTTTGAGTTTGTTATGGAACAATTGAGAATGAATGGAGAAAATCATGTTAGAGGACGCAATGCCTCCTTTGGGATATGATTAGAAATACTTCGTAATGATTGTCTGTGATTGGTTCATGTGATAATACTGTGTTTATGAATCAGTCTGAATAGGCAATAATGGTTTTAATGGAAAAACTAATTCAAAAAGTAAGTAAATGACTCACAACTATGTTACAGTACGTCAGAATAAGACTTGAAATGGCCTGAAAAAACTATCTGTGGGAGTTTTTACTGTCATTTAAAAAATTATTTCTATTTTTATTCATTTTATTTTTTATATATATATATATATATATATATATATATATATATATCAGAGTAAAAAGTTTTTACTGAGTGACTTTTAAATCTTTCATTTTGGTCACTCGATAATTCAGAAAATGTTCTTAGAACGGAGAATGGAATGAACACTATATTTTCACAAATTTTTATGGGGGTTTAAAATGTTGTACAATCAAATAACTCTGTAATAAAACCTTCAGGACATAAAGAGGAATATAAATGTAAAGTTTTTTTGTGTGTAAGTCCTACTGAAGTGGAGATTTATGGCTCAGTCTAAAAGAAAAAAACTAATTTTGAGAATTCTGCCTTTTGAAAATATGTATTGTAATTGAAAACTATTGGCAAAAAAAGATAAAGTGCTATAAAAGAAGCACATAACAGTATGTTTTCTTTCCACTAGTCTGAAAAAGCCAAAAGCTCAAAATCTCAAACTTGACATGTATGAAAAAACTGTATTTTGTTGGCAGTGTCTCCCCTTTGGTAGAATAGTTGAGCATAAGTTCACAAAACATATGTTTTTTTAAATCGATGCTGCCTTGTTATTATTTTTAATAATACAATTTAATAACTTGATGTGATTCTCATTTGGCTTTAAAAACATAGAATATTGATTACATTGTTAATGTAAAAATCTAAAACAGATTGAATCTAAAATATTTCTGCTTTTCCAAACATTTTCTTTTTTTCTTTTTTTTTTTATTGGACAAAAATGTTAAATATGCTAAAATGAAATATTTTTACAGATACAAAAAAGTATAATCAAATGCTATTTACTCAAGAAAAAAAGAAAGATTCTTTTCTAGAGGTTTATAAAAATACAATTATAAATCCTTGTTTTGCTGCATTATTCTTAAATGTGTCTATGTATGCACCTAATTGTTTTGAGTTCCCTCCTCTTAGCTGATATCATGCAGCATGTCAGTAAATACCAGTGGTGTCTCTCCCCCTGTATTGCTACTACACTGACGCAAATGACCTTTACTTAGCAGGTAATTGTTCAGTCCAGTGCCAATGTGTGATTGTTATCTCTCTCGCTCTCTCTCTCTCACTCTCTCTCTCTGAAGAGTGCTAGGTCAGCACTAGGGTTCTCCTGCGCTAAGCTGCAAGGTCCTCTCTTCATTCTCAAGGTGTCCCCTTCCTGGGGCCTTTTTTCCTGTCTTTTTTCTTCCCTATATTGGCTGGATACACCTACCAAATGGAAGACTAAGTGTTAATTCACTGTCTGATAAAGATCCTTTTAGCTGCTCTTTGAGGTCTTGTCTCTGAGATAGGACGCACACAAACCAAAGGTAGATTGGGCTCCAAACCAGAACTGGCAAAGACTCGGCCTGGAAAAAAAAAAACAGGGAAAAGGGTAAAAAGAATCAATTTAATTGCTATTCATGTGTTTGAGATTGAGGCAATGCAGGAATGAATGGAAGATAGGATTTTTTTTTTTTCATCTACTGAAGAATGAGTGTGTGTGTAGGGAGGGAAAATAGAAGACTATTGAAAGTGCTCTGTTAGGACAGAAGGTTATCTGGCCTCGCATTAGACTGACAGGTATAGCTGTCAAAGCTGTCATCACCTTTGAACCCAGAACCACACGCAAAAACACGCCGAATGAAAGACGAATGAATGAAAAAAGCGTTTTCTTCTTCGTGCAAAGACAGAAATGGGTGGAAAAAAGGGGTTTAAAAGAGAAGGCAACTGTCCTATGTATGTATGGAGAGTGAGTGCGTTTAATATCAAATTTAGAAAATATAGCACTTTCCTGTTCCTTCGCAGAGCTCTTGTACCTTCAACCAAACAAGCGGAAATCAATTTATTGTGTGGAGGGTGTTAGAATAGGGATGTTTGTGTCAAAGAAAGGCAAGGAAAGATTTGCATAACTTATTACTTTTCTGTAACATGTACACAATGTTCACAGTTTACCCAGAATGCCCCCCTCCGCCGCTCGCAAATCCTTCTATAGTACTGTGTGCTTTATTTCTATTTCCTCTCAATGTTCGTACAATACAAATGCAAATGACAAACATAGTCTATTGTGCCGCCTGGCCCATGCGGTGTGTTTCCTCTTCCCATAGAATTCTGTCCGTTCAGTTTCGCAGGATCATGATTATGGAAACAGATTGTTGAATTGTTCCGTAGATTCTTTGTTTCACTTAGTTGGTTTATTTATTTATTAATGGCAAGGAATGTTCTGTGATTAATTTTCAAAGCAGGTACATTTTTAGTACAATCATACTGAGAAGTCATTTAAAATATATTATGATATAAGCATGTATTATTACAGGTGTACAGAAATATTAAATTATATATTAAATTGATTAAATTTATAAATTAAAATAATAATTACAGTTTGTGAAATGTTGAATAAAATCCACTGAATATAAATAATTAAATGTAACTATTTAAACTGCTTTGGTGTTGAGAATAAGTTAATAAAGATTAACCTTTGCTATATTCTTGGAAGTGCACAGATTGTCAGTTTCCTTCATTCTCCAGGTCCAAATTGATTGAATTTAATATTAAGGCGGTCTGTTTATTACGATTTTCTTGTTTACGGATCTTTTGACGTAGCACGCAGGCCGGTATCTGGGAGCCCCAGTCCTGCAGTCGCGTGATGTTTTGACATATATTTTGCGCTGAACCTCTCTATCCCACGCGCACCTTGCGCTCTTCAATTCTGTCGAGTTCCCAGACTGTCGCTCCCCGTTCATCTTTCTACCTGAGCGCCTGACCTGCTTGCCAACTCGAGCGTGGCGTCGTCATTGTGCACGCATGTGTACGCTTTAGCATTTAAAGAAGTGCTTTAACAACCTTTGTTGTGGACACAAATGATGCAACATTTGAGAGCGTGGATGCTTACGCAGGTGCTTTCCTTTGAGCGACTGCTTAATTCGCAACATCTGCACTTTTTGGCTGCTTAACACGCACCTGCACAAAACCGCAATCTGTTATTATTTATTCAATTTTAAAAAAAAAAAAGTAAAATATTTTCAGTAACCAGCCACAGGATAAACAACTAAATGATTGTTGCGATTAGTACAGGTTTGATTTTGTTTGTTTGAATGTTTTTATCACTATAGACCTTGATGGCAACCTGTTTTATTGATATGTATATTTGCTTTATAAGTAATGAGTAACATGCACGCATTCCCTAATATCTTTCTTGCAGTCACGCATGCTGTACGCTTTTTTGCACACACACACTTATTTTTGCAAGTGCGTCTACTTTCCATAAAAAAGAGCATGCTTTGACAGTTGCGTTAATTTAAGATCATGCTTGATGCATTTTTAAACAGCCATGGACTGTTCACATTTCTGCTGCACATGCGAGCACGTCTCTCAAATAATTTAATCATCTGTCTAATCACACTGAATATTTAAATACATTTAATGTCCAACATGCTCAGTCTCTTAAGCAGTCATAGAAAAAGAGCATGTCTTTGCCTCCCCACCACACACACTCGGAAAGTACAGTTGATTTATCGGGAGATAACTTATTTTCTGTGTAGCTGAGTGTAATCAAATATAGATTTATAATAATGTTCGATATGGTATTAGATAAACGAATAAAGAATAAACCGGGCATATGGACCAAAATTACAAGACACAAAAAAAAATGTTTTGCAGAAAGAAAATTAAAAACTATGTGCGGAAATATAGATGTAAAATAAAACATTAACAAGGATATTAGATTGATAATGTACAACTAATAATAAACTAATAGAATTAATGTGATTCACAATAAAACAAATAAACAAACACATGATCTAACGTCTATTATCACCCAAGATGGATTGATAGATTTTCTAGTAATCTATTACTCTTGACAAGGCTTGAAGAGTTTCCAATAATCTCATGACCTCCACATCTCTGTCTTTCAGTATTTCTCTCCCGAACACGTGCACACACACCCTTCCTCCTTATCCCTGTTTTCCCAAATCCATTGCTTCATTCAGCGCACAGTAAATAAAAGATGAATATTTATGGCCGTGGCATGTCGCCTGGCTGCAGACTTGTGTAGGTTGCAGAGGAATCGATTTTTACAAACTGTGTTTTGGATTTAATTCAGCGCCCGCAAGCATTTGCATAGAAATAATCTGCACTGAGTTAGATTTAAAGGGATGGGGTGGAGGGGAAAGCTTCTACCGTAGGACATATTGCTCCTTTTTAAAGCACTCCACAACACTTTTACATCTTTATTTTCCTTCGCTTCAACACGTTACCTTTCTTTCAAAATGCAATATGTCAGTTTGTCTTTCTCTTTCGCAAGTTTGCCAGCCATTACGTTGTTATGTGAAGTTACTGGGAAGTAGAGGGCAAACATAGAAGAATTTTAAAAAGTAGGAGAATTTATATGAAAAGTCCAAAATTAACTTACCGATAGGTGAACTGACAAAATGTTTGCGGTAAACCAGTTAAGAGTTTGTCAATTTGTTAATTTGGGCATAATAATTGTGGAAATAGCCTACGAATGCAGTTATATGCCCCTAAAATTCAAGATATGAGGGGTAAAATTTTAATGTCCATCAAGCAATTTGTTTTTTTGTACGAACATCGGCAACAATGGCTAATGCTAAATTGAATAAGTTAGTATTGTTAAATTTTACACCCAATATTGTCTGTTTTGCCCAATTTCACAAACAAAAATAGTTCCAATCAAGCCACAGCAGAACTATCGTGTGTCTTGGAACACACAAAAGTGTTTTGTTACTGAATAAAGATGTGGTTTCGAACAAAATTTTCGATTAATTTTAATATGTTAATCGGCACATCGCATAATTAATTTAATTACAGATTTTAACAGCTTTAGAGCACTTGTTTTATTAGAATTGCATTTTAGCCACCCGCGTTACTTACGTCTTATAAAATAACAGAAATGGTGTTGGCAAACATTTGGCACTTGGAAAGTGTTGATTTTGAACCCTGCATAAAATGTGTTTCTGAATATATACCGGACAATTTCCTAGTCGTGGGAAAAATTCACCCCCGTATGCTGCCTATTATAAAAGTGCCTATGCATGTTTGGTCCCTTCAGATGTAAAAGCATTTTATTAGGAGACTGTACAAGCAGCCATCAATACTTTGAAGCTCAACACAAAGATGTTCTTAAAGCTCGTCACACACTTGTACACAGCTCATCGACATTCAAACACGTTATGATCAATAGGATAAACAACAGATAAACAACAGACAGGGCTTTGTCAATATTTACTGTGTGCTGTAAAAGACAATTGGAATATGATGTTTCCTCATTTAATTAATGACGTTTGCGGATGAATGATGATGCCGATATTCTTTCTTCCTATCCAGGAATTCATCCAGTATAATAATCCATTGTTTCTTAAAAGCGGACTTTCCAGCTGCGCCTAAATGCCATTTGGCTTAACAGACGCTCCATTGCAATAAAACGCAAAGGTGATTTCTGTGTTTCCTATCGCTGCTGTGTGTCCTACCTGAGGATGACCTCATAAACTTGCAGAACAAGACAGGACAGGATGTATTCCAGAGAGAGCTCTTTGGGAATGACATCATCAAAACGAGACGGAATAATTCACAGATTGTGGTATAGGAGTTTCATGTTAGGTCAAATCGGCCATACTGACTATTATGTCCTGCGAGTGGAACCATTTGCGGTGCAATTCCAGCCTGCTATTTGCAGCTGTATGGAGCCTTGGTGACTGTCTGACTTTTCCAAATGGCTCCGCTCACTACCATTGACTCTAATGAAATCGGACTATTAGGGCCACTTGACACCAAGGTAATGGTGGTGACTTTTTTATGGATCATTGATAGACGCCAATAAGGAGTAGTCATGGCAATCATGGCCGGTGACAAAACATGAAGTTGAATTAGAAATAGGGAGACTTTTTTTTCGTTTGAGGTGTGATTGGAGGATAATTACACGATGCGTTTAAAATACATAATTGGTCCACTAACTAGGGAGTGTTTATGCAGGTGTTATTACATTTGGAAATGCGAGTAGGGGTGTACAATGGGTGTAAAATGCTCGTCAAAAATCTCAGGTATTTTGAGCAGTAATATTATGAAAAAAAATGTGCTATATAAAATTAAGTAAACCGTAAAAAATTGCAGTACTTTTTACTTAAGTACATAAAAAGTACTTTTATACTTTCACTCAAGTAAAATTGAAAAAGGAGTACTTTTACTTTTACTGGAGTAATATTTTATAGCATGGATCTGTACTTTTACTCAAGTACTTGATTTTTGTACTTCGACCACCTCTGCTTTCCTCTCCAGGAGATTGTTGGGGTCCAATAAGAAGTTGGCCCAAATGACTTTCAGACATTATATGTGTATGTATACATGTATATGTGTGTATATATATATATATATATATATATATATATATATATATATATATTCTCTTTTTGAAGAGAGATTGTCATATAAGTTTGATTAAACATGTATTGATAATACTTGACAGTTTAGTGCATTGATCTAAAGTTGGCATCATATGGAGCCTTCAGGTCTTCTCAAAGGCTGGAGACTGTAGCTGGTGCAGTTCCGAGCAACTGATGACAGCTGATTTCGATTTCATACTTTTGAAGATTTTCAGGGTAATGGCTGCTAAAACCTAGGAAACCAATACAGCAAATATAAATAAAAATACTAAGGCATGTACTTTCATGTAACTCCCAGAAACCAGTAAATATAGGTGTAAAAAGCTGTCACTGGGGTAGTGTGAAAGGCACAAATATGTACCATTAAGGTATTAGTATGTTAATTTTAGATACTAGTCTATGTTTAGGATACAAATGTGTATTTCTTGATAGGCCCCGAGTGGCAGCCTTTGTACCTGCGAGTGAGGCCCGGTCAGCTTTGGTACGCTTTGACCTTCACGTAGTCTCTTCTAGAAAACTGTGGCAAAATCCAAGTGCGAAGATGTTAAATGTGCTCAGTTAGAGCAATGATTCACCGTTCCTTTGAGCTCTTCAAAGGCACGGTTAGCCATCGATCCTTCCCCCTCGCTCAGAGTTTAGTGGGTCTGACACAAAGGTACAATTAAACCCAACTCCAATTCAGCTTTAATTAAAACTACTGTTAGGAGCTTGACATTCACAGGCGGTCCGTCGCGGGATTGCTCGTGAAAGTCATGTTGTTCTTTTAATTGCTCCTGTGATTTCATGGCCTCCTGACTTCCTGCTTTGTAAACCTCGTCTCCATAACTCCTGGTCCATATACGAATAGCGGAACAGATTGAATTAAAACAATGACGGTCTAATAAGATAAAGCACTCTCAAAATAGATTAACCTTTCCACACCAAGACACTTCGCTCCCCTTACCTTGCGTGCGTACGTAGCCCTCCAAACTTTAATCTTCATTACGTCCTTTGATTTCTTCTTCCACCGCTACAGGAAATGCATAATTTACACCCTTTGAAGTTCCTCCAATGATACTGACAACATGTTACCTTTAATCTTTAGAGCCCCTGAACATTAAATATTTAGCCATTAACTTAACAAAGGACGAGCCAGACCAAAACGTAAGCCTTGACTTCTCGACGTCGCACGCTTTACACAAGGCCAATGAGAACCAATTAACTTCAGAGAGAGCGCTGTGTTTTCTTTCTCGTTCTTCTTCCTTACCGACCTGCGCTTGTTTTTCCTCCACGTTTATATCATGTCATTACCCTTGAACAAAAGGCGGAAAAGTAAAGTGCTAGCGTGTGCAAAAAAGCGGCAAAGTATCTGCTTGACTTAAAGGCTAAGTGGCTGAACATCTCCCTGTCGCGCAGGTAATTCGGAAGTAAATTTGCTGCAGTTATTCACTTCGCCTGATCCCACTTTAGGTTTTCAAATGAACCGCGGGATGCGGGAACATTCTGACTGGATTATGTAAAAGCCGTATGTTTGTGTTCGTGAGGTTGAGGGAGGGGTGACTGCGCTCTTTGGGAATTGGAGCTCCAGACTTGATCCTTGTTTTTGATTACGATGGCTTCCTGCTCGTTCTGGAGTGTGATGGGAATTCGCAATGACAGCGGAGTGCGGCTTGGGAAGCGGCCAGAGGAATGTGAAGAGGGCTCGGCGTTGACTTCCCTGTCTTGGTCCCGAACCGGCGCTCACTGCCCTTCAAATGGTCCCGCGTAGGGCGTTAGTGTCATTTGTGTCACGCTGGTTGTGGTGTTACAGAGGTGTGATTCGGTCTATTTCTGGGCGTTCAGCCGCTGTGCGAGAGAACAATGAATAATTAAGGACTTCCTCTCGCCATATCGCTCCTGAAATAGAACATAATAACACAGCCAAGTGTGAACAATTAACAGACGGAGAGAGACGCTAAACACCATCAAGGCTTGCTCAGAATCTCTCAACAGACACTCAAAGGCACAATCATTCACACAATGTGGGGTTCGGTGCTGCTATCTTAGCTAATTTAAAGGTACTTATTAAATTATGCAAATTGTCAGCAGTGTGGCCTAGCAGTTAGCGCTGTGCTCCAAACGCATTGAGCTATGATGCTAATGTGGGAGATCTGTTAGCTATATCAGGGGTTGCAGCCTACAAACATGAGAAAAAAAAATGCTTGGGTGTTTTTGGTGACACTGATAATTTTTTGTAAAAATATTCAAATATTAGTACACACGATTTCCTTATTGTTTAAATTTAAGTCTTAAAAATGGAGATTAAACATATATATATATATATATATATATATATATATACATATATATATATATATATACATATATATATATATATATGTTTTCAAATATAACTGCTGAAAACGAATCAAGCAAAAACGCTATAAAATAGTTTTAAGTGGCATGCTTTGTAGTAATTTTGATTATTAGAAATCATTACTAAAGCATACATTTTTAAACTTCAATAAAACATGCAGAAAAGATAATTAGTTAATTCACTGCATAAAAATAAATAAATAAAAAAAACGAAGCAGTATGTATGATATCCAGCCTTTTTCATGGCCCTTTGCTCGGTAAAGAAAAATCACAGCAGTATATCCCCATCTCTGCCTGACCTCTCATTATAAACTGTCTCTATGCTCGCGTTCATTTATAATGCTGCATATGCCTGTCCTCAGGCACTGCATTTTTCTGCTCTCAATACTACATTGATTTCCTGTATGACTTCATCTGCTTAATACCCATCGGCTCCGGGCTCTCTCTCTCACAAACACACACTAATACACACACTCACTCACACACACACACACGTTTATGTGCCCTGTCCAATAGGTTCTTAACTCTGTGCACAGTATAATTTGATTATTTTGACACAGAATGCTTCCTACACGCAAAATTTAAATGAGTGTTCTTAAATAAATAGTCAGGAACATCAATTAATTACATTTTAGCCAATTTAATAATTTATGTTTGTCTAAATAATAATGCAATATAATATCAAAATATATTTCAAAATATTATTTAAATTTTATTATATTTAAAAGCTTAATTTCATTGTACGTTCAATTAAACAAACGTATTAATATTATTATTATTAAAAATAATAATAACAATAATAGTAATTAATATTATTATTATTTTTAATATATATATATATATATATATATATATATATGTGTGTGACCCTGGACCACAAAACCTGTCTTAAGTAGCTGGGGTATATATTTGTAGTAGTAGCCAAAAAGATCATGTATAAATCTCAATTTCGGAAAATTAACACTTTCCACTGGTCTTGTTGTCCAGGGTCACACACACACACACATATATATATATATATATATAAAATGTGTGTGTGGTTGAGCTTTGGTGCCTATCATGTGACACAAGTTGTTTCCTGCCCTCTTTTTATTATTTGCATGAAAAAAGGTAGATGGGAGTTCAATAAATAGGTTGTGCTGTATCACTGTATGAATCGTTAATGTTAACCACAAACATTTTATAATGAATTATTAATTTACCAGGGTCATACATGAGCCTTTACCAAGATATCACAAACATAGGCGTCCTCTGCCTTACTGTTGTTGTGTTATCCAGGTTAAACAGAGCACAATGTGTTTTCCCTCGCAAATCTCACCTGTGATTGTCTGCGGGACGCATCAGTCTAATCGCAGGAGCCATGGTTCAATACAGCAGGGCGAGGTGCAGGTCCCCTTAATGAAAGAACTGACGTTTACCCCCGGACCACTGCATTCATCAGCCTACACTCTCTTCATTATGCTCCACAAAGAGCTGCCAATGAAAATGCTGCGGCTCATATATTAAACCCTGTGATTGGCTACAAGTGTATTATCAGTCTAATGTACTTCCAAATACAGAGCACAGGCCATCTATCTGCGTTGGACACATGGGAGGAGAAATATGCCTGGAATTAGGAAGCAATGTCAAGTTTTGAAAACAAGCATTTATTAGTAAAAAAAAAAAAAAAAAAAAAAAAAGGTTTAACTCCCACTAGGAGTTTACCACTTCAATTCAAGGTTTAGCACTTGAGTGAAATGTTTGCCAAAACTGAGAATAATTTGTCGTTGCAAACCCTTCTGATGTATAGCACGAGAAGCCTGTCCCAACTTTTTCGTTAAACTTTCATTAATTTTTTTGTATAGAAAACATGCACATTAATAAACAGCTCAAAATACGATCAATTGAAAACAGATGCGGACTTCAAAGGTGAATTGTGGCATTTGCACATGAATAATGACTGTTTTCAAACAGGTTTCCTAATGGAGGCTGTGAGATGAGCCTGCGTTGTTGTTAGTCTGCTGGTGACTTTGTGCTTGTTTCTGCATATTAAACTGTAATAGGATTCAGTTTTCCACATTTACCTTCCTTGTCAGTGTGAGTGAAGATCTTGTGTCTTAAATGGATAAAGACAGGTTTCTAGATGTTGTGAGAAACATGAATGTATATATCATTGTTAGATGTCTGTGTCAAGATCCCTCATTACTCTTGCTCTCTATTAATGAAACATGTATGCATCAGCTAGAATGGTAATTTCCCCCCTCAAGCCAAATCATTAATAATCCTATAATAAGCTGTATTTATTTTCCTGAAAAGCTGAGTGTTACGTTTATTTTTTACTCTAGCTGTGAAGTCTCATCCATGTCCTAACCTGACACAACACCACAAGGTTCAAGCGACAAGCATTTTTGAAATCCAAACTGAAGTGAAATCTTGTATTTTTGTGATTTATAAAATAATACTGAAGAGCTAAGTTCTATATTTAATGTATTTAGTTGTATATTTATTATGAGATATATTAGAATATAGAAAATGTTATAAAAATATGTGATCTGGCCATTTGCGTTCGTCTCTGGCCTCACCGTTTCTATTCAACCTTATTAATAACAATGAGCATTACAAATAGATGGCTCTTTATTTTAAGTCTACGCAACGCATTAAAATGTGTTCCTTTTTGCAAATACGATGCTTTAAAAATGATTTCATAGAAAGCTCTATAGGGATTATTGTCCCTATAGTTGATCATTTTCCTTCCTAAGAGGCTGAGTATCCCAAGTTCACCAGAAAATTAGAATGATGTCATTATTTTCTCACCCTTAATATATATATATATTGAATTCTTTTTACATTATAAACATATAGTATTATACAAAAATGCTATATAATATAAGAGCTTTACATTATAGAAAATGATTTATATTAACCCAAGGGAGGGACTCCCTTGAACAGACATTTGATTGGCAAGAGCTGCACATGTTGTTTTTTTTTTGCATGTGCCACTTAAATACATACATGCATACAGGTTTGGGAATTTTTCGGGGTGAACTATTCCTTTAAGCAATTCCTTCAGTTATGAGCTCATGTGAAGGAATGAACTTCAGCACACACACACACACACACACACACAACCATTAAACAGCTCGTTTCATTAGCGGGCCCCAGCTTGTGAAGAGACTAATTAACATTTTTATGCAAATGAATTTCTTCTTGTCTTTCCCATGCCTAATTATTTCTGTTATTCTAATATTACTCTCACTTTGATGTACCATTTCTGTAAGTTTGATCGCGCCCTCCACCATCGGCTGTGTGTGAGAGAAAGAGTAAAACACAGAACTTACAAAAGCAGGAGCGGTAGAAATGGGTTGATTCCCCCTGCAGCACTACGAGAAGACTTATTTCTTGACATTGGAGATTTGTAGCTGTTTGCTTGCCGTTGCGATCAGTCGCTCACTCGCACACAAACACACGTGTGCTTCTGGAGTGTCAGCTCTGAATACGGCTGTTAATATCATGATCCTTAAGGGGGAGCTGTCTCACACGCACACACAAAACACTCACCAGCGGCCGCAGAATCAGCTGTCACACACATCCTTTGTGTTATTAGATGGGTGAAAAGCCTGACTCTTCTTAATCTTTCTTCTGAGTAAAATCTTTATTTTGACTTTTGAAACACTAAGGTTTAACCCGCCGGCTCTGGCAGTGGGCAGGTGTGCGTGTCTGCAGGTGAGTCGAGCTCCGGTGGTGGGCAGGTATATCAGCGATGGGCCGGTCTCTCTCTCTTTAACTTATAGCTCTGATATTCCACGGCTTCAGCTCCTAGGAGGGCACATTGGCACTGGTTTAAAAATTATACAGTGTAAAACTATCATCATGTATTTTCATAAAGATGAAATATTGCTATCTGCGCCCACTTACAAGGGTTTTATTAATGACAGGCTGTCAGGCCCGAGATGCCCTGCATATTCGCATATTAAACAGGCAGGAGCAGAAATGCTCCTTTTATTGCCTACAGACATAAATCAGTGTAACACGTCACCTCATCATTTACGCTCCCCGCGGCCAAGTCCTCTCTTATTTAAATGAATTGGCGGAGCGCTCTGATTGGTTGGGTGGCGCGCAGGCCGGTTTAGGCGGGGTGATGGGGTGACACCGTAGCAGTTTAAATTGATATACTGTTTTTCTATTAAAATTGTTCAGGCTTCCTCCACTCTGCTCCTTCATTTTTCGCTCATTCTCACACTGCTCTATTCATCTCAGCAGCTCTGAGACGACAAGATTTTCAAACTGTGTGTTATTAAACACACAAGTTTACCACTTAGACTCTCCGCTTGCGACCACTGATGCAGGTTTTGCATTTAAAGCATTTTACAGGTGTCAATCAATCAAATATTTTCGTTTTATTAATATTCATATTAATTATGAAAAATGCTGATTGATTAATTACGTTAATGCCAGAGATACATTTTTGCTTGTTTGTTCTTAATGCAGCTGAACTGCTTGCGTTGCATTAATGATAAATCATATATTATGGAATATAAATTAGCAGGCATGATTAAATATGTTAACGTTTTTATAATTAATCACGCTCAATAAGTGCATTCAATTAATGGCTTTAAATGAAATATATACAAATTTTTATTTTTGTCACGATACAGTAAATGGACAGATATTTCAGTCACACTAAGTGAACAAAAAGAACAGACATAGGCAAGTTTTTTTCCCCTTGATTTCTTAAAAAAAAAACACACACAAATAAAAATCACTTCTGCACTTGTTTAGCGTAACAGTATATTTCCTCTGGCTGCGGATCACTCATCTGAGGCGTTTCATACATGATAAACGCAAGAACCTCTGCTGTTAATCACGCAAACGTGAGC
Source organism: Enteromius treurensis (assembly GCA_032275025.1). Taxonomy (NCBI): domain Eukaryota; kingdom Metazoa; phylum Chordata; class Actinopteri; order Cypriniformes; family Cyprinidae; genus Enteromius; species Enteromius treurensis. The sequence continues at coordinate 13,770,261 of JAUCMU010000053.1, read as the reverse complement.
TCTCGGTTAGTTGCCTTATATTTCTCAAACCCTGGTCTGCACAGTTAGGGTTTGTTTTATTATGTACAATATTCCTCGCAGTCATGAAGAACTGTTATTAATAGTGTGCTTTTACCCTCAAACCGCTCAACTTTATTAATGACTCTTTTCATTTAAATCCATCAAAGCTTGTAGCAGAGTGGCGGAACGCGCTATTATATATATATATATATATATATATTTTTTTTTTTTTTTTTTTTTTGCTGCTGGTGTGGGGCCAACACGTTTGTGTCAGAGCCATTTATCTTGTGACCTAGAATAGATTTAATTAACAGCCGCACACACTGGAGGAGTCCACGATCCCCAAATACATTAGCACTGCCATAGCCTGGCCACTGAAACCAGCTCTGTATTCCAACCACTTTAGCTGATGTTATATTCCACCAGCAGGGCTGTTTAGTATTTGGTTTATTTATCAGCTTAAGTCAATAACACGACCATGTTTGTTTGTCTCATGCCTTATGCAGTGTGCAATTTTCACTTTGACATGTCAAGTTCACTTTACAGTCTATGCTGTCAGAGCATTCTTGTTAATAACTCTCACCCAGAACTGTGGGCTAGCGGTTAGCCCGTGCGCTTTTGGCAGAAAAGTATGGTTAAATCCAAACTAACTTGGTTTAAGAACAGTGGGAGCCATTTTGACACCTTCCCATGGATTGACAAGGATGTGTAGCTTAGGATACATCGAAGGATTCTCTGATGAAACCGTTTCCATTTCAATCCATTTTACAAAATGCTTCCATTTAACCAGGAATTCATTTCCAAGTTTTTTGATGATACTCATGGTCCACAAGGTCCGGAATAACTTAAGCAGTTGTCCCCCACTGTCTAAGGTCCTGGGTTACAAAGTTACTGGACATATTTTCTGTCAGGTTTCGACCAGTATATGTGCTCAACGTTAGCCCATAAGTGGCAGACAAAGGCACATTTGTAAACTGTAAAACCCCGCCAACGCTCGTCGGGTCATTATCAATGAGAACACACCAACCTGAACAGCTTGACTTTGTGTTTTCGACTTAAGTCATACGCGTCCCTCGGGACATTCAAGCCTTCATAAAATATGATAGGAGCCTCTCCTCCACATAAATTAATGAAAAAGTGTTCAGAATGTATTTAAGCTCACTCTACAACACCACAGTCCTTCCCCGTACAGGTCCCAGAGAATCAAAAGACAGATGAAGCCGCCCGCTCCCCCTTCTTTGCTTTAAAGTGCTCATCCAATCGGAGCACAGTAAAATGATATTAATCTGGACTGCCTGCTACTTTCATTTACCCGAGCCTTTGCCCGGGGGACGCCGCGCGCTCCGAGACTTCATAAATGTACAATGAAACACGAACACATTTCCGCACCATGTGTCAGAATCCGGGGTTTTCGCAGCCGGGTAGAGGCGACAGGGCTCCGCCAGACTGTTTGTTTTTAATAAAGAAGGGGAGGGGGGGTGAGAGTTTCCGAGAAGCGGGAGAAAGGATGTGGGAATTTGGGAATGTGGTAGGACTTGGGACAAACAGGGAAGATGACTTGGAGCAGGACGAACAGGTTTAAGTGGCTTTGGTTTACATTGGGGGCTCGTCCGGGATCAATCATGGTCGGAGATGGTGATATGATGGCTTTCTTTATGTGCTGTTCCCTCTCCAGAGGAACTCCCAACTCATTCCATAGCAGAGGAACAGACGAGTAACACGCCTTCCCCGCTTTCATTTTCCGCTCTCTTTTTATCCTCCTTTCTTATTGCTCTCAGCTCCGGAGTCTTGTGTTGTGGAAATGAGGTAGCGACGGAGGCTTGAGTACTTTATTACCACTCTAAACAAGCACCTCTCCCTACGGTGCCAGTCCACCACTTGTTTCTGCTCTTTTATTCCCTCCATCGCACACTCCACTTCTTTGGGGATGTCGGCTTTGAGCCCGTCTACGTCAAAGGTGGAATTGGCTCCCTGAGCGCTGGTTAAAACCGGAGCGAAAAGAGAGGCCTCCTTTTGTTCGTCCGTGCCAAGAGAGGCTGCTTTAATCATATCTTTAGCGCTGATAATGATTCCGACATGTTTGCATTATTGTTCCGATATGCGAGCGCTGAAGCCTGCAGGGCCGGCGCTTGAAAACAACCCTGTTCATTTTCAGGCTATTGACTGTCTGCGGCGAGCCTGAGAGAGCTGCTCAGCCAGCGGGAAAAACAGGCCAGATTTCCCCGTCGCGGGCCAGCGCAGTCAAACGGCTTCATTTCAGAGCCTGACATGTTCTATACGCCACGCGTCGCTCGGCTCCAAGCCGCTGCACAAATTGATTTTCTGTTGTTTTTTTCCTTCATTTTTTTTTCTGTCTAAACATGGAATTCAACAGAATTGTCATCATTGTTGACGGATAACTCAATTATGGAATGTGTCTGTACTTTTAAAATCTATAAGTTTGTGACAAACCTTGTTCAGTGGACAGCTGTGTGTCTGTATTATAGTTCAGGCAGTTACTTAGTCTGTTCTAGTTCAATGGTTTGCGTTTGAAGACTGTATGTTGAAGAGTAAGTTGGAGATGCCGACATTTAACCCTTTCTTTCGCTCTTTCTTTCTTTCACTCATTGTTAGTGACATTTATGGATTGTTTGTTTGCTGATTGGTTCTTTCTCATTCTTGTTTGTTCAATCTTTTTTCTTACTAACCTTTTTGTTGTTATTTCTTCATTTCTTCATTTGCTTCCTTTTATCTTTAAATCTTATGTTTCTTTAGTAGTTTCTTTAGTAGTTTAGTAGTTTCTTTAGTTTCTTTCTTTCATATATTGGTATTGCTGGTCGCTTTGTTTGGTTTGTTGGTTATTTCTCCCTTTTTGTTTTAGTTTTTTGTTTACTTGTTTGTTTGTTCATTGCTTTTGGTTGTTAAGTTGATTGGTAATTAATTCATTTGTTGGTTGTTTCTTTCTCAATGTTTTTTCTTTGCATGTATTTGTTTATTTTATTTTTTGTATTTATTTATTTGTATCTTTTTCTTGTTTTTTTGTTATTTATTTGTCTCTTCTTTGATTTTTGTTTTATCTTCAGTCTTTCCTTTTGTTCACTTTGGTTATTTATTATTATAATTGTTATTTGTTTTATGTGTTAATCTTTTCATCTGTTCATTATTTCATTAATTTGCTCTATTTTTCTTTCTTTGTCTTGTTCATTCCTTACCTTTCTCTCCTAGTTTCTCACCCTCCCTTTGTCTCTCTCTCTCACTGGCTTTATTGATCTGTGTGCATTTGTGAGTTTGTGTTTAAACAGATCGCCTCGCGTGTGGGCAGTGAAGGAGACAGTTAGCAGAGCTGCTCTTCATTTAGCATAACATCTTAATTCCCCATCTCTTCTCAGCCGGAAACGCCAACTTACTCACCTGGAAAAAAACACCATTAACTCCGGCCAGGGAGTCCGCCTACCTCTCGTGCAGATTTAGACTTATCCTTGTGTATGTGTGTGTGTGTGCATGAGAGGGGTGAAGGTCAGGAGATTCATACTGGTTCCGGGTCAGAGATTGCGTGTAAACCCAGGGCCCTACAGGCAGGATAATCACAGTGTTCCCTCACTATCTCCCTCAGTGGATTCCAGTCATTAATCACTGACTCTGGGCCTGTCCTGGTCTCCAACACACTACTTCTCCTCCTCCAGCACTCCTAATAGCATTACTGTATTCACACACAGCTGCCTACATACCGTAGTTAACTTCAGAAAGTGCCAACTAAACTTCCTCGAGTTGTCATTTATATATACTTCCATACTACTTTCATTCATTCACATTTCCTATAAAACATATGGATTATATATGAGTGTTTACATTAAAAGGCACTCATACTGATTGCATAATCGTCTGATGTTAAAATCCCAAAGTATCCAAACTCCAGCCTACTCGTTTGCCTCATCCCTCGTTCTTTCCATCCCTCTCAGCTTGACCTTAATTGATAATAATGAGGAAGAGATTATTCTCTCCGGTCTTTCCTCTCGGAGCGGAGGTGGAAATTTCCTTCTGCTTTCGAAATACCAGAATAACTTCTTGTGGAAAACTAAAACAACCTTACAATTAGTCTACATTTGTGTATTAAACAATCGCCTGAGTAGACTTTCACTAAAACAATGATGAGAAGGTTACAGCTTCACTCCGTTGCTTATGGAATATGTGTCCACAATGTAATGCGATATATTTCCAAGTGACATAATTTTTAATGTTGGGGAAAGTTACTTTTCAAAGGTGTTTTACAGTCCTATGTTACTCCGTAAAACGCAGCTAATAGCATTATTTAGTTCCTTTTTTATGGAAAGTAATACATTACTTGCTAGTTACTTGAGGTAATCTGATTACGCAACTCGCATTATGTATCTTGTTCTATTACCCCCAACACTGTATTTAATAGTCATTTAGAGCAGGCCTTATCTACTGGATACTGATTGGATCATGTTAAGTGGGCACTCCGTATGAAGTTAGACCTGGATTTGATGATTTTATTTTTTATTTTTTTGAATAGTCTCTCGTAGCCAGACCTTCAGACCGATAGCTGAAGGTTTGGAGTACATTGCAGTTTTAACTGGTCAATGCCCACCCATGAGGCAGTTCGACCGACATGTCAAACCACCAACCACAGTTTTTCATTTCAGCATCACGTTCGGGGTTTGGAAAGGTGGCCACCATAACAGACTGGTGTGTAAAACTCTCAGAAGTATTTTAAAGATTCTATGCCTCAAACTTTAAATATTGAACATGCTTTTAAAAATTGAGCACTTTGTTGATCCTGATAAGCGTTCGTCATCACAGTTTCTAAACACAACAACTTTCATCCTTTATGATGGGTTCGGCATGACGGCATCTTTGTTTCCAGGCAGAACGGCAAAGAAATGGACACACAAGTCTCCCAGAAATCCTGTCTAGTTAAACCAATCTGCTTTAAAACTACCTTCCACTTTTGTGTGCCATATGCGTTCGTATGGCGTAGAACCGGGAACATGTATTTGAGAAAGTAATCACATTGAATGTATATTTCTCCTGCTGAGAGTGTGAGAGTGTGTGTGTGTGTGGTTGGAACTGGACAAAAAGCAGTTGACCTGCGTAGAGGCTACTCTCCCCCTCAGTCTGGTCAGGGCCTTTTGATTGACTCTTTGACAAGCTCTCCTTGCCCTCTCTCCCCAGGCCTCCGCCAGCTCTCTTTACGGAATCGTTAAACAGATCCTCTCCGCTCTCGTACCAACTTGACTGTCCTTCACCCTTCACCCCCGCTGGGAGAGCTGGGTGCGTCCGTCTCCGTGTGTGGGAGTGGACACGACCGTGTTTCACAGCAGGTTATTCAAAGAAAATAATTAGAAGACAACCAAGCTTGTGCGTCTTCACCGGGTGACCCGGTGATGTCTGACTGCAGTGCACTGGAAAAGGAGATGAGGTCAGACCTGGCCGGTCTTGACTTGTTGTGGTCTGTTAGTTAGATTTTTGTTTTGCTAACCTGTTCCCTCCCTATAGCTTGCTCTTTCTCTGTCCCTCATTGATCAGTGTATGGCTCTGTTAGCCGAGCTCCAGTGAGCTGCTATGATGGAGTCGACGTGATGTCATCACACTTTATTCGGGGGATCGTTAGAGGCAGGCGTCAATTTCCTTCACTCTATAAAAATATCAAAGTGATTAAGCACACCATCGGTTTCCCCAAATATCAATACATACCTCCAGAGCCTGCTTCAAAGAAAATGGCCGATAAAGCCATTGCATGTATCTGTTCTTCTCTGAAACTACTGGAGAAACAAGGGAGGTTCTCACAACTACACTGCAAATCAGTTCAATAATTATAAGACTAATAACAATGCTAACATGAACTGAAATCTTTATTAAGGGAGTGGATGGTGGAATAGAATAGAATAGAGAACATAAAGAACAGCGTTGTGTATAGTGGAATGGAAAATAATTAAATAGAGTGCAACAAAATAAAGTAGAATAAAATGATAGAATGGAACACAGTAAACAGTAAATATAGCAGTAATAGTAATAGTACTTAATAGTACATGGATGGAACCAGTTACTTCAGAATTTAAAAGACATAATTTAGAATAGACAATTGTTGAGAAAACTGAATTAAATTGATAGAGAATAGAATACCATTTAGTCTTACAGGAATTTGTCCAATAGAATTAAACCAATGTAGAAAGATATTTAATAAAATGAAATAGAACAGAACAGAATGATACAGAATCATTAAAATACTGGGGGGGGAAAGAAACTAAAAAAATAGAAATGAATACAGCAGAATTTACAATAAACAGTAAAACAGAACAGAAAATAGTATAGCAAAATATGTGCTATATGACATACTATAAAGATGATAATATATGATGATAAATGTAGAAAAATACAATAAATATTTCAGTAGATTGGAAAAATAAAAAAGAACAGAATTCAATAGAAACACAATAGAATAAAATGGATACAGAATACAATGAATAGAACTAAATACAGTGGCAAACAACAGAATAAAGGAGACGTAATTCAGCCTTGTAGAATTCACTACAGAAGACACTATATCAACTTGAATGAAACAAGTCAAACCCCACACTTTAGAATTTAAAAGCAGGATAAAATAAAACGGTGATATAGAATGTAGCAATACAATGAAATGGATGATAATTGAATTGAAAAGAATTGTGCAAAATAATATTCCAGCAAAATTGCATATATTGTAGACAAAGTAATGCAGTATAGAAGAGGAATGAAATATAGAACACATATAAAACGCAGAAGTGAAGAAGCAGTCCGTAGAATTGAATAGAGAACCCTGAAATGCAACAAAACGATAGAACATAACAATAAATAATAGAGAAAAATATGTTGCAGAATGTAAGATAACAATTAAAATAGAATACAATACAATGGAGAGCAGTAGACTTAAACAGAACAAAATAGAATAAAATACAAGAGTAACACATTGCACAGTTTGAAATAGAATGCATTAGAACAGAGTAGAATTAAAAGAACAGAAAACTAAAGAAAAGCTGCTTAAATGAACAGGTCACCCCCAAAAAATAAAACTCAATATTTACTGATTTACTTTCTCTCTCTCTGTTATTTAAAAAAAAAAAATAATTAAATTTAATTAACTTTTTTTCCTGTTGATCATAAAATGAAGTCATATTTGGAACATTGTGAGGGTGAGCAAATGACAGCACTTCCATTTTTGTGTGAGCTATTCCTTTAAGTAGATGTAAGAGCAGAGATGCTGTTGTTAATTGGGACTGTCATATAAACGCTGGGGTGGTGTAGTGTGGCTTTCCTCCTCTCGTGTTTATAGAGTCCTGCTCTCAGGAGGGGCCGCTGCCAGCTGGCTCACGCTTCCACAGGGGGCCGCCTGACTGCAGATGACATGTTTGAGTGCTGGATCAGTCTGTCACAAGCACACACACCAGAGAAGTGCCCTGTGACTCCTTCTTTCTGTCATAAACCCATACGAGTGTCCCACTCCAAGTCAGTCAAGTGCTGGTGATGAATGTACAACCGGCTGTGTGTTTTGAAGCTCTTCTGCAGGATGTGTGCCACCTGGAACGAATCCAGCTGTGGTGGAGAAAAAGAACAGACTTTGGGCCTGGAAACATATCTGAGAACTAGGAGAGAGATCGCCATAAGCTGACAGCTTACGCACAGAAAATGTAAAATCGTCTATCTAGACCAGAGCTAGTGAAGAGTATACATAGCACACATGTCATTATACGTGTGTGTGTGTGGAAATTAATTATTCTAAATATGCATGGTATGTATTTGTATTCATTTTAATGTTCCCTATATATATACAGTATGAAGAGTGCATTTACAAAAAACAGATATATTGGTGTTGCTAACGATTAATCTTTTTTTATGTTATGTATGTGTATATTTATTATGTATATATAAATACACAAATTTAAAAAAAATTCTGCATGTATATTCATTTATATTCTTATATTTTATATTACATATAAATAAATATGATTTAATATATAAACATATTTTTCTTAAATATGCACATGCATGTGTTTGTATAAAATAATATACTTAAAAACATATTTTCAATGTGATTAATCGCAAATAATCATTTGAAACATTGTTCGAAAAATCACATCCAAAATGAGTTTTTGTATATATTATTTTATGTATATATTTATTATGTATATATAATTACGAACACATGCATGTATATATTTAAGAAAATTATGTTTACATATTAGATATAAAGTGTGTCAGTTTGTAAAGGTTTTTTTAATCTAATTAATTATATTGATGCCTCAATTAATCGCAATTAATCGTAAATCCACAAAAGATTATTTAAATGTATACCTTTTGTGTTAAATGAAAAAATATCAAGTAGACATTACAAATTGAATTTTTAGAAATATTTTATTTGACTAAAAAGAAAAAAAATACACAAACATTGTGTATCCAAAGGCCTAACGTATACTATTGAACAAACAAAGAAGAAAACAAATAAATGAAGTACCAAAGGAAAACAGAAATCAGTTATTTTAAATAATAATAATATATCGCAATATTATTATTATACTTTATTTTGATTGTATCAATTAAATGCAATCTTGGTAAGCAAAAGAGACTTAAAATTAGAAGTGCGGCCTTTTAATTCTAATACTTTTCATTAAAGGGAAAACATGCTATCCAGATGTCTTTAGCGTTCGCCACATTATTATCATATCATCACTCATCTTACTCTAGCCCGCACTTAACAGCTTGATCTTGAGCTCTATTCTGCTAGTTAAACAGCGTTTGTAATCCTTCTTGTGAGTGGGTGGGCGTTGGCGGGGCTACATTATAAAGGTTAACACAACTGTGTGTGAAAATAATTGCAAATTAAATCTAATTAGCGCTATCCAATCAGCGTTATGAGGACTATCTCAGCGTGATGCTGCGCTAAGCCTTTTTAATTAAGGGGAGAACAATTAGACACTATAAATTAGCAGAAGATACTTCAATTAAGACGGCACGCTCAGATTATCACAGAAACTATCAACGAACTTTCAGCCGGGCTGCGTCTGAATTGGAGGTGATTTTTACCAATAACATCTGATTGTAGAGGAGGTGAAACAACAATGAAGCGAATTTGAATGACTTTTCAAATTGTTTTTGGCGCGTGCAAATGTGTGTGTACACTTTTTGTAAATTGGCTCCCGGCAGCTCGGTGGCATTAGCATGTTTGCGTCAGGGTTCGTAGACAATATTGATCACACTGATTGTTATCTGACTAACCTGTCTGTCTCCTTTAGTGGCATCGCCCTGATGCTTTGAGGAAGTGTGGGGTTAAAGGTCGTCTGGGTTCACGAGTGTGACACCGGAGACGGATGTGTGTCTTATGAGTGAGAGAGTCGGTCGATCGAAATGAACGTTAAGTCAAGAGGGTGTTTGTCTGGGTCTTGGACAGGAAAATGACCTGCAGACCAATAGAAACCCAGTGACAGGGGAAAGTGGGCCGTATTTTATCCCCCAGTCGGATCGGAAGAGAAAGATACACTGTGGAAGACATAACTCCAAATAGTGAGCACATCAAAAGGATTTGCAATTGAAAGAAAACCCGTAAAGATGTCACAAGTGAAGTCTCCGCAGTATCTAGACTCCTGGGGCCGGTTGCATAAAAGGTTAAGACTAGTCTTAAAAGTTAGTCGGCTCAATGTTTCTTTAAGACTGGCCAGTATTTTATTTTATTTTATTTTATTTTTTAAAATCCAGTTACATGAAAATGTATATTAGTCTAAGTTGAATGCAAAAAATAAAATGGAGTACTCTTGGCTGACTGCTAGTTGATCAGACTAGCTCTTAAGACACTGTCTTAACATGAAGGCTAAGTTTATGCAACTGGCTCCTGGTCTTGTGTCTCCTTGACCAAGGGTGTCCACCTGGAGGGCTGAAGATTTTTGCTCAAACACACTCGCCTGGACATTTCTGGTAATCTCGAAGACGTTGATTATCTGGTTTAGGTGTTTTGATTGGCATTGGAGCTAAACTCTGCAGAACAGTGGCCCAGGAGGACGTGTGGACACCCCTGTCCTGGACAGCAATGAAATTTAACAGAGCGCTTTGGATGAAGCCTCCAACGGTTTCGCTTGAGATGCCAGTGATCTTGTTTCTTTTCTAGAGCAGTTATTTCCAAACCCGTTTCTGAAGTACGTGATTAATCAGTAAAAATAAAAGGCAATCTGAAGAAGAAAACTCTGCAGGAGATTATCAGAACTAAACCCGATTGTTTTGGACAAAGTGAGGTAGAATGAGATCAGCGAGTGTTGCAAACCAGGTACCAACCGAAAAAAAAAAGTGCTGACCATCAATAACTCTTTCAGGCAGCTTACTTCGTCGTCAAGTGGCTCTGCTTTCAATAGCCTGTACAGATAGAGTTCAGCTCTAAAAGCTGCCTGTCACCAAAGGCTAAATAAAACAGTTCAGGGCAGGGGAGGTTGAGAATGGATCAAAGATCAATAAGGCCAAAAGAGACAACTCCCGTCCCTCCCCTAACAGTAAACACATGCATTTAAATCAGCCGTCCACTGGCTGCCGTAACTATGACAAATGATGTTGTATGTAATTTTTTTCTATTAACATAAAGTAATATAAACTGAAGGACACTAGTCTATAGAGGGAGTTAGCAGCTAATGTTCCATATCAGATGTGGACAATGTCAGGGCTGAATACAGATTACGTAGTGTCCTTCCAGCCCTCAGGGAATTACGCTTTGACACTGAATTGGCTGCCAAGTGTATTAGTGCAACTCACTGGTGCCAGCCATGTCTTCACTGGACTATTAACCCCTCTGCTCCGGCAACCCACAGAGTCCCGCGTCCTAACCTCGTCCTAGCCTTCACAAAGGTGCGCGTATCCTTTAGCCTTTACCCCCGAGGAAGATTGTAAGACGGCGGAAGCGTTTCTCTGTGCTCGAAATCAAACCGGCCCTCGCTGTGTCTCAGAATAACCTCCAGATCTTCATGTTTGTCAAACAGCTTCGGCTGTCTCGTTCAGAGTTGCGCTTCTGTGGGTCAGACTTTGAGGTCGTGCGGCAAATTGCGAATCTGAAGGTACTGAATATTTCAGAACGCCAAAGAGATGCGTCTGCTTTTGTTTTTTTTTTCGGGCAGTAAGGTTGACAAAGACAGGGAAGGAACAGAGAAAAGGCGGGAAAGCGGAGCGATGGGTATTAGCGATGAGTAAGTTGGGGATTGTAGCGGCCTCTCGGATGGAAATCCGTCATACGTGCCGGTGATGTGATGAATGCGGTCCTCATGAGCTTTGACATGCTGACAGTAGAGGAGGAGTTCTGACGCTAGAGCTCTTCTTCTTCAGTTCATCTACACTTGAGCACTTACACACATCTCAGGCTCCCAGAATCCATCAGTGCACCAGTGTCTCTCATGTCTACATCTGTAGGGCATCTGTGGACAGATGGTGCAGGGTTTTGACTTTGTAACAGTTAGTTCTTGGAAACTCTATTCATGCTGGTTTCATCTTGTGTGTGTGTGTTCAGTTATCATGAATGAATGAATTCATAAATATTATACGGTATACCATATATCACCACATGGCATTTTAAGGAGACTACACGAACACGTTCTGTTTTTGTATTGATTTGTTTTTATTTAGTTCTGTTCCGTTCTTTTATTTTTGTTTTGTTTTACTTTTTGTTTTTGTCTCATTAAGATATTTTAATGGGACTCGGCTACCTTGTTTTGTTTTGTTTAATTTATTTATGTTTCGTTTTTGTTTGTTTTGTTTTGATCTGTTCTGTTTCGTTTTTGTTTGTGTTGCTTTTGTTTGATATATATTTTTTTGTTGTTTTTCTGTTTTGTTTTTGCTTTGTTCTTTATTTGTCATACCACCAATTGGTTGCAATTAATGCTGTTATTTAAATTATAAAACATCTTATTTTAAATGAATTTATAATAAAATAGTATGCAGTTACCGTAAAGTTTCGTTTTATTAAAGATACTTTTTTTTTTTCTTCTTTTGACATCAGGACTGTTGAATCACACTGGTGTTATCCCCCCCAAAATATATCAAATTATTTTAGTATGCAAAATTAAAAAACATATTAATCATATTTAAGTTATTAAATGTATGAATTGCACAAGATGTCCAGTCCCTGAACTGATGCACGTTTTTCTTCTTTTTCTTCTGTTCTCACTTTTCTTATCATGTTGTTGTCATTCAGTATTATGTGTTTTTTTTCCTGTCTGAGAACCCTGAGGGCTGCTTTTGAATCTTTTCTTTAGTGTCAGTAAAATAGTCTGTGCCACCAAGTGCCTCTAGACACGTCTCTTTTGTAACTGATGGGATACGCAATGTAAATCAGGCAGCTTCCATTTTTGTTCACAAGCATGATAGTCCAACTGTTGCCATATTTAGAAGAGCAAAGGCTGAAACGTGACTGAAAAGATGTTATACAACCGGGTGATAATAAAAGAATTGAAACAGACCTCTTGATCCGAATCTAAATGAAATGTAATTGTGAAATCCCTGCTGTTTCCTAGCTCTATGGGCACGTGTGTTTTCGCTTCGGTTCAGTCCTCACCTCTCAGATGCCCCTCTCTATTAGAGTATGTGCTAACCTTGCAACACCAGGTTGACATCCTCATTTTTCACCTGGCCACTGCCTTCTCTGCTATCCTCCGCCTCCTTGATCTTTTCATCACTCTAGATCACCTTACCCAGTCACAACAGTATAGTTACCTCTGTGGTAATTACAGTGACTTACATTTTATATTTACATGTAATTTCAGTGACTTCAAGTCATCAAATTCAAAACTTAACATATTTGCTTGTGCTGTTAAATAAGCATTTAACCGGCAGCTGTGCTGTTTGTCAGCAGTCAAACAGCTATTTATGCACTGGTTTAGGCTGCTGTTATACAGCAAGTAATGCAGCCTTTCTAAAATGTTGTGTCAGAACTATTTGAATCAATCAATCAAACAATCAAAAACACATGATTGTTTTGGTGTCATAGCGCCAGGACGTGGCATCATGTTATGATAGGGAGCGTAACATTTCCACCAAACGCTTGTGGTATTCGACCAATCACAACACTCTGGATAGCTGGCCAATCAGAGCACACCTCACTTTTTTAGAACAATGTGCTTTTTTCAGATCAACCCGTTTCGGAAAGCGGGGTTAAGAGAAGAACAAAAATGTACAGTATGTGGAAATAATGTTTTTTTTGTTTTGTTTATAATTTAAACAACAACACATAAACATAAACCCATCGTATTATACACAAAATAATGTTGAATTAATTGATTTACTTATTATAATTAAACGAAAGAGACGAAATTGAGAGACAAAAAAAAAAAACGTAACACCTAGGAGGGAATAATGATGATGATGATGATGATGATTATTATTATTATTATTATTATCAATCAATCAATCAATCAATCAAAAAACAGGAATGTAATGAATAAATAAATTTTATACCAACACCACTACTACTACTACGAATAATAATAATGATAAAAATGTTGTTGTTGTTATTATTGGTATTATTAGTTTACATTTATTTATATATTTTACCACAAATCATTCTTAGTTTATTTGTTTATGTCTAAACATCAAGGAAATAACTGTCTGTTTTAAAAAGTTAGCAAATTTGAACGACTGATATGTATTTAAATGCAAAAATGATAACTGCAAATAGTTTGAACTCATGTTGAGACGTTCTGACAGGAAGTGATTAAACACGACGGTCAGTCTTCTCTGCTCTGTTGAAGTGCTGAGGAAGCGTATGCGAGCTCTTTTGAGTTTCTTTTCCTGCTCTTTTGATGTCTGTTTTTACAAGGTGACGCAACGGGGCTGATGCATATCTTAATGCACCTCAGGATCTTCTGCGTGGTGAAAGATGACCTTCCACCGATAAAGAGATCCGTCACCTCACATGTAAAACCAGTCTCCTCTTTATTAGGTTTCCACAATAAGTGTGTTCCTCTCCGAAGCCGAGCTGTTACATCATCAATCAATCAAACAGACTCCGAAAAAATCTAACAGAAGTTCTCCCGCGTGATTAAGAGTGTGGGCCAGGCGCTTCCACAATATACTGCTTTTGTTTTGTGACTTGGGCCTTTTCATTCTGAATGTGTGTGTGATCCATCAGAGAGCTTTATGATGAATCGTGGTGTCCTTCAGGAAGTGCCCTGAGCGCTCCGACACTCGCTCTAGTCTCCCGCGTGATGGAGATGCTCGGCCCACACTGGCTGTATGCTAAATGGAGAATACATTACTGAAGTGACAGAGGACTATTTTTCTTTCCATTGTTATCATTTATGGAGGCTGAATCTGTTGAAGTTCATTGTTGGACTTCCCGGATTGACAAGGTGAAGATGTATGGATGGAGTGTTAGTGTTCTACACAAGTGCTTTATTTATTTATTTCCCCTTGAAGATCACTTGCATTTACCAGAGTTTCTTACAAATGCTAAAATGTGTATCATTCATTTATTTATTTATTTTCAGACCAATTTTTCACTTTCAATAAGTGCTGCAGTTAAACACATTTTTTTTAACTTCTATGCCTTCAAGACTATATGTAAATTATTGTAACGGATTAACCTCTAAACAGTGTTCACTGTAGCCAAGTTTGTAGTCACGTTTTGAACTGTTCTGTTATCAATGAAGTGGAATAGCAAATTTTGCTGGCTTCTCATTCCCATTCAGTTGCATGAAGACAATTAAACAACAACAAAATACAACATTTTTCATTCAAGGGTTTCCTTTTCCCCCCAAAAAATTATATTTAAATTCTGCAAAAAATTGAATGAAGATGTTGTTGTTATCCGCATCTTTCACATCCAAGATGTTCCTAAATGTTTGTAAAATGAAAATAGCTTATGAACTAATTTATATTTATATCTAATATTATTATTAAGTTAGGAAATATTAATGTGTCACAATGGCTTATTTAACTTCAAAATGCATTGAGAAGATCATAGAAAATTAATAAATAAAAAACTATTGATACATTTATACGTTTTCAGAGTTTACATTTTTAAACCAATAAGGCCTTTTGACACAGAGCATGAAAACTACACGGATAACAATGTGAAACGATAGCAAATCCTCAACACAGCCGTTACGATAAAGACATTGATAAACTATATCATTGAAATCACTTTCAGAGCCATTTATTACATCTGTTGTATAATACAGACATTGCGAGCCAATCAAAATCCACCCTGCTTAAATTAGCTCTATAATTTAAAGCATCGGAGTGCAGATGATTTAGCACATGCTAAAAGGCACTTTTATGATAACGACACTAAGGATTATATTATATTTATTTGCGTTCAAAACACGTTTTCTCTATGCGGTGTTGAAGTACCAATGTAGAAATTTTTTTTTTTGCGTTAAAAGTTTGATTAAAAAAATATTGTATTTTTCAAAAACTGTACAATGGTGTCTGAATGTTTGGAAAACAAGTCGTATGAATTGATTTTATGATACTTTGGGAGCATGTATACTAGACATGTAATGATTCACCCTGAGCCAGTTGAAAATATGCCGATTCAAATTGGTGGAGATGCCAAACAAATCGCGATAGGATTTATACGAATGCATCTCTAAAGGGAACTGACTGTATTTAGAAAGGTTTACGCATTAATTTCATATTCGTCTTGCTGCTGAACAATAAATATTAAAGTTCATGAGCGTAGCGCTGCTGTGTTTACAGTAGTAACCGAGGAAACGCAATTTTTTTCTGTTACATAAGCACCACCTACTGGCAGAGAGTGAATCTGTGTCTCATTCAGCTCATCTACTTGCCTGGCCAAGCTACCTTACTACCCGCCTTCTGGGAGGCGGGCTTAACCTTCGTCCATCAGATGCCTCTGTATACTACTGGACAAATCTACAACCAATGAGACCACTCATCCCGATGACGTATGCGTAGCGACACAATCTGAAGCCACCGTAACCAATTGTAGCTAGCTTCATTAAAGCAATAGGAAAATGTCGTCAAGCAATTTTTGCTGTTTTTGTTAGATTAATATGAGAGTAGCTGGTATTTACAGTCATCTAGTGATTATTTTTCGAAGAGTTTAGCAAGCCGGTATAGTTTCCGGTCGCAGAACTGTTGCGCTGTCGCGTTATACCCACCTTAGTCGTGCCGGGGGTGGGGTTGTTGGGGGGAAGCTTGTTTCTCATTGGTTCCCACTTTTTTGGGAACAGAAATGCTCTAAAACGACACCTTTGCCAGACTGACTTTGCTCGCGAAATTGAATGTAGCGTCACAGGAAGTATGGGCGGGCCCAGGCTACTCATCTACTGTTTCCGTCTCATGCAGATATTTTTTGTATGTAAAGTTTCACAGAAATGAAGTCAGACCATTTCGTTTTTGATTCAGATCACAAAACTATACAGCCTAATTTAGATTAAAAAACGTTTGTGTCTCATGTACCCAGCAACTTTGTTTGGATCATGACTAAAATTCAGTAGTTGCCTCTCATTTTAATGCTTCTCATCTTATTTTGTTTATATGAAGGGATTTTACAAAGACACCTGCAGTATTTTGTCCAAGCGATACGTTTTCAATTACTGTATGCTGGTCTTAAGTAGTTGAGTGAATCGTTACACACCTAACTGAACAGACCCTGGTCACTTTACACTTTCGCTGCATGGAAAAGAGCAGCATGAGCATTCTTCTAGATTTCTCCTTTTGTGTTTTACCAAAGAATATTGTCCGCAAATCATCGGACCTTGTTTGGACTTCTGTTCAGCCGGTTCATGCAGAGTTGTTTGGCCATCAGCTTTGCATTTCCGTCCATCTCCCGCCCTAATGAGACTGAAATGTTGGTAGCATTGAATTATTCCATCTGATGTTTCTTTCTGATGTCATTGGGGAAGTCTTCTTTAAAGTGCTGGACATGTTTCATCAGCGATTATGTCCTTGTCTGGACAAACCTGAATCCAGCAAACAGATGCATAAATGCATAGAGAGGTTTTCTGGTAATGATGTACAGTCACCTGGGACCAAATTCAGAAGAGGAAAGCGAGTCCCTTTAAATGGCTATGCGCCATAAAAAGTAAAATATCGAAAGCAAATGAATAAAAGTCGTACGACGCAGCCATTACGACAGCCGCTATTACAGCCTTTCTTCTGCGCAAGAAATAAGTCACTCTGGGTCTTTCCCTCCTTTTGTCTAACCGTGGCCGTACATTTGAATATTCATAAAACATCCGGCGCCGAGATGATGTCAAAGTAAATTTAAAATGTCCACAGGGGACGTTTTCTATGGGGAAGATCTTGTACATCTAAAACTTCAAAGACACCCGTTAATATAAAGATCTATTATAAATGATTAATTCAATATTTATGCATATTTTAAATCTCCTAATAAATTATCATGTATGCGATTAAGTTCCACATTTACCCACAGATGCAGAGAGGGGCGAGTCTTTAGTCGAAAAGTACGCACGTAATTCTCATAGGCTAAATTACATGATGTTACATGGGTTGTATTTTGACATATGATTTATCCCGCTATGAAACCGTTTTTATGCTGCCCATTATTCAATCTATAAAAACGTGTGAATTTTCTCAGAGCCCAGGTCTGATGCTGCACCGCTGGCATACAAAGTAGCCGTTCTTCATAAATCCGCATCCTGACAGTCTATTTGAAGCAGAAGTAGATACTCTTTATGCGTGAGCTGAGGAAGTCCTAAATAACTAACCGAAGCAAAGATGCCCCCCCCATTTTGTATACTTCATTTTCATTTATGCATTCATGCTATATCTGAAAACACATTTGAAGTGCTTTTTTACGTACAAAAGCTATACAAGCACTTCGGTAATTAAAAAAGAAATAATAAATAATAAATTAAAGGAGTGGGAGAGTTTTGCATTTTGCAGTGAGAGAGGCGCAGTTTCCTGCATTACCATAATGAATCGCAGAGAGCTGAGGGTCTCGTCTACCACATTAAGTTTGGGCCTATATGCTCTGGCATAGCAATATTGTTATTCTTCTCACTAAATTCAACACGTCAGGAATTATGCTAATGGGTTCACACATACAATGACTTCGATACACCTTTTCTGTGACGAGCGTGTTTTTAAGTTATAAATTAATAGATATTTAGTTTTTTGGTTGTTTAGTGCGAGTTAAATATTTTCAGAATTGTGCTGAAAAAAATAAAACTGCTTCCCTTTTTATTAATATTAAAGAAAAAAAATTCTTAAAGAAGGTCTTGTGCTGTGACCAATGTGCAGAGAATAAAACAAGGAAGTTATCATAGGGGACCTCTTAATAATAAAAAAATGTAAATGTAACTATTGTACATTTTTGAGAATTCAGTCGTGTGGGCTTTTTTTGTCATCCTTTTTTTCTTCATGTTTTTGTATGAATCAAATGTTATGGTTCTCACAAAGACATACATGCATGAATAATCAACAACAATAAATACTACAACTATTAATACTAATGATAATAATAATAAGCTAAGCATACACCCCTAACTCTAGGCTGTACGAAAGAATATGGGCGAGATTGTGTGAAAATACACACATTTGTCATAATATAAGATATTTACTTTTATACTTGTTATACTGATTAGGGAGTCTTCTCTATAATAATATTTCATATATTACTTTCTGCAAGTTCCTGCATATTGGTTGCACCACATGACTTTGTATGAATATATATTAAAAATAAAATAATCAAATCAAATCAAAATCTTAATTAGTTCAAAGTCAGTAATTGTCTTAAAACATAAGATAATTTATATTTATAAATGATCATTAAATAATAATATTGGCTGTAAAATTTGGTGCGACTTTCCAAAAATGTAGTGGTATTTTAGGAAATTATGATTCATATGATGATTTGTATGGTACTTGGGAAAAGCATAAATTAATAAATAATATGTATTTTTATGAAAATAAAGATTGATATTCATAGTTATCGCACATGACTTTGTGTCTCTACATATATCAAAAATACATGTGATGTTGATTGTGGGAGGAAAAAAAAGTTAATATAATAAATAATGCATGTTTTCTCGATCATTCTGCAATAATAATAGAAGTTCTGACTATAAAAACTGCATATGTTTTAACGTTTTAATCCAGTGTCATTGCGCTTTCACTCAGACCACTTGTTATGATGGCCTGAATCTCTGCTGCAGGTTTCTGCCGGTGTGTTCAGTGTACATTTCCTCGTATGAAAGGCCTTGTGGTGGTAAAGCGGGCCACATGCCGTCGGAACGCTATCGACTGCGGCTGAAGTGTCTCAGCTTGAATCATCCACTTAAGATCAGCGTTCTCATAGAGAGTCCCAGCGTCCCTCGGCCCAGCTCGTTATTACACCATTTAACGAGACGCACAGCACAATGCTGCCGCTCGGGCCTATGGGATCGCTGTGTACATTATCCCTCAGAAGGGCCTTACAGAAGCTGACAGGAGGATGTAATATATCTCAAAACAATGGATCCAGTTTAAGAGGCGTATTGATTCAAAGCTATCGCACCCATCATCATTACCATTATCTGCTGGAGAGATGGTCCGTCCCCGCATTGCCTCGCTGAAAGCCAGGGGTCCGTCCAGAGCCCCGCCGCTCGCCGGTTCCACTCGCTAACCTCCCGCACTGTTTTAATAATCCTTAAAGGTGCTGCTCGGGCTTTTAAAAGAAATGAGCTGGGTCTGAGGAGGACTTTAACAGGACATGAAGCCATTGAAACGCTGGCTATACGGCCCCGCTGACGCCCCCGGCCCCTGCGGAGCAGCTCAATACCATTTCCAACCTTTTAACTCACTCAAATTAAGTTTAGGCGTCCTTCAGGATGCCTGACTCTATTCATCCCCCATTTAGGGTCCATTGAAAAGCGCGCCACTCCCCGCGCAACTGACTGCTGCGAGCAATACGATATCTATTAGATTACAGTGCCAGCACTTTGCTCTAACGGCTAGCGAGGTGGGCCGCCACGCGCAGCGATATTGTGGCTTTCATACGGGTTTAGGCGCTTTGTTATGTGGAAAGGCTTTTAATATGAGGTTTTCCTAATCGGATTTGTTAAAGAGATGCTTTAGCTAATGTCGTGCATTAGAGAGACAGCTGTGGCGATGTTGAACGCTTCATGAAAAGAAGGGGGAGACGTGGTTTGGCTGCTTGTTTGCTAACGTGAAGAGGCCATGCTAAGTAAATATTGGTCAAATTGTTGCAGCGTGAATTTGAACCTGATGTGAAATGATATCTTTTGTTGCCACGCTTTTTTTTTTGTTTGTTACGAAGCGAGCTCGGGTTGTTTGCCCGGGTACTCATGTAAATTAGCCTGTTCTTGTCGTAGCGTAGCAGTTAAAGGGATAGCTCATCCAAAAATGAGCGTTTGAACGTGAAAATACGCTCACCCTCAGACCATCCGAGACTATGTTTGTTTTTCATCAGATTTGAAATAATGTACCATTACAGTATATCACTTGCTCGTGTTTTGTCCTAGCATTGTTTTTTTAAAGTGATAGTTCAACTAAACGTTTTTGTCATAAATTACTCATCCTCATGTCATTCCAAGACCTTTTATCACCCAAGAAGCACAAGTCAAGCTCGATTCAAGATCAGCACGAATAGAAACCTGTTGTTTCGGTTTTTTAGAGTCAGTTTCGGTACATTTAGTTGCTACTACAGAGCCTTTCTGCCTTTGGTTTTCCAAATCTCGCCCAACACGGACATCAATATCAGGCTTTTAAAACACGGCCACCACCAGTGGTCCATCCTCTTTATGGGTGGCTTTCAGCGTGGCCGTGGAAAAACAGCTTGACTTGACACGGGTGATGGGTGATTTGCAAAGAGGACAAGTGCATTAGAATAAAACCTCAACGGTGATCCTTCAAGCTGTCAGCCATACATATTTCATTATTTTCATAAATCAACGAGCTGAGATGTCTCCCTCTCTCGCTCTTTCTTGAGCGACAGACTGATGGCCTCTATTCATAACAGCCCGTGGCAGAAGGTAAACTGCCTCTGCTCCGGTCATTGTTAAGTGTTAAAGATGATCTCCAGCCATCTCGCTCTTTTTCCACACTCTCTCCATCTCTGTCTCTTTTCATTGAAGGGCGTTCTTTACAGGCCCATACCTCTGTCCCACATTAGATAAATAGAGTTATTTTTAGGAGACTGTGTATAGGACATACAGTAGCTTCATTTTCACCTCTGTCATCACTGTTTGTTCCTGTGCTTGTTTGCTTAATCATTGGTAACATCTTGTCAACGTCGTGTTCTGTTGTTTGATTACATATTTGTCAGTAACGTTGTTTTGTTTTACTTTACTTTTCATTGTATGTTTGTTGACAACTGATGTAAATCATAATATAAACAATACAATAAATGTTACTGATGATTATATAAACAGAAATGTGATTATGCCAGTATTTTTTAAACAGCTGATGTAAACGAACACTATATTATTAAAAATGATTAACAAAAGGTCAGAAACACAATGTTACTGACATTTAAACACAACCCTGTTACCAGTGTTTGTTTGTTTTTCATTTAATCGCTACTGGCATTGTGTTTGTTTTGTTAGTTTGAATACTTGTTTTGTTTGTTCGGTTGTTTGTTTACATAATTGTCATTAACAGTTTTCTAGTATTTACATCATCTGTAACATTGTGTTTTGATTAGTTTTTTATTTTTTTTTAGAACTGTCAAGAGTTGTTTTATTGTGATATAAACTACATTAACACTAGAACTAACAAGTTACTGACAATGATGTGAATGAAAAAAAGATCGAAACAATGTTAATGAAAAATAAAAATGGAACAAAACACTGTCACTACTGATAATGTAAACAATTATGTAATGAATAGTAAAACATAAGTTTGCTTACATAAATGTTAGTAATGTTTTGTTCTGGTAACATTTTGTTCATTCTATCGTTCAGTCGCATTTTATCAGAAACATTTTGTTCTACTGTTTACGGAAACATGTTTTTTTGTTTTTTTTCGTTTGTATGATTGTAGATCAAACTCTTTAGACAGCTAATGTAAAATCTTACTTAAACACTAGAACAAACACAATGATGAATAAATAAAAAATCCTGAACGATACTGTAAACAAATAAATGAACAAAACACAGTTTTACTCAAAATAAAATAATCAATAAAACAAAACAGTGTTACTAATATTCATGTAAATAAACAATAGAATAAAACAATATTGTAGTGTTAAGTTTTGTGGTTTCTTTACGTAATCACTAACATTACGTTTTTTTCTGTTGTGCGTTAAACTCGTTTTTGTTCAGTTTTTCACTTACGGAGTTGTAATGTTGTGTTGTGTTCTGTTGTTTATTTACGTAATCACCAGTATCGTTTCAGTTTTTTTTTTTTGTTTGCTTAAATAATTGTCAGTAAAATTAGTTTGTTTACATAATGATCAGTAACATTTGTCTACTTTGACTTGATTTTAAGTAACACTGAAGAACAAAGCTATTTAAACCAAAAATAAAACAAACATTTACTGGTGAGACAAAACACATTACTAATGATTTATAAAATATGTTTTGTTTCATTTATTTGTTTTTTTTTTGTAATCGTCTGTGATGTTTATTATTTTTAATGCTATCAGTAATCATCAGTAGTGTTGTATTTTGTCATTTTTATTTATTATTTGTATTGTTATTTCACGAATCTCTAAGAATAGGAGATTCAGAGGATCATACATGTGTTGTACCCATAATCCAGTGCGTTTAGTGATGTAGTCTCTGATATGTTTATAGGTTATCATGTATGCCTGACTACCCTTAGTTGTTGTATATTAATCAATAGCAATATGATTACGCCCTGCATTGCCTGTTTGCATTATTAAAATCTGACCAGTGGATTGGTGTACGTTTGCTTTTCAAATTAAATTTAGTGTCAATAATTAATGCATGGGATTAATGTGTGATCTCTATGCAGGGATGGCCCAGTACACTTTGATTCAGTATTGACCCAGCCGAGTGTGTGTGTGTGTAAATACTTTGCCCTTGAATAGCTTTACTGATTCCCTATAGAGCCGTGAGCAGCACAGATCTACATTACGGAAATTTCATCGTAATAACTCTACTTTAGACCAAGGTGAAATTAAAAAGGGAAATAAAACTTTTGCCATCAAGCAAATGCTGTTGTGGTAATCGTTTAGTATTATGATGATTACAATGATATTACTATAGTACTGCCACAGTACTTCTTTTAGAGAAAGTTTGGAATTTGACTTTGTGAGAATCTCCTTTACAGAAACCTTGAGAGTTTTCTCCTCTGTGCACTTGGCAAAGTCAAGGTAAGGAGTGTGAGGAGGTTCCTGGATTTCGGTGTGTTCATACACATGTGTTTGTGTGTGTGTGTGTGTGAATGTCTCTGTGGTAGAGACCTAATCTTACCTGCTATCATTTCCTGAATGACCTCTGCTTTCAGTGCGTGATGGATTATATTCTGCACATAGACATTAATTTTCCTGAACAAGAGGGCAAACTGAAAAAAAAAAAAAAATCTTCACCAGTGGATAATATTGGTGCAAGGGTAATTTTGTAAAAACAACAGTTGTGAAAAGGTACTTGAACTTCTTTCTCACATAACAGGCAAATGCATTTTTTGAGGTTTATTGTTGGTTATTTGATTTTGACCTTTTGGTTTTGCCCAGTCATAAGGCATAAGATGACAAGTGTAAACAATGTAAAAAAACTAAAATACAATATAGCTTGGTTCACAACTGTTTATACGGATGAATCACAAGTGCATTCAAAATAAGTTTTTGTTTACATAATTTATGTGTGTGTGTGTATGCACACACCTATGCACGAGTACATTTAAAATGTTCTGTTTATATATTAAATATATTTATTTAGGACATAAAATATAGTAATATTTGATATAAATCTATATTAATGTGCATACACACACACACACACACACATAGACATGAGAACTTCATTACTTCTCATTAAGCATTTCATCATATAAAGCAATTACGGACAAAACTGAGACCCGTCTTAACTAAATTGAATGTAATGTGTGGTTTGTTTTGCTATTTTGTTATTCTTTACTTTGCTTTTTTGTTTTGTTTTGATGTTCCAGGTTTTTCCATATTTACAACCAGAATATCTCTGTCTTCAGGCACAGTGATCTTGTGCAGTGCTCAGACCTGTTCGTCTAGAATGTGTTTACACACACACACACACACACAAAATAAAAATAAATATTTGTGTGGATTACTTTTACAATGTTGACTTTTTGAAGCTTGAGCTTCTTTATAAATATCTTCATTTTTGTTTCGAAAGATGAACATTTCACTAATAGGTTTGGATCGATGTGATATAAATCTATACAATTTTCAAATATGCACATACACATGTACTACACTTTGAGGTCTTTTATTAGCTTTAATTGTGAGGGAAGGCATTTAATGCAAAATAACTTCACACGCACACATTCACTTTGGGAGTATTAACATAAATACAGCACATTAACACTTGTTCCTCCCTGTCAGCATATGAATTAAGATTGCAGGTGCCCCGTGGAGGTTTAGCCCCGATACTAATTAAGCCTCTGTAATTAGATGTGGACTATCCACTCATGCGCCGGTACAGACTCAGGTGAAGCCTCGCCGGCCCTGACTCACTGCAGCTCAAGACTGCGCCGAAACTCAAACGAGCTAAAAGGAACTTGACGCGAGACAGACAGGAACTTGTTTGAAGCAAAATAACTCCACTTATTGTTGTAGCTCGTCAGACGTGAATGAATCTTGACGATTAAGATTAGATGGAAACATGTAGACATTCACAAGTTTTCATGCTTGGGGTTGCCAGATCTCAAAAGTTTAAATATCCCTATTGTTTTTTTGCCCCTTCTTTTCACAATTTCTGTCCAGTTACTTGATCTTTGCAGCCTGTCAACCATGTGCATGTGTTATTAGAAAAGAAAAATGTAGGTCGAGATGTAATTCTTTGCACAGATGAATTGTACATCGTTCATTCAGTTAATAACATGCATTTAGAAAACAGATTTCAACTGAAGCCAAATTTAAGTTGCTTTATGGAGAGGCTACTACAGTGAAAAAGCAGAAAAAGAAAAAAGTGTATAAACCATTTTGTTTCAGAAATTGCTGGTACTTTTCACACAGAGAGAGAGAGAGAGCACTCTATTGAGGACAGGGCTGGTCTCATCCCAGGTGACTGGGCTCTGGCCGAACCCTGTCGCCACCGAGACAAAGACAGTAAGAGCGAGGTGTCTCCACTGCGCTCCTGTGCCCTGCTGTAGACTCAGCGTCTGGCTCACCTCCACCGAGACGGATCCAAGCGTCTGGACAGTTCACGAGGAGAACTGGTGCAGGGATTTTCTTTGGGGCCGTTCAAAAACAGCTTGCTTTAGAATTCCAGTGCACGGCTTCTCCGCTGTTTTTCTAAGCAAACATGAGCTAGACAGACACATTCAACTGTTGTGCTCATCTAAGGCTCAAGTTAAAATAACCTTGACTTTTTTTTGGCTACACTTTGTCTCATGTTTTTAAACAAAAACTCTCTTTCTTTAAATGGCCACTTAATGGCCGTTAATAAGGACGTAACTAAACATAAATATGATAATAAAGCACAGTAAATCTGAATATCATTCAAAAAGTATTAGATGTGGTTTACCAGTTAACACACATTCACTATGCATTTATTTTTGGTTTAGTTTTTTAGTATTGTTTCTTTAATTTGCTTTGCTGTTTTTTTTTTCGTTTTTTTTGCACTGATGCTTGTTTTTCTTTTTTTGCTTGTTTGTTTTTGTTTTGTATTGTTTTTTTTTCTTTGCCTATTTGTATTGCTTTGATTTGCCATATTTGCTTTTGTTTCACTTTTATGTGTTGCTTTGTTTTTTTGTTTTTTGTTTTGGTTTGCTTCACATCACTTTTTCTCAGGTAGTGCTTAGCTTTGATGTTTTTTTAGCTTTGAAGTTTTGTTTATTGTTTGTTTTTCTTTCCTTTTTTGATTTGCATTGGTATTTTTGTTTGGTTTGGTTTGTTTTGGTATGGCTTAGCTTTGCAGGTTTTTTTTTTTTTTTTTTTTTTTTCTTTGTTTTTATTTGGTATTTCCTTCTGTTTTTGTTAAAAAAAAAATTGTGTGTGCTTTGCCTTTGCTTCCTAGCTTTGCTTTCATGCTTTAAATGTTTATTTCCACATATACACCAGATAAATATCTCTGTCTTCAGGGGCTCCTGTGGGGGCGTTGGCGCAGGTGTTTAAACTGACACTTTTCCTGCACTTATAAATATTTCCTACATTGCTGTCCATCATGTTAAATCCTAAATACTTCCGGCATGCACAAAAACCAGATGATACCATGTGTGAAGAGAACAACTAGATTATAGAGACAAGACATGGCAACGTGTATTTAGAGAAAAGAGGAAATAAACCTGTTCATGATCTCAAGCTTTTGAAAAGAAGATTAAATGCAAACCAGATTTTTACTGTTGTTGGGTTTCCGTCCAGATTCAATCCTGTATGATTTCTCCTTGATCTTCAGTTGTATGTCGGAAAAACACATCTACCCCCCAAACACGGTTCTCATGCGGCAGACCCGCTCAAAAGAGATGCATCACTTCCAAACAGAGCAAATGGAAATGCAGCCTGTTATATTTCCCAGACATTATTATTTCATGTTGGCTGGGGTGTGTGTGGGAATCTCATTCGCCTCCATTACCTGAAGTCTCAGTGGAGCAAACTAATTTCCCACCTGCCCAGCATCCGGGATCACCTGCGTTTAGCCTTGGAATGGAGATTGGAATTATTTCCACATCTCTCATGTTGTGATTTTTCCCTGTTTGTTCTGTTTCCCCTTTTGCACCGGCGCATTTAATAGCCTATAGCAATGCGCGTAGACCAAGAGCATGTGTTATTAATATCAGAGGGAGCAAAGGACACTGGGTAATTGAGTGTTGGTTGATTATGTGGTGGCTTTTTGCTTATACAAGTTCCCCTATCGCTTTCTCCTCCTTGTTTATGTATATGTGTGTGCGTGTGTGTGTGTGTGTGTGTGGGCCCCAGAGAGCCCGACTCGAGCCCTAGTTCCTGTGATACTGCATCATTACTTAGCAGTGAACAGAGAGCACTTGTTTGGATGTCAATAGCAGGTGAGACGGAGGTGTGTGTGTGTGTGTGTGTGTGTGGAGGGGGGAACAGAGGCCTTTGGAATAGATTTATGAAATGAAGCATTTCGCTTGGCATTATCTCCCTCATCCAGCCACACCTTACATAAATCACAGCACAGCCGCACACAATGGGACATTTGTTATTACCTCGTTGTCTCACTCTCGCTCTCTCTTTCAAACTCTCCTTCTTTCTCTGCTCTCTCTTTACAGCGCCGTCTGAATGCAGCGTACAGCATTCTCTCTTTAGAAATACTTCTCGTGTCTCATGTCTTGTATTAAAGTCCCCACAGTCACAAACGCTAGAGGATAAAATGAAAAAAGAAACATTATTTAATGTAGATTTTTAAAGCAGAACAGTTTGTTGTAGATGAGTGTTATAGATATTAGATTTGTACTAGGAGAGTTAGTAAAGCTACTCCTATTGTTAAGGTTTTCACTAAAAAAATATTACTGTCACTTACTCTGGTTTATCAAAAATGCTTGAGTCATAATTGAATCACTCAACCCATTAAAGATTAAACTTAAAACAATATACAGTATATGTTTTTATTCTCTCATGAAGTTATGAATTTACAAAAGAGCTGGACTTGAAAAATCAAGTCAGTCTGATTCATTTATGAATCATTCATTTTTAAATCAGATCAATTGATTCATTAAAAACATCCCACATTGTAAATTCTTGGGAATGTGACAGAGTTAAAATTAAGAAATATTAATTTTAAGATCAATTTATCAATTAAGAAACTGAATTGAATCCAGATTAGATTGTTTTTCAGACAGATTACCAGATTGTATATGCACTGATCAAAAAAATAAAGGGAACATTAAACAACACAATGTAATGCCACACTTCTGTGAAATCAAACTGCCCACTTAGGAAGCAACACTGATTTACAATCCATTTCAGATGCTGTTGTGCAAATGTGATAGACAACAGGAGGAAATTATAGGCAATCAGCAAGACACCCCCAATAAAGGAGTGCTCAGTTCCTATTCTTTCTGGCTGAT
Source organism: Enteromius treurensis (assembly GCA_032275025.1). Lineage (NCBI taxonomy): Eukaryota > Metazoa > Chordata > Actinopteri > Cypriniformes > Cyprinidae > Enteromius > Enteromius treurensis. The sequence continues at coordinate 13,742,139 of JAUCMU010000053.1, read as the reverse complement.
GTTTGGTTATCTTTGAATGCTGGCAGTGCTTTCACTCTAGCGGTAGCATGAGACGGAGTCTGCAACCCACACAAGTGGTTCAGGTAGTGCAGCTCATCCAGAATGGCACATCAATGCGAGCTGTGGCAAGAAGGTTTGCTGTGTCTGTCAGCGTAGTGTCCAGAGCATGGAAACAGGACAGTACATAAGGAGACGTGGATGAGGCCAACAACCCAGCAGCAGTACCGCAACCTCCGCCTTTGTGCAAGGAGGAACAGGAGGAGCACTGCCAGAGCCCTGCAAAACCTCCAGCAGGCCACAAATGTGCATGTGTCTGCTCAGACGTTCAGAAACAGACTCCATGAGGGTGGTATGAGGGACCGACGTCCACAAGTGGGGGTTGTGCTTACAGCCCAACACTGTGCAGGATTGGCAAGATTGGAAAATTCACCACTGGCGCCCTGTGCTCTTCACAGATGAAAGCAGGTTCACACTGAGCACATGTGACAGAGTCTGGAGACACAGTGGAAAACATTCTGCTGCCTGCAACATCCTCCAGCATGATCGGTTTGGCAGTGGGTCAGTAATTGTGTGGGCCGCACAGCCCTCCATGTGCTCGCCAGAGGTAGCCTGACTGCCATTAGGTACCAAGATCAGTGTTCCCTTTATTTTTTGGAGCAGTGTATTTTTTTTTTTTAGCTGTTTGGAGTCTCGTTCTGATAAAGAAACAAACTCATCTACATCTTAGATGGCCTGCAAGTAAAGTAATCATGCATGAATAAAAGCCAAAACAATATATATGCTGTGGCAAGGTTGCAGAAAATGTATACACTACCCTCCAAAAGTTAGGAAACATAGTGTGGTTTTGGTCGATATCAGAATAAATCCTTATCATTTTTGCTGAAAATACTGAACATTAAAGTAACTTGAGATTATCATAGAAGACCAGCAATAATAATTTTTAATTTTGATTACATAATAATGGAAATATATACGTCAAAGTTGAGCTACTATGGGAGGAACTGGACTGTGAGAAGTGTCCAGTCTGTTTGAATCATCTTTGGGCAATCCTTCAGGAGGCTTGGAGTAATATATCAAGTCAATGTTAGAATAAACTGACAGCTCAGATGCCCAGATTTTGCAGAGCTTTAATAGCTGCTAATGGTGGAAATTTTTATAAATCAAATTTGGACGTATTTCCTATGTATAAACTGCTTCTGTAATCCAATATGTTTTCGTAGTTTGTGTTGTTCTTTATCAGTGCAAAATTATCACAAATTAAAATCAAATTCATGCCAATATTGTCCAAAATCCCACTCTTCTAGGGTGCCTCCAAACCTCTGGAGAACAGTGTATAGTTAAATGTGATGAAATCCAAAAAAAAACAAAGCAAACAAGCTTATGTAACAATGCCCTCAGGGTAGACATGACACACATGCCCAGATTAGATAACAAATGTGTTTCCTGCTGCAGGGCAATGCAGAAGAACAGCAGTCTTATATGATGCTTTAATAGGATTGCTGATCCAAGATAAATACTAAATCAAGGTGCTTTTTTTTCTCACCCTCTCTAGACTTATGCTGCTCTGGCACTTCAGCGATAATTCCATGGAAAAAGGGGTTTTTGGAGAATCCATCCTGCTCCAGATCTAGAGTAGAGAAGCATGACTGGTATCAGCTTTAAAGTCTTACTAAAGCAATCCACAGAGTTAATTATTAAAAACAAATCATTGGACTGTAATAGGAGAGATGTGACAATCAGGCCTACCTTTTTGTGTGATCTTGACCTGATCAAAAACTTTCTCATACTCCGCCAGTTCCTAGTATGAAGTTTTGACATTAGTTACAGTTTCAGTGATACGGCAATGATACATGCATAATGGCATTAATATAGTACAAAAAAAATAAAATAAATAAAGGAAAGACTAATAAGCTAATAATCAGTTTCTTATCCAAACTACATCAAGACTTATAGTGCATCACTTAGACAAAGCACATGAGATAACTTTTTCCAAGTAATAGCTTTTTTACTGCACAGAAGAAATCTTGAATGCAATTCAAGCAGGCACTATAGCAAATATTACAGTTATTATTCACATTTAATGTATCATCCATGAAAGTATCTTTTGAATCCTATTAGACTGCATCGTAGATGTTTGTTTTCACTATTCTGACATAACTGTTTCATTTTTTTAATTTCTTTCCACCGTCGCCCGCAGCATAAATAACAAGGTTTTAATTATTAAGTACGCTCTGATTTTCTGATCCTTTCATCTTCGTTATGAAGACGTCATTGCGCATCCACGATTGAAAGCGCAGTAAAGTCGCCGCTGAACAAGTGAAGGCGGCTGCACGTTTCCCAGCATTCCAATCGCCGTCCACTAGGCTCAATGACAGTAAGTGTCAGGTTACAGTGTGCCAAATGAATATGGCTTACTGTAACTCTGCCATCAACAACACTGATGCACTTACGCGCGTTACACGTTAAAACAACAGCAGCGTTTGGGGGATAACGAAAGATGACGCGCGCTGTCTGTGACGCAGCAGATCGGTGTTTCAATGTTTCCACAAGATTCCAAAATCGTCACAAATGGACGCACGCACAAGACACGCGGGCACGTGCACTCACCAGTATCATCCGCGAGATGTCCTTACAGTCCTCGAGCGTGGCGGCCCGGATTGTGAAATCCATCCCGTTTTCAACAATATTAACAAGCTGGGCAACACAATCGGAGAGTTTGTCAACGTGGAATATTATTCAATGAAAACACGGAAGGGATGTGTTTGTTAACCTGACTCTCACGCGGCGCTTAGAAACTGCTAAAACAGCGCCACCTGCAGGTTCTGATGTGATAACACAGCTCCGTCATCACTACTGGCCCTCTATGCGAGGATAGAAACCTTTCTAAATTAACCTAAAACTGTAGATTTAAACGTGTTTGACGCTTGTTATTATCCATGTCTAGGTTGACATATTTAAAGGTTGACTCATGACAGTTGGTTTTACAGTTACTTTCATTATTATTTGTAACATGACATTCATTATGGTGTTTAATATTAACTGACGAAGTGACTAAACTATTTCTCCCTCTCCCATTCCGTGGCTGCTTTCCTGAGTCATTCAAAAATGACGTAGGTAGGCCTATATTAGACTATTGTGGATATAAAAGCTGAATAACCTTAAACAAACAACACGTTTTTATTTAGTTCAGATCCCAAAAATGAAGCTTCCATCATCATTTATACAAACTTGTTTAAGTTTTCCTTGATATAGCACAAAAGATATTTTGAAGAATGCTGTTAAGAATGTTGTTGGTACTTTTTTTTTTGTACTCTTTAAACCATTTGGTATCCTGCAATGCCGTTCCTTTAAAATTGAATGATATTGTAGAATCTAAGGCCTTTTATTCTCAGTTTATTGGAAAAAAATGTGGCTGAACAAGAGGGGATTTGTTATATATAACAAATTCATAAGCGTTTACTTGTCTAGAATCATTGCATTTTACACATGTGTGCCTGTCCTTTCTGATCTAAATTCAGTGTTTAAACTGCATATGTAACTGGCTCATAATTTGAGCTTCCCTTTACAGTATGACATTAGCTCATTAAATTTAAGGCCTACAATAAATAAGCTACACATTCCACAACACAAAGTCGCTGTTCAACTCAGGGGTGTAAACTGTATTTTCAGAGTTTGTGTGCTGCTAAATATAGATTCGTAGGCTCAGGCACTAGACTGGGTGGAGATGCTTTCATTTGAACAGTTATATTCAGATTTCGCTCTCAGAAACTGGCCTCCTGCCACTCAAAACAGGTCCAGTGTTGAAGTAACCGGCGCTGCTGACTGAACCGTTGTCTGAGGCTAACTAACGCAAGCGAGGGGGAAAATGCTGCCGTTTTCCATCAGCTATGATGTTCAGATGACGTAAAAGGTTCAGCCACAAGTAATGAAACAGTGCCTGCAAGCAACTGCGTTTCTGTCTATTCAACGGGATGAGCGCGGGTGGGTTTTTCAGACAGAAACAGCTAATTGTCTTCTGCATCCTTGAGTAGGCTGAATATAGGCATGAGGGCGAGAAAATCTTGAAAGACCATACAAACGTCAGACTACATCTTCAGACAAAATACCTTAATAAGGTCATGAAACCCTAAAACACTTTTTTTTTTTAGATGTTAAAGGGTTAGTTCACCCAAAAATGATAATTCTATCATTAATTACTTACCCTCATGTCGTTCCAAACCCATTAGACCTCTGTTTATCTTCAGAACACAAATTAAGATATTTTTGCTGATGTCAGAGAGCCATCTGATCCCTAATCTGAACCCTAATAAGTCGAGAGTACTCAAATGATTTAACTTGATTCATCCCATGCCCATATGGAATCATGTGTTGTACAATATGGAGTGGCCATTTTTGGATACGTGTATGAAATTAACAAACAAACAATAAAACTCTCTCAATATAATACAAACCAAAGAGTTAAATTTATTTATAAATCCAAAGCCAATTCAGACAGTTGTGTTTAGGATCTAACCCATGAATGAAACACTTTCCTTCTCCTCTTGGTTTCAATACTACAAACTAAACGGCTGTGTTTGTGCCTGAAATGTCAAGGCCACCATTGACGCAGAAGAGAACCTGTGATTGATCAACGGTTTTATGAAAATGTTGAAGGTGTGGCAACATAAAAGAAGAGAATGTAGTTTTCTCTTTACGCTGCATGGTGCCTCTGTATACGCTCATTAGTACCAGGACAGCGCCAAGAACCATTACAGTATATAACTGACATTAACACCTTAGGAAAACTCATGCATTCATGGAAAAACAGCAGCCATGACGTCAAAACCAGTAGCCTAAGACCCTTTTATACACACCTCATAAAGAGCAGATGGAAGAACAGAGGCACAGTCACAGTTGTGCAGAATTTGGTTTGTCCAAACAGTAGTAAGAAATAGGCATCATAGCATATATTTAACAGTTAGATAATGTAAAAGTAAACAGTGCACAAATAACAACAGTCTACACCTAAAATAACATCACGAAGGTCCACTTGTAGCCTACATACTATATAATGCATTGTCTTCCTGTACAGTGCAGGAAATAACCTTCCTTTCCTGTTTAGTCTATGACTATGTGGTGTTACTATAGTATCTTTTTCAGGCTGCTTTCATCACTTCAAATCTGACACGGAGAAGCTTCAAGCAACCGAATAAAGGTTTTAACGTGGACTTCATTAGTACTTACACACACCAAACTTTACATTTTTATCCCTGTCCATATCCTGAAGGTTTTTACAAGGGGATTTGTTCACATATAATTTCCATGATAATATACAACAAAATGTGTTGTTTTCTGTCCGTTCTTAAATATTGTCTGATTTACGGAGCAACAAGATGAGATACACAGAAATTCCCTTGGTAAACATTTATGGGGAAAAAAAAGCAGTATTTTGAAACTGGATTCATCCAGTGTTTAGATTTTTGTTCTAGAAATGTATAGCGCATATTTCATTAAATAATAATGCATAATTTGCATATTTAAACTTGTAATACAAACATTTTTTGCAATTATCAATGTCATCAATCAACTAGGTACGTAAGGTGATAACTAGTTACTTTTTTACCCTATTCAACCTGCAGTGTCTCACTTTAACCAAAAAAAAAAAAGCCTGAAATATGGTTTGCACAAACTGAAAATCAAAAAAAGTCAGCTCTGATTTGTGTCAAATCACTATTTATCTGGACAGTATTACAGTTGAATCACTTTTTTTTGGTCAAGTAATCTGAAATCATTTACTTAGCTTACAGCTTGTTGTCTGCTTTACATATATGTACTCTATATATAGATCAGATAAAAAAGGAAGTGAGCTCATAATCTAGCTGATGCAACTGAGCCGCAAGAAATTTAAGAGTGAGGAAAAGAAAAAAAATGGTATTCAGAACTAACGTCCCTCTTTCCCATATTAGGAGAAGAATTAGTGTTTGTCATGACCGCCGTATCTGAGTGAGGAAATAGGCTGAGCAAATGTTGCCCGTCAGGGTCCAGCATTAGTCATGTGACGTTAACAGTGAGTTGAGCTAGTCAAGCTGTGGCTTTTGTGAGACATTAACTGTTTCAGTCAGTGAGTGAGCTATTCAGAAATTCAGTTTTCTTTACCTAAACTATATATTTGTATTTAAGTAGTACATATTGGTTAAACCTTATTCTTATTCATGTCTCCAGAAATGAACTGAAATTGCTGTTCTTCAGGGTGTGTTCGCAGCCAAAACAAACAAGTACATTTCTAGTACATGTGTTATTTACACATCCAGACAAACGTGAGTAGAGGCACTCATGGACTTAGTGTGCACACACTAACTCATGCCAACATGATGGAACATTAAGGGATTTATTTTAGATCACGTGAGAGCTGTAGTTTTGTTAAAATGGCTAGCTATGTAAATTAAAAACTTCTAATGAAAAAAAAAACAAGAACAAAATTGAGGTCTATTATTTGCCTGATTGTTTCACGTTGTAATTTTATTGCCAAAAGTATTAGGTCACCCTCCTCCGATGAACAGATCTGATTTATTTAGTAATTTCCAAACCTTAATATTTATGCATATAATGATATTCTAAGAATTTAATTTTATAGTTACAGTTTTCACAGGACTCTGTTCTAATATGACTATGTCTGTGTATAAGGCAAGATTTAAAAAGAAATGATTGATTCAGTCATGACAGTCAAGAACATGACAGGTTCACAGAGAGCATAGTCATAATGGCAGCTGGACACTTCTGGTGTGACTTTAAATGCAGACCCTGAGGCAAAAACTCATCACCAAACACCAATGACTTGTACTTAAACTATATGGGCAAAAGTATTGGAACACCCCTTCTTTAGAATGGAAAAAGGCACTTCCAAACCTGTTGCAACAAATATAGGAAACGTATTTATGTGTTTACTCATTTCCATCTCTGTTGCAACATTGTTGGAAGGGTCTAAAATAAGTGTACCCTTATGTACAAGTCATTGGTGTGTGGTGATGAGTTATTGGCTCTGGATTTAAAGTCATACCAGAAGTGTCCAGCTGTCATTATGACTTTGCTCTCTGCAGACCAGTCAAGTTCTTCCACACTGACTGAACCAATCATTTCTTTTTGAACCTTGCCTTATACACAGATACATTGTCATGTTAGAATAGAAAAGAGTCCTGTGCAAACTGTTACTATAAAATCAGAAGCACATAATTACCTAGAATATCATTATACGCATAAATATTAAGATTTGCACCCATGGAAATGACTAAAGCAGTCGGAAGAGGGTGACCCAATACTTTTGGCAATATAGTATTTTTTTAAAGAATTACTAAAAATGAGTGCTGACATAAATATTTGGCATTATTTTTGACTTAACCATTTGCATAACCATTTAACCATGCAGTCATCATGACACTGAAATCTTAAAATTCAGTATAAAGTGTAAAACACGATATGTTGGAAACTATAAATAATGCACACAATACCATTATCTAAAATGAGTTAGAAGCTGATGCCTAGAAAAGTATGTTTCTGCATGTGTTAAGTATTGTTTTGTCAGCTAAAGCTAGCATGCTATTTGTCTTGTTTGATTAATAAGAAGACTGCTTATATCTGTTCTAAAACATTAGAACATTAATAGAAGCTCATCTTATTAAGCAGTAGGCCTATATTAGACCATTAGATAGATGTAATCCTAATCAGAAAACACCATGCCTGCAGGTAACTTAACGGTTGTGAACTCCAAGAACATTACGTGGGATATGCTGCATAATTTGTCACAAGTAATCCAATATTGCTGTTTATGGCTCGCTCACCTGTTACTAAATTTAGCAGCATGCTTTGTCAGAGGTCACACATAAATATTCCAGCACGCAGCTGTCTCTGAATCTGCTGCAGCAGACAAAGTTCAGTACTAATAAATGACTTCTTGTTCCAAACTAAATAGAAATGTATTTACATCACAACATCTCTTTCATAATAGCTATCAGTCTTGTATTATGTTGCCCTTTAAAGTTCACCCCCGAATAAATATACTGCTGGATCTTTAATGTTGTTGGCCTGTTTTTCTGCTAGAGGTCCTGGACATCTTGTCCTGATGCATGACATCAACAGATAAGAAATCCAAAGCTGATTGCCTGTTAGAAATCTCATAATGGGCCATGGTAGGATCTTCCATCAAGACAATAATGAAAAAAAAAAAACTCAAAATCAACACAAAAATGGGCCACTGAGCACAAAATGAAGCCATGGCTGTCCCAGTCCTCTGACCTAAACTCTATAGGAAATGAGCGAGGTGAACTAAAGAGGAGAACATGGATTCGGGAGATTCTGCATTAAGGAATGGGCTCTGATCTCTTAGCAGGTGTTCTCAAAACTCTTCAGGCATTGCAGGAGAAAACTCAGGGCTGTTATCTTGAGAAGATTATCAATTATGCAACAATTGTGGCCAACATGTATTGGTGAAAAACATTTATTCCATCACGATTTGTGGCCATTTTCCCCTCATTTTCAATTGTTTTACTTCAACTATCGGTTGAATTAATTTAGTGAGTTTTTGAATTAAAGATCAAAAGTGCAAACAATGCATATTTGCTCCTTAGCTTATATTTGCCAATATTAGTGGAGGGCACTGTATTTTGTTTAGTCTCATTATGATTAAGCATGATGACTTAGCACTAGAAGAATGCATTTGCAAATGTTAATGAATATTCACTGTGGAACTCAAAGTTTCACGCAGACGCTCATGTAAAGCAAGTTAGACCACTTCAACTCAAGCTGAGCAAACTGAAGTATCATAGCACCCAGGCAATATCAGTCAGGTTGCTCCAAAAGGATTGAATTTATAATATCTGGCACTTTGGATCAAACATACTTAAATGGCTTCTTGCATATAAAGATAAAAAGAAGATGTCTGAGCAGATATGTACGTCAATCACATTTTGGTCCATTAAAATGTCTCCCATTTAGAGTTGGCACTGTCTGCTTTTTTTGATTTTCTTGTTTTTCTTGGAAAGTTTTAGTTTAGGCCTGTGAGATAAGATATGGAGGCTTTCAGAGAGAAGTGGGTGGTTACTCTGATTACTAAGATGTTGGGTTGAAAAAAAGAAAGCAGAAAGCACTTTTTATGCTTAGCTTTTCTGAAGTTCTCAGACTCCACAAATAGCAACCCCACCCCTAAAAAAAACAACAAACCTTAATGATCACTAGATTAAGATCGGAGTTATCGCCGAAAAAGATCACAGATATGACGTTGTCTCCAGAAATGGTTGTATTTATTTTTATACAGCAGTTGGTGTTAAATGAATAATTTTTGCACACATGATGCTTTACTTGCTCATTGCCATCCTACTGGCAAAACCATGAGGTGGTTTACGTCAAATGCTTTGCCCATGACAATTGTTCAGTTATTCCTGCATTGGCACTGTGCAATGAACCTGGCACACTGTGTGTTTCATGTTGGGTTTACGTGAAAGACAGTGTGTTTGTACTGAATGCATTGGACTCATTATGTGTTTAGAGTGTGTGTGCGTATGTGTGTTTTTTGTTGGGGGGGGTGGCGTCACTGGCAGTTGTATAATAGCCCTGCTGTGCTACCAGAGCTACTTTAGTGGGTGTGTCTCCCAAACCTCCCATTTGCTGATTACACAGGGGCTCAGTGTTCCTTCCTCAGTCCGCACACATGGCATGAATTAACTCAATTCACTTGTACCTCTACTAAAAAAAAACAAAAAAACAGGAAAACTAATTAAAACGTCAAAATGTTAAAAGCATCAAACATATGCGAAAGTCATCCCATATTCTTCCTACTAGTTTCAAAATTTACTATTTAGTTGACAACATTTCAAAAACCCAGACTGCTGGGAAGTTGGTGTCTTCATGCCCTTATTGAGGTGAATTGCTTTGCTCAATAGAAAGGATGCCTTATTAGTGATTCATCACCTCTGTATATGGGAGTCAACAGGCCAAGTTGGCATTAATTGATTATTAACCATTAGATTGCTCACTCCACTAACTCTGAAGGTTGTTTGCTATGCATTTGTGTTAATTTGCTAAATTAATACGATAAACCCAAGTTAATCACTCAATAGTTGCGCTATTTGTCTATACACTCTCAGATGTCACTGGGGTGGTACCTTTCCATTTTGTACCTATTAAGTTCAAATATGTACACTTTAAGTACTTATATACTGCACCAAAACGGACCCTTTAGGTAGAAACATGTCCCTTTTTAAGAAATACTGTCCTGGTGGCAGCTTTGTACCTTTATTTCTGAGAGTGTACCATCATTAACATGACTACTTTTTTTAAACATACTTGTGTTTGTGTTATACATTAACAACAGCACCGATACCAATTCATTTAACATCTCTAAACACCATGAATGGCATATTATAGTTCGTACTTTATGAATGTTTTTGTCAGTAGTTTATATTTTATCACACTGTATCACCTGTACGTGCAGGTAAGCTTGTACCAGTCAATAGTGAGCGTGCAAATAATTACTAAATATAATAACAAACACATGCAAGTGTTTTGTTTCCTTATCAGTCTGTACCTACATCAAGCTCGTCATCATTCGATGCTATCTGTACTTGTGCATTTACATATCCACTTGACAACCAGTGGCATTTACTTTCTCTCTCTCCGCCGACCGTGCGCAAAGATACATTGCCTTTGTCCCTGGTGAATCTTATTTTGGGTACATCGCTGACGCTTTCTTGAGGGCTGAACTTTGCCCACACCCTCCTCAAACACTTCCAGCACTCGTTAACGCCGAGTGCTCATGGTTGTCTCACATCTCCCCGCGGAGGCGTGCCCATGCCGCTCAAATACTGCGCTGCAGACGCGCGCCTGACTCATTGGGTTTGTCAGAGCGTACAAGTGAGGTAAGCAGAGCTGCGTTGCCCACGCCGAGGAGAACATGCGATTGTCTCCAACCATTTCCACCGCCGACATTGAGAAACAGCGCGTATGCTGAAGCGCGTCTGCCGATTTAGGTGAGACAAGTTTTACGCGGTGATAAAAGCTACGGCGGTTTGAACTGTGCATTCAGCTGTTTGTGGAGGACGCATGATTTACCTGCGCCGGACCAAAAGCGAAGATTGCATGAAAGGTGAGAGTTTTTCACGGACAAATCTTGGATTTGCAAAGGAAGTAGTCGCTCTTATTAATTAAGCTGTACAAGTTTAAGATCTTTCAGCCTGACTCACTGAAACGTGGCTACTGGTCTCAGTCTGTTATTTGTTGGAATATTTAATAGATATGTGTAGCTATATAACCTTCCTAATGGAATGTGGACTAGTGATGGATGTCTGCCTAGGCTCTTTAGTCTATTGAAGAAATCATGTGTAAAATAAGTTTTTATTTTAATGTAATTTTTAAAACTAAGGTAGGAAAAAAAGCAAGTTTCTTTTATACTGATTTTAAGTAAGTGGTATCAATACTGGCATCAATTTCTAAAAAGCAGTATCGTTGAACCACTGTGAAGTTATTGCACTGGTTTGTAATAATTAACTCTTGAAGAGTTGAAAATGACCACGTAAGGACCTCTGAGTAAAGTTAATTATAGACATTCAGTTAAAGCTGTGCTTTTTGGTTTGCTGACTGCAACTTTAAAAATGAAATGGCATTATTAGTCTGTGGCTATGAGATAACCATCAGACTTGCTTTATAATTACGCAGCTGTATGTTTTAATCGTGATTATATCTAAATGTCTCTTTCTACAGCAAATGAGAAATATGTCCTCTTTAAGAGTTCGAAAAGGCATTCTAAAGAAACGGTCATGTCCTTACAGATGTGCTTGGTTGTGTTTGTGCGTCTACTTGTTGCCAGTAGATAAAATCGGTCTATGTTATTTCATGTTTGCATATCTCACATGACACGCTATTACACACCATTGTCTTTGGGACAAGAAATATTTTGAAGGTGGCGGGATGTCGTCTAAAGCTGTTTCCTGTAGAAAGTTTCTCCTCAACAATAGGCATCGAGGCTAAAAACAGTTGGAGGTCTGAGTGGTTACCAACATCAGAAGGACCTGAGGATGCTGAAATAATGGGCCAGAAAAAAAAAGAGAGCGGAAAAAATAAAATGCAGCACAATGGTATCAGCCGCATGGCCAGCACAATGTGGAATAAAAAGTGAGATGTTTTTGGGAACACGAGACAAAAGAAAAACCAGCTGCCAGTGTTACATAACTACTGCGAGGCAGAACTACAACACCCCTCTGTGCTTTTAGACTTGACCTAATGAGGCCCTCAAGGGCATGTCAACAGGGGTTGGTGCAAATGCATGTATGAAAAGGGTGATGTGCATGTTTCAACACACTAAGTATATAATTAAGGGAAATGCTTGAACGGGGCTGTGAGAGAGGCAGGGTAAGGAAGGAACTTTTGGTGAAGTCATATACCATAGATGAGGGTCGTCAGTTGCTTGAAACTCGGGATGCATGATATATTAGTACCATATTGACTATCAGCCGATATTAGAGATTTATTTTCCAGTATCAGTATTGAGTATATATTTATGTACATGCTTATCTTTGACAGAATTTGTGTTAGTCCATCCATTTTTTAAAACATAAACTCTATCTTATGATTAAGCGCCTTTAAAATGGTGTAAAGTTAAACCTTGCTAATTTGAAGTAAAAAAAATAGTTTCTCAGTGTCCAAACACACGCACACACATTTGTTTTCATCCCTTTTTTTTTTTTAAGCAGAGTGTCTTAGATGACTCACGGGTGACAGACGTTCTTCCACTCTTGCTAGACGCAAATGTGGCCTGTTTAATATTTGAAGCTCCTGTGCTGCACGCAGGAGGAGACAATGCGTAAGTGCGTTAATGCTTGACCGAAACCGATCCTATCCTGAGATCCTGGGTGTGGGTTTATTTGTAGCCATTTTTCCATGAGCTGACAGACGGTTGCAGTCGGGTTGCCACGTAAGAACTTAATGTTCTAGATCATCTTATGCTTAAACATTAAGGTAGCGTGTGGCTAAATATATGCGGTGAAAAGTAACACTTGGACCACATGCATAAATATCTCTTTGGTATGTTAAATTAAGATTTCCACCTCATGAGCATGAAAACATCTTTCTCTTCCTCCTGTGTTTCAGATCTCAAGGCTATCCTGAGCTGCGCCACACTGGGAGGCTTACTGGATAAGCAGGAGAAGCATCCCTGTGACTCCAAAAAACTGTCTCCGCTTCTATCGTCTCCCACGATGGCCCTGGCCTCCTTTCATCTAATGCAAACACTAAGGAACTCTCCGGCGGCTCTGCGTCGACGATTCCGCTGCGACCGAACGGAGAGCCTGTCTCACGGCGATCCCCTCTTCAAGGTGCACTACTTAGGCACCAAGAAGATCTTTTCCCTGGACTTGGAGCAGGCGGAGGATGCCATCGATCGACTCCTGGATGGAGTCCCTGGGAAGCTTTCTAAAGATCACGCCCTAGTAGTGCGGCCCCGATACGTCGAGGTTAAAGAACTGAGCACCGGAAGGCAGCTCACCAAGACCTACTTGCAGGATATCGCGTACTGCGCCTCGCACACGGCCAGACCCAATGTGTTTCTGTACATCTGCAGGCAGCCCGGTCAGCAGCTGCAATGCAGAGTGTTCTGGTGCAGTCGGGCAGAAAGGGCGAAGGACATGACAGCCTGCTTGGCGATGTCGTTTCAGCGGGCGCTAAATGACTGGCAGGGTGGATGTGCCACGTTGCCGCAAGTGGTAGGGACCACTAAAGAGCCGGAGATTTCTGGTACACCCACTGCACCAAAAGGGTCAACGCTGCCAGCTAGTCTGGGAAAAGGTGAGTTAAAGCAAAACAAAGTGGAGAGAGATGAATTGATAAAAAGAGTGCTTTTTGAAGGAATAGTTGAAAATTGTGAAAATTTGCCCATACTTTACTCACCCCCAAGCCATCCTAGGTGTATATAACGTTCTTTCAGATGAACACAGTCAGAGTTTAAGAATTATCCTGGCTTTTCCCAGTTTTGTAATGTTGGTGGATAGAGCCTATTATTTTGAAGCTCCATAAATCAAATATATCCACAAAACTAACCTATATAGCCTAACCCAGGGTTTCTCAAATCTTACCCTGGAGGTCCAAATTGCTCTAACCCTAATCAAACACACCTGGGGCCTGTTCCATAAAACAAGTTGACCAAATAAGCCAGGCTTATGGCAGATAGTCAGACTTATTTTAAACCAAATGAGCTGGCAGTAAGTCAGACTGACTGAAATAAACCTGGCTTATTTGGTAAACTTGTTTTATGGAACAGGCCCCTGAGCATGCTAACCAGTATATTAAGGATCATTAGAAAACCACAGGGAGTTTTCTCAGGGTTAGAGCTAAACTCTGCAGTGCATCGGACCTCTAGGGTAAGATTTGAGAAACCCTGGCCTAACCTATAGGTTAGTTAGCCAGGATAAGTTTTTTAAAAGCTCTGTGTTCATCTGAAGGAGGAAAGTTACATACACCTAGGATGGTTTGGGAGTGAGTGAATTATGGGGTAATTTTGACTTTTGGGTGAACTATTCCTTATATAGTCACTTTGGTTAAAAGCATTAGTGTGATGAATGCTACCAAAAAAATTCCATTTGCTCAGCGTTCTATTTTTGTGTTCCAAAGTTCTAACTGTTTTGTTTTGAATGTTGTTACAGTCCGTTGGAAGAAGAGGGGGTCGGAGTCCCGCAGTCCCCTCCGTGCCATTCCCAGAAGAGGTTCTGCCAGTGACAACTGGCATTGATGGTCCCCGTCCCTGAACCTTGACCACGTTAATTTTGTGATGCTTGGGATTTTCCAGCATGGAATGTGAGGGAGGAAAAAGACAACCACACCTACAACGGGTGGAACTTTTGAGCTTTGATGGAGTTTGCAACTCATTTTCAGAGTCCGTGTTCTAAACGGCCACTGCATTTGAGTTTACAGGTTTACCGAAGTGATAAAAGGGTTCGTACAAATTGATTGCTTCAGTCATGCTGGTTTAAATTTCAGCTCGGTTTGCTTATGGACTTTGAGACACAACCAAAAGTGCTCACCTGCGCTGAACGGGTGTCTAGTTTTAAAGCCATGTTTTTCTAGTCGGCCTCCTCCTGTGTGTACACTACATGTCTGGGTAGTGATGAGCAGTCAGACAGGCTTTGTTTGTATTAGAGGTGTCAGGTGAGGATCTGTGTGGGAAGTGGGTGGATGCAGTAAACAGTAACTGGACCAGGACATAAAAGTAAGCTCTTTGAAAAAAGGGTTTCTATCCCAAATGCACAAAGGAAGCAATGCTTTTTATGCTTTAAATGGGCGATTTATTCAGTTTATTTTTCACTACTGTGTTTGCTTTTCCATGTTTTTTTTTTTAAATAGCCAAAACCTCCACACATTATTACCTGTGATTGAATTATTATTACACCCTCAATTTGACCATCATTCATATGGTGGATTACGTCCTGTTTAACTGTATACTGGCTTGACAATCAGGGCTGGTTGTAATGGGGCGTTTTGGTACTGCGATTCTTGTTTTTGGTTGTCTATCATAGCCATATCCTGCTTTGCCTGGTTTTACCTCAGTTTGCCACTTGTATTCAGCTTTTAACTTAAAGCAAAGGATTTAATTCCAAACATGTAAGGAAGAATAGAGTTAAAATGAGAACATTCTGTCTGTGCGCCTGCGTTTCAGCAGTTTTTGAGGCCATGATGGTTCACCCCCTCGCAATTTTTTTTTTTTTTTTTTTACGTAAATGCAAGTTGTTTTACTACATCAGCCCATTTTTCTTTGAGGGAAAAAAAAGCCCAGGCAACAGCTTATGCCATTAGAATGGTGATTCAAAGGTATGCTTGCATAGAGAGTCATGTCCTTGAAAACGCAGCATCTTTGCACTGCAGTTATTTGTAATTAGAAATCGCAAGGAAGTATTTTTTAAGTGGCCTGGTTACATAAACCAAGTATTTTACGGGATAACACCCTGCTTCGCACGACTGGAACAATCAACATTTCTTAGTACTTAAGATTGTCCTGCACCATAAAGTAGCTATTTTCTTAACACTGTTACATACGCTCACTAAGAATATATCGGTAGTATACAGTCGGTGCCTCACAGTATTAGAAATTCTGCCTCATGTGTTAGGCCAATCACATCAAAGGATTTCTTTTTTTCATTTTATCCTTATGGATTTTATTTAAAGTCGTGTTAAACTGTGTCTCGCATTACAATGACCTCAGATCTGTTGTTGGATCTGTTCTGTCTGCTCTATGAGGTGTTTAATGTTCTATGAATGTTCTCGTACCTTGTTTTAAAACTACGTTTGTGTAGATATTTAAATATGAAATGTATTTTATGGAATATTAAACTTTTTATACATGAAACATTTGTGTCTTCTGTTCTACTCCTATATTAAGTGCATAAAAAAACAAGAGCTACTAAGAGTTACTCGAATTTCAGGACAGATTAGGTCCTTAAAGAGGGAGCAGTTTCTGTGCAAGTCATGGTGGGGCGCAAATCTTTTAATGCGAGGGATTAAAATACTCTCGTCTGATGAAGTAACTTTTCAAAGTCGTTAGTGGTTCACAAAAACATGCTATGGCTGACATTTAGAAACTGACAAAGGCTAAAGCTGTCATTAACAAACCTCTTTGTTTATACATAAATTAATGGTCTTTAATATCAAAAGTAGTGTAAATAAATAACACAAGATGTTAGTTCATGGTTCAAACTGTTACAGCTTTAGATTCTAGGAGTTTTTGGCCAAATAGTAAAAACGGTGATCCTTTGGAGTTTAATACCATTCTGATGTTTCAGTACCCATCTTCATTTGGCGGTTAAAGGACTTTGAGTCCTGTCTCTGCCTTGAAACATTTGGACCTCAGAGAGGCTTTGGAAATGAAGTCGTCTCAGTGGTTTCAACTCCTCCACAACTAAGAAATAAGGCAGAGGAAACACGTATTAGAGGAAGTTGGTCAAATCTAGCCGAAGGCCTGTTTCACGCTAACCGCTGCGGCTCTACGCAGAAAAATCAACAAGAAGAATATATGTAACAGACACCAAATGTATGATGCAGGCCTAAGACTTGGCTATGTTTAGATTTTTGTATTGTTTTTCTTGCTCACACCCCTTATCGTATGAGCACAATGACAAAAGAACATTCCAAATATCCAAGATTTCCCGGACTCCTGTCTTTCAAAGTAACTCAAGCTCTGTGCTCACCCAGATCATAGAACGGTTCCTCTCGGTTTCCCTGAACAACAATCATCTCCAGGAAATTCAGGAGGGCCCCAGTGACCAGGAAGCGCTCTGGGAGGGACAGGGTTTGGAGGTAGCGCATGTCCAAAGAGAAAGGGTTGTCGGGAGGCGGCATGGTGCACAGTCCCACCAACTCACTCACAACGTCCCATACATGAGTACCTAAAGGACAGATTAAAAGTTTGTGTGCTACGTGAGATCCTTGTGAAATGAAAAGTACAGATGTTTGATTACTATCCTTCTGGTGCACTTGATCTTTGGTAACGCAGCAATATATGAATATACAACCACTAAAGTAAGTTGTATGTATATTTATACGTAATCTTTAACCTTGTTTAATTTTCCAAACTTTGATCCGGGGACATAAAGAAATATTGTATATAATAAAATTGTGAAAACATGGCCAGTAAAAGTTGAAGATTGTGAAATAAAGAAGATCTTAAAACCTTGGGATGTTGAAACCCAGTCTGTGATGGACTTTAGCTTCATTGGTGTATCTTTGACTAGCGTATCAGTTCCTCCGACGTTAACTAGGCGCTCATGATTGGATCGAATCCAGGCATAAGGTTGCCCATACTTGGCATAGCCGGCTAACAGGAACAGGGTGCAGTTCATTTCCTGCAATGCAAAAAAAAATTTCAAATCTTTTGAGAGCCTTGACCACTGCAAGACGATTAGAAATCTTGTCTTGATAGCTTACAGAAAACCTAAAAGTTAAAGGCTAACTATTGTATATAAAAAATTGTTATTATATAGCAAGAGTGCATCATGCAGCTTATATCGTATTTAATCTTTAATCTCTTTAATTCACCCATGTTCAAATACTTAGGTTAAGTAAAAAAATATATATGTATCACTATGCACACATACATATATATATATACTGTATTTTTGATCAAATAAATGCAGCCTTAAGCATGAGATTTATTTCAAAAACATAAACTCTTTGAACGGCAGTGATTATTTTATAAACCTAAATGAATTGCCAGTGTACGTTTTTATATTAATAATGTTGTTAATATGTGACATTGTGATTGGCAATGATACTCACAGGAACAGCGATCTCTCTCTCACTGGGTGAGGCTGGGAGAAGATGAGAGTCAACATACCTGTGTGTGAGTAATGAAAATAATTGATATACAGCTCTTGAGTTTATAATTGCTACAATCCTAGGATATTTTTTCCTCCACCTGCTGGGAGTTTGCTGCTGTGAGGTGTCTGGTGTCTCTGGTTTGGACTGTGGAAGTGGCCCTTCTCCTGCTAAAGGCGAGCTAGCGTAGTCGCTGTCCAGACTGTAACTGCTACTGCAGGTTGAGCTGGTTAGGTTGGAGGCCACAGACACGGCAAAGCCAGGAGAACGCCATCTCTGTGAGCAAAGAGTCGGGCTGCCGTAAGATACTGATGCAGCAGCACTTCGGCTTGAGATGAACTAAGTTTAATGGACTTGTATGTTTAAAGATGTACTTTATGACTTAAATCTTCTCACACATTTTACATAAAAAGTCTGTAAAATAAAAAGGGAGAAACAGAGACCCACCAAGTCATCATTTACCACAGTCAGAAGAAGCTCCTCTCTCCCCCTTAGCCAGGGCTGAAAATAATGGAAGCCCTACAGACAGACATAAAAGAGTGAAAACAGCTTTAATTGCTTCAGAAAGTAGTGTAGTTTTCATTTAACACGAAACTGTAAATAGCATTGCTTCAGGAAAATCCCACCTGTAAAGAACCCAATATTGCAAGCTCTGACAGGAAGTGCTTGAGTCTCGCCCTTTGTTCATGTTCCTGCATCTTTTACCAAGACAAAACGGTTTATATAATTGATTGTTCTTATAACCTACACAGTACACACTTACATAACAACAAATTGCTTTTAACCTAAGGTTGCATGAACAGGATTTGATGAACCCCTTATCTCCTAAGGGCTCGTCGCTTCGTTACTAGGCAACAGCAACCAAGCCTGTCTTTGCCAGCGATGGATTGAAAAAATAAAACCTTGTGCATTTAATGTGCATGTTAACAATATTTCACCATCACCATCATCACCATACGAGCTCTGCAACACCGTTTATAGCTGCCAAACTAAATACAGTTACCACAAAACTGCAAAATTTGAGTATAAGCGCAGAAACAAGCATGCAATCAATAGACACTTTCATATACTTACACCACAACTCATGTTTGCACGCACGCACTGAATTTGCTGTAACTTAGATAAGATGCATTTACATTGAGCACATTAATGTAAGCACAGCGTCACGCCTATTTCCACTTCCATTGCTTCGTCTTCCCTCTGCAATGCATTGCATCTTTTTGGGGGGTAAACTAATAATACACGCAACAGGCTCTAATCCCAATGTTTTTCCTCCACGGTTTTATGTGTTTTGGATTTAAGGTCTTATTTGATATCTCTCGCGCTGATCATTGTGCAGATGCTTCTGTCGCGCGCAAGGGACCGTCTGCGTGTTGTGTTCTTAAAGAAAAACGAAAAATGATCACGTAATACCTGTGTGTGTAGTCCTTTGATGTACTGTATTTTTGGAAAGTAACGTTTAATACAGCATCACAGGATAATTAAGGGTTAGTATGGCAAAGTTCCTGTAAGGTATTTTATAGTCTAATCTAGAATTTTTTTTTCTTTTTTCTATGAGGTCGTCAGGCACTGTAATTTACCAACAAAGTTATTATTTGCATTAACCACAGTGTCAGATCACCATTTTGCCTATTGCATAATATCCAAAGTTAACTGATTACATAAAGAAATTATGCAGTTAACTGTGGTTGGCATATTTTTAAAGGGTTAAAGGCTGGGGGTTAGATGGTTGACCTGGTGGTCTCCCAACCTGGCCAGCTAATAAGTGCCCTAAAACCACATTAAAACCATCAAACCAGACTTCAACGTTTTCTCATGTCGTACAATCCTGTCTTCCACTACTGATACTGCCTGTGTCAATAAATCAGTCACTTGCGCATCAGTATGTGTATGTTTCATGCTCTTTCATATGATTACCATAAAAGGTCAATAGTTTCTTGTTTAATGTTTAATTTCAGCACATGAGTCAATCACACACTGGCCTGGTATAAAATACAGGTTCACAAAAAGGACACAATCTATGGCTGGTGAGTTCTGTGTTGACTAGAAATCAGCAGCAGACAGCGAAATGACTCACTGCATTTATCAAGCAAAATGATGTCACGCCACCATGTTGCCCACAACAGGAAGTGAACACAATAGCAGCCGTACAATACTGGATTCAGTGGAATGTGTATTTTCTAGCTGCAAAAAACACTCAAGGCCATGAAGTGTTATGTACTTTCTGTTTTAATCAGTCAGTGATCTTATTAATTGTTCTGCTGTACAACCCGATGCTTTACCAACATACTGATGTCACTGTTTCACTTTTAGTCACTTCTCAGAAGAAAAAAAAAAAGTTTGATATGAGATCACTGTTTCTTATTATAGTTTGTGATAGTTTCTTCTTCCGCTTTCTCACTTTTTAAATAAAAAAAGTTTTTCTAAATTGGATGCCAAAAGCTTTAGCTTCTGATATTTCTGTGTAAAAGGTATTTCAAATATGAAATCACATACTTTTATCGCATTGCATATAAACAAGTGGCTTAACTCTTTAAGCGGTATGTTATTGGATGGTTTATTTGTTAAAACTGACCTCACTTCCTGTCTGACAGTTTACCTGACATCATTGTGATTTTAAAACACCATCTATGGACATCCTGTAAAGGTTGCATAGCTTGAAAAGAGCTAAACCCTTATCATTCATTGTAAATAGTTCACCTCTGGACCTTCAGTGTTTAACAGAGAAGCATGTCTCCTTTTAAAGGTCCCCTGAAATCTCATTGCTAGTTTTACTTGATCTTAGTGCTGCGTTCGACACTATAGATCATGAAATACTAATAGATCGACTACAAAATTATGCAGGTATCCAAGGGCAGGCTTTAAGATGGTTTAGATCATACCTGTCTGATCGCTACCACTTT
>JAUCMU010000053.1:13674662-13720815 GCA_032275025.1 Enteromius treurensis | reverse complement strand
ATTTAAATGTTTATTTTAATCCAATGGATATTAAGTTTTTTTCTTTCTTTTGACCAATTGGGGGCCCCCTGGGAGGCGGGGGCCCCTAGGTTGAAGCCATATAAAGCCTTTGTATTGATCCGGCCGTGTCTGTGAGTCAAATAACTTTCCCACAAGTGCTTCTACGGGCTGCCATAGAAGAAGAAATCCAACAAATACAAATACACACCTTTGGTGCTTGAACTAATGTCCAGTCTGTGTGTGCAATTCACAGAACTCGAACACTTTCCGAACATTTATAATCTTTTTTTAAATGTTTTATTTTATTGTTTTATTATTTAGTATAATACAAAATGAAGAATTAGGGAGAATCAACGAATCTTGAATAATTTACTGCCATTTTGTAAATATTAAGTTATCATGTTATCAACAAAGAATGTTCTTTGAAAATTTAAAATACAATTTATAGTTAGAATTTGTAGAGTTTGTAATCTGATTAATCCACTAATAATCATTTACTACTGAGAATTATATTGTCATCATAAGTACAGTATGTATGTGTATTTATTATTTATTTATTTGTTTTGGGAGACCCAAGATCTCTCTCTCTCTCTCTCTCTCTGTGTATGTGTGTGTGTGTCTGTCAGTGATGGTGTGATAGTGGATGAGTAATTTGGGCTCAGCTCTGTTGGCAGGGTGATAAATGGGTGATGAGGAGGTAACGGCCATCTCTCTCTCTCTCTCTCTGTATTCCCGCCGCTCCAGCGGTGACCCTCCAGCACTGACAGGGCCGCCACTCGCCCCTCTGACCCGCTGGAGGGATCAGCGGTGACCCCTGTGCTGTGGAGTGAGGGCTGGAAGCGGACGGTGCAGGGTGGTCCTGCTCAGACGTCAAATAGTTCCTGCTGAGAATAAAGAAATCTTTTGCTGTTCCTGCAGTAGTTTGTGCTGGTTGGTCAGTTTGTCTAGTTTAACTAGAAAATAATTTTCTAAGAATAATGTTGTGTATATATTGTCATCAGCCTGACTTGTCTCAAAAGACAGTGATGCTCTTTCATTCACTTCTTCACTGTCTCTTATCACAGCATTATGGGAAACATAGACATGAGGACTTTCACCTGCACTGGCTCCCTATATATATATATATATATATATATATTTATATATATATGTTTTCTTCTTATAATTATATTTATTTTGAATATTTATAAATATTTAAAAAACAAACAAACAAATTCTATATCTTGATATTTGTAAGTAATTTCACAATTTAGTATATTTTAAAATCGTTTTTACATTTTATAGGAATTTCATTTATGAGGATTTATTTTTCACAAATATTTCAAATAATTTACCGTCTTTCTTTCTTTTTCTCCCTCTCTCTTTCTTGCCTGGACTGTGTCTCACCATCTACATAAAGGTAAGACATCTGTTTGTTGTTTTTTGTCTTTCCAAATTAGTCTTCAAATTATTCTGCAAATAATCAACATATTTTATTATTATTATTTACTTATTAAGTTAGTGATGAATGACTGTATGCAGTCACAATTCACTTGTTGTCTAATAACATTATTGTTTACACCAGGGTACAAAAGGCGTCTGCCATTTGTGCATCTAAATAAAATTTAAAATGTTGGCTGTGAATTAAACATAGACACTACATCACTCCATACAGCTCATATTTTCCCATCTCTCGTCATCTTCCTGTAAACGAGACATCTCAAACCAGCCCCTCTCCAAATATGTCCTGGGGCGTACAGTCAAAATGGAGAAATATCTCATTTAAAACACTCCCACTCTCCATTTCAGCTCTTCTGCGTAACACTGTAAAAGCTTTGATATAAATAAACGATCTGATGGTGAAGTTTGCTCTGACTAGTTGCCTGAGCTCATAACCAGCAGCGTCGGTTCTGAAGGGGGAGGGTTAGCGGGTGATGATAAGAGCCTATATTGGAAGATCAACCCGTGTTTGAAGTAGAAATGACGCACTCAGACCCGGGCGATTAATAACACGGCCAAAAGAACTGAGAGAAGACTGATTCAGATTAAATCCAGCAGAGAGAAGCACCCGCAGAGCTAAACTCACATTTGCAGCAACATACACTGAGATAGCTGCTAATACAACATGTAAAGTTTGGGTGTTGAATTGGTCAGCTAGGTTGACTGTGTAGGTTTGTACCTTAGGCCAGAAACATACTTTACGCAAATGCGCATTAATTATAGTAAAGTACAAGTTTGATTGTGAAATGAACAAAATGTCATTTGGAACAGAGTTACATGGTTTGCTTTCATTTCTGCTATAGCGCCCCCTGTGGCAACGCTGAGAATGCAACACACACTTTCATTGCTATACATTGCTCACAAATCAAGCTGTACTTGCAAACTCATAAATACAGTGAGATGACGTAATCTCTATGACTGTGTTAATGGAAAAACAAACTTTTTTTGTGTGGTAATATTTTACTAGATTTAATTAGCATCACTGTATAGTGGCCAGAAGTAGCCAGAATATTCGTATGACTATTGTTATTTGAGTGACACTTTCTTTTCTCTTTTACTCGAGATCACAATGGTTTCTGCCTTCTGTGGCATGGGGCATATTGCTTTAAGGCCCTGATATACTTCAAACAAAATCGAAGAGTGAACAAAATCAGGCCAAAACGAAGTTCGAATTGGCTCACCAAAGCAAATTTTTTCGTTTTGACTCCTGAACACCTTCCACCTCCTTTGATGCGGGATTTTTTTCTCCTGGTTCATTTCTCATTCAACAGAGGTCAGGCAAGGGAGCAACATCTACAAGTCATTATATATACAGTGAGTAAGGAAAGTATTCAGACCCCTTACATTTTTCACTCTGTTATATTGCAGCTAAATATTGTTTGCTAAAATTATTTGAGTTCATAGTTTTCCTCATTAATGTACACAAAGCACCCCATATTGACAGAAAAACACAGAATTGTTGACATTATTTCAGATTTATTAAAAAAAGAAAAACTAAAGTATATCACATGTTCCTAAGTATTCAGACCCTTTGCTCAGTATTTATTTGATCGAATACGGCCACGAGTCTTATTTGGAAAGATGCAACACACCTGGATTTGGGGATCCTCTGCCATTCCTCCTTGCAGATCCTCTCCAGTTCGGTCAGGTTGGAAGGTAAACGTTGGTGGACAGCCATTTTTAGGTCTCTCCAGAGATGCCCAATTGGGTTTATGTCAGGGCTCTGGCTGGGCCATTCAAGAACAGTCACAGAGTTGTTGTGAAGCCACTCCTTCATTATTTTAAAAGAGAGGCATGTTAAGAGCTTGGGAAAGAGGAAAAAAAATTAACTTTAAAATTATTTTAGCAAATGGCTGCAATCTAACAAAGTGAAAAAATGTAAGTGGGTCTGAATACTTTACATACCCACTGCAAAAGCAAAACTTATAGGCTACATACAAGTGTTGTGTCATGTTTACATTGGTCTACACCCCGCCTCCAACAGTGCGTGGGTGTCAGAATATACGAAAATAGTATACCATCACTCAGCTTTAGTGAACTTTTTTTTGCCCTCAAACGCAGAACAAAAAAACTGTGTGTTTGAAGTATACCGGGGGCCTTTAGAGCATTGGTTCATAATCCTGGAACTGGGGTCTCCGCTGTTTTGTGTGTGTCTCTTATTTAACACACCTGATTCAGATCATCAGCTCATTAGGAGAGACTGTGAGCTGAATAGATGTACAAAATGTGCAGGACCAGAATTAACAACTGCCTCAGAATTCAGCCAAACGATTTATCTTTAAAGGAAGCACTGCGTTGTTTTCAGCCTTCCAGTGCAGCTGTCCCACCATTCCAGATGTTGTGCTTTTACAGGAATATTAGACTAGTGTCAGACTGCAATTACATCTCATTCCTTCCAAGTTTGTCATTTATCTCTGCACCTCTTTCCCAAGCTCTTAACATGCCTGTCTTCAAAAGCGGATCTAAATCTTCCTATTTTCATGTAGAAATCTGACCTAGGTCAACTTCTTCAAAAGAAAGAACTTTATTTATTTATTTTGTTTCTTTATTTAGTTTTCTGGTGTTATTGCTGTGAAAATCACTCCTGACTAAGTCCCTAATAGCACCAAAACTTTGCGATGTTTAATCAGATTTTCTGTTTATTTTGCACCTCACTCAGAACTAAATGCATGCTGGGCAAGTGAAGGAACTGTTAAAGGCTAGTGCACACATTTGTCAGGCGTCTGGTCTGAACGGCTTCTGTAGGCCCAGCGGGTGGCTCTGTAATGCCTGACTGCCTTTACAATGTTTCTGTGAGTGAGTGTGATCTAATGCCACGCTCAGCACTGCACCATACACTCTGACAGCAGTTTAACCTCTGCATCTGTGTGTGTGCGCGCACTGTATATGCAGATAAAAAAGAAACTACCATTCCGAAAAAATTATTGTATTAATTGAATCTAAAATATTTTCTCGCCTTATCCTCAGTTGTTTCTGACTCTAGAGATGCCACAGGACAAATATACTTTTTATTGGCTTCACGAAACTGACCAGACTTCAGTAAATTTGAACTTTAATATGTAGTGTTTGCTTGTTAAACCGTCTTTCATCAACTGCTCGCTCAACATTTTTTTTAGTAAGGATTATGTATTCGAAAATATAGTTTCTTCCATTCAGCCACTATTGTTTTTTGGATTTTCTTGAAGTTACGCTTAACAGAGAAAGAGAAAGAGAAAAAAAAGTTGTGCATCCTTTAAAATCCTTTTAAAGGACATCCTTTAGGGTCACCTTGGACAGGCGGCCATGTTGATGCCAAAATACTACTCATTTTAACATCATAACCTCCTTATTATTAGACACGTGCTCAGATTTATCATGCATGACTAATAGAGCTTTTTTTTTTCCTTACTGATAATGTTTATGTGATTTTACATACACACCAGTAGCTGTCAGTATTTGATAGATTGCCCTTAAAATAAAAAAACTAAATAAATAAATAAAAATATTGGTAGGCTGTTTGTTTGTTTAAATATTATTAATACTAGTAATATATTGTTTCAAGTTTTTGCAGTTCACTAAACTGAATCAATCTATCAATACAATGAACTTAAAGACAAAATAAACATAAATTAAATAAAACGCGTTTAATGTTTATTTTCTATTTTGTTCTATTTCAGCTAGTTGTATGTGTATCGTTTTGATTTAGTTTAACTTCATTTACTAAAATAATATCCAAAATATAAATAGAAATTAATTAACTATATATATAAACATATTTAAATAAAGTAATAAATGACAAACACAACAAAATGACTAAAACTTTAACATAAAAATAAAAATAAGAACTAACTGAAAAATATGAATAACCTAAGTATACTAATGCCTTTATATATTTTGAATATATTAACATTTTTAGATTTATTCAAATTTTACTGTAAGTTTTGATACTGTAAGTTTTTGTTTATAATTTAGTTTTATGTCAGTAATATTTTAAATTTATTTACCTTTCAGTATTTAGCCAGGAAAACATTTTAGTTTTTCATATAAAATTTTAGAGAATATTTCATTTCAGCTTTATTTCAATTATCGAAAATTGAGATAAAGCTGGAATGAAGAGTGGCCTTCTCATTCCAGAAAACGTTTGTTTGCAGTAGAGGTTAAGTCATCAATATTTTCGTTATATATATATACATATACATACATATATATTTATATATATAAATATATAAATATATAAAATATATATATTTTTTATTTTTTTATTTATTTTACTTTATTTTATTTTTTTATTTTTTCTAGTTTTAAATATGTGTATCTGATTTTTTTATTTATTTTATTTTTTAAGTGAATTTTGCTGGGGCCTCTGACTATCAGGAGAAAATAAAAGAGACGGCTGAAGGAAGCAAAGCACCTTTCCCAATGTGAACTGACCATTATAGGGCTCCTGGCCTATAACCAGATCACTAGTGGTCTCACTTATCATTTCTAATGATCTAATATTAGCACGTTTCTCAATTTCAACACAAAAACCTACATCCTAAATCCTGCTCTAGCTCTATAATAGAAGAGATTGACAGTATGTAGACAGAGAGCGGTCCAGCGGTATCACGGCTGATGAAGTCATCCGAGTGGGTAGCGACTCGGCTAATGAGCCTGACAGCTGACCATGCCGGACACACACACACGCACACACACACTCTCTGTGTTCTCGCTCGGCTACATATGCTCACACACCTGGCCTGCATCGTTACCTGTTTACAAATGACCAGCAATTTTCTGCTTGGTTCAGCAGCAACTGTTCTCGTCCCTGGTGTCATCATTAGGGTTTGAGAGTTCATGTTTGGTTATTATGCCTGTCTCTAGTGTTTTGTCCCTCTTGTTTTGTACACATAATCACGGCCTTTCCCCCTCTCTCCGCCACCTTTTCTGCTAAATTATGCACTCTGGGCCACATTTCTCCAACACGGCATTTGCATGCTTTATTTGGAGGAATGCCACGTGTGTACATGTGCAAATGTGTGTTTCTGCGAGCGTGGGTGTGTGTTTGTAATTATGGAAACAATAGCTCGTTCTGAAACGTAGAGCCTCGCTGCCTGCTGCCTACGTAGACAGCACCGCAGCATCACGGAACCTCATCAGTGACTGATTTAGAACGCTCTAGGTAGGCAGTGCCTACTATTAATAGTGCTCTGCACGGGATAGACTCTGCGTTAGCATCATGCTAACTTAATGACAGTCTTATGAGTAAAAAACAACAACAGAGCACACAAAAATAGTCAATGACATAACTGCGTTTTAATTCCATCAAACTATTTTGAGTGAAATATTTAAGTTCTGAATGAAATAGGATTTTATTTGTAAATTATGATTTATTTATTAGTTTAGTTTAGTTTAAAATTAATTCAAAACTGCATAACAAATGCATACAGTAAATATATCGATTTGGAATGATCTCTTCTGTCATATTTTATTTATTTTTATTTTTGTTGTCTGAATTAAAATGCATTTTATTTTTGAGGACAAGATGATGTTTTTTAATAAAAAGGTTAAAAGGAATAAAATGTAACATTTAAATAACAACATCTAAAAAGTTCTGAAAAGTTACTTACAGTATAAAAAAAGGGATACTTGAATGTAATTATGCATAGCTTATTGTTATTATA
Organism: Enteromius treurensis; assembly: GCA_032275025.1. Taxonomy (NCBI): domain Eukaryota; kingdom Metazoa; phylum Chordata; class Actinopteri; order Cypriniformes; family Cyprinidae; genus Enteromius; species Enteromius treurensis. Next base: position 13,713,694 of record JAUCMU010000053.1, on the reverse strand, counting down.
ATAGTATATGTAAAGTCATAATGACACCATAAAGTAAAGTGTTAACAGATGCAATATGTATGAATTACTAAATCAATTTATGAATTAATAACTCACTTCATAATTATTTTTGCCTTGAAAAACATATATATATGTATATGTGTGTATGTATATATATATATATATGTATATATGTATGTAAATTTACATATATGTATGTATGTATATAAATATGTATGTATGTATATGTATATATGTGTGCATAATATATATGTGTGTGTGTGTGTTTATTTATTTATATTTATTTATTTATTATTTCAAGAAATAATGATTAAAGTCAGTACATATCAGATTGTAAATATATTGCAAACAATGTAAACAAATGTATCCCTTTTTATTGATATTTTCACCACATAACTTTAAAAATTTATGAAATTTTTATGTTTTGGTTTTTCCAAAGGCATTATACAATCTAAGTTTGACACTGTAAAAAAAAAAGTATATTTCTAATAACTGATTTATGACTGTCTTTTGTCTTTATTATTTAAATATAAGTTTCAAATACCTAAGCTTTGTTTCTTAGGCAAATTATTCCATTTAAATTTTCTTGTAGTTCATATTTGAACTGCAATGCAGCTCTCAAGTGTATTTATGCTGTGTCTGATCTTGATGGACTGAGTGGAAAAATTGAAAAGACTTCCACGTCAAAGAAACTGCATTCACGTAGTAAGTCAATAACAGTTTAAAGTCATTGGAAAGTCTGTGCAGTGTTTCATAATTACTTGTTTTGCCCAGATTTAGTCTGACGTATCACACGCTTTTGTTCTTTGATTTTGTTATTTCATATATTTGTCACTTATTCATAAATAGTTTTTTCTCCTGCCTAGTTTGTCTTGGATTTATTCTGGAATAGCATGTTTCTTAAAGTGCTGCCTACTGTTTTGACAGAGCAAAAATATGAATCGAAGTGCTTGCGAGTGTGTGTGTTTCTGAGGGTTTGTTTTACGATCCCACACAGCCTGTTTAATCTGGTGTAGATAAGCTCCAGGCCAGTGTTTCTCTCTCTAGTAGACGCAGTAGTAGTGCTGTCTTATACACACATGCCGTGTACACAGAGGCCATTTACAGTGCATCAATGCTATTGCACTCGGCCTGTCGTATATATCTCCTGAGCGTGACACCTGCTTTAACGCTTCACAGTGTGCCGCCCACAGGCACGGCTGCTAAACTAACAGGGACAATGTTGAGGGGCTTCTCAGTGCTTCCAGTCATGACAGAAAGGGTGGCGGATGAAATATGGAACCGGGCGGTACTGGAGAGAGAGAGAGACAAAAAGAGAGCGAGAGAGAGATACTTGACACGTAAAGTCATGTAAAGTGAGGTGTGTGTGAGATTTAGAGGCTCTCTGAATAGTCAATATTACAGAGTAAGGATGGAAAATACAAGTAAACGTAAACGAAAAATACAAGTCTTGGAAAAGTGAACGTTCCAAGATCCTCTTTGTGTTCTGACGATGATCAAAGGTTTTTGTTTTTGGATGAACTGTTAAGTTGTGAAATCATTCTTTCCAAAATCATTGGAACCCTCAAAATGTTTTTGTTTGTCTTGTTGTTTGTTTGCTAAATTTTGAAGGCAATGTGAAACAAAACAAAAAAACAAAATCACCAGAACTGTTTTGTTTTGTTTTTAGTATTGTTTTGTCTTTAGTTTTGTTTTTTGTTGTTGTTTGGTTTGATGTGGTTTGGGTTTTGGTTGTGGTTTTGGTTTAAGTCAAGAAAGCATGGTGAACAAAAATTTTTTGTAGTTTTTTTGTGAAATGAAGATGGGGAAACAAAACATTCCCAAAACCGGGACGTCTTATGTTTTCTTCTGCTTTGTAAGATATTTTTATTTGATTCTGACACATCAAAGTTGTAAATACACTAATGCTTTTTGCAAAACATTATTTGTACTTTGTTTTCTTAAGTGCCAATTTTTAGAAACATTTATTTAGCCAGATTTGCATGCATTTATTGAAATTACACAATTTATTTATTTTTTTATCTTATGAAAAGTATTATTTTTAAATTCTTTTTATTATTAAAATTAAATTATTTAAAATAATACTAACATATTAACTATTATTATTATTTAAAACTGGTTAGCTGTAACTGTTAATGCTATATTACAATTATATCCAAGTTTTAATTCTTGCGTTATGAACATATGAGAATGCAGTGGTAGTGATGTATATCTTCTTGTAGGGTGTTTAGATCAGAAGTGCTCAGCTCTGCAGAGCGAGCGCAGCACAGGGAGGCTCACTTACAATGAAACTCGGCCATAAATTCTCGCAGCGTCTTCGGTAGACTGTCCCCCTCTGACTCTTACAGTCGCAAATAAGATCCAAATTATGCAAATTATATTATCTCCTCACACCGAGAATTAAGACAGAGAGCAAATCAGATTGAATCCTAAACTGTTGAACTCTGCCGCGTTAAACGGAGATCCAATTAGTTCAAATGCAAATTCCAGCTAATTAGTTTTTCATTTCATTTCATGGGTGCAAGCAACACTTTGGCATTATTTGCATACCCACCTAATTCTCTGCGATGAACGCTTAATCTTTAATCTTTTAGTTTATTTCAAAAGCCTAAATGAAAACAAGCCGTGCAGATTCATACTGCGTATTAAAAAGACAAGAGATATTGTGTTATGCTACAGTCTCGTATTTGGCGTTTTCCTATTTCGTATGTTTCTTTGCTGAGGCTTAAAGGGGAAAACAAACTTGTCAATTCCGGCTTAATAGTCTCGCCGTGCGTCCGCACCGCTGAAGATTTATGCCTGAAATTAGTCAAATGTGATCAAATAGGACCCCAGTTAATCTTGCAGCCTCTGTCCACGTCGGGCTTTATCTGCAGGCATAATTAAAGACAACTGTTCCTCTGACAGCCCACCGAGGCCCCGGCAGAGTGATATTGGGGGGTCGCGAATGTGCCTCTGTCACCGTGATGAATGTTTACGCGATGACACGCAGGAACGGAAGATTGTTTTAAACAGGTACACACTTAAAACCCCCACGCGATCGGCCGGGGCCATTTGACTGATTGGATGTGTACCGTGCTTTGAAAACTGATATTAGCTCATTTGTTAAACTTGACTTGTTAAAACGGCCCCAATCACTCATCCTGTATGTGTGTTTGGAGTGTAGAAGAGCCCGCGCTCTCTCAGATCACGCTAATAGGGTTTATAGCTGCCAGTCTAGTGCTCTTCACAACAGGTAATCAGCGTATGGATGGAATGGACCGCCTAAATACCAACCGTTAAATTCATTGAGTTTAGTGTTTGTTCTGAAGCACCTGTTTTCAGCCTTTTCATACAGTATATGCATTGAAGTGATAGTTCACTACCCCATCATTTACTTATCCCCAAGCCGTCCTAGCTGAGTATGACTGTCTTCCTTCAGACGAATTCAGTCAGATTCATATTAGAAAAATGTCCTAGCTTTATAATGGCAGTGAATGGGGTTGGATGTAGGGCTGCATGATATTTGGAAAAAAATTACATCGCGATACATTTTTTCCTGCGATATATATTGCGGTGTATACAAATGTATTTATGTTCATCAGGATCATCCTTTTTGTATCCAAAATAAGGGCTGCATGATAATCATCGCGCGATATGTAGTGCGCATCTTGTCAGTAAGGCCAGTTCTGTAATCAGCCGTAAAATCAGATGCGTGATCTTACATTGAGCCGCATTCACTAGGCAGAGCCGTTGTGGGTTCATTAAAAATCGGGTTCATTATCAGCGTGATAATTATTGTTTTGTTTTGTGTTGTGTTGTGTTGTGTTGTGTTGTTTTGGTTTGCTTCATTTTTGTTTTTAAGCTTAGTTTTGTAGTGGTTTATTTATTCATGTTGCTGAAGGCATAGCTTTTTTAAAATAATAATTTTAATCATCATTGTCATCCTGTTCAAAAGTCGTTGGGTGTTTTCGACCTTCATTGGCACTCAACTTCATCAGCTCTCCACCCTTCAAAATCTCTCCATCCTGTTCATCAACAGTACTGCCTAATCAGATTAACCTGTGTGTGTGTGTGTGTGTGTGTGTGTGTGTGTGCAAATCTCATCAGCTGAGTTTTCTAAGTACACTCACCTGTGGACTCTTAAGATAATACTACCATTACAGCAGCTCAAGTAATTCGAGATCAACACACGCGTGTGTGAAAGAGAGTGAAGGAGAAATGTTGAGGACATACATATACACTACCGTTCAAAAGTGGGGTCAGTAAGATATTTACTGGTTTTTAAAGATGTTTCTTCTGCTCATCAAGGCTGCATTTATGAGATCACAAATCCAGGAAAAAACGGTAAAAATAACTGTTTTCTGTGTGAATAAATTTTTTAAATGTAATTTATTCTTGTGTTACAAAGCATCATTACTCCAGTCTTCAGTGTCACATGATCCTTTCAGAAATCATTCTAAAAGGATGCTTCGTATCACAGGAATAAATTACATTTATGTTAAATATATTCACACAGAAAACAGTTATTTTAAATTTAAATATATTTCACAATGTAACAGTTTTGTCTGGATTTTTAATCTAATAAATTCAGCCTTGATGAGCAGGAGAAACATATTTAAAAACCATCAAATATATTACTGACCACAAATTTTAATCAAAATGTTCCAATTTTAACTGTCTTTTTCTGCTCATTTAGCTAAGGCTAATATCCACCAACAATATCATAGCATTGTTTCTGTGATCCAATCCAATCAATAAATTAGGCTCTGCCCTAAAATAATTTAAAATAACACTGTTGTTCTTGATCAGTGCTCTCTAAACACACCCTGCCAGGTGTAAAATGGGGAGCATACAGAGACAACGTACAGACAGATCCAGATGTGCTGTCGCTGTTTTCTGGTGTGTACGAGGGTGTTGAAGCCCTGAGGGAGGTGGCTGCTCTTTATCCACCTCTCGCTGTGACTACTTCACCATCACGTTCTGCCCGCGGTCTGTGTGTTGACACGCAGCCTGACACAGTGCTAACAGAGACGATAACTGTTAAGGGTGTGTTTCGAGCCCAGCTGTGAATCTGTGTGTTTATGTGCACACACACACACATGTGCGCGCTCAGAGACGCCCCCAGTGTTGTGTGTGAAATATGGCTGATAGATGCGCAACTGCTTTATCTCCAGTTGACAGCTTAATCTGAGAACCGTCTCTGCCTGCTGGCTAAAACACACACACAAACACATCTCTGTGTGTTGTATGTTTATGTTGAATGGTTTGGTGTGATGTCTCGACTTCTGGACGGCAGTGACGCTCGGTCTTGGCAGCAGCTCTGAGCGGGGCAATTAAACTAATTAAAAGCACTGGGCCGGGCTTTAGACTCACTACAGGCCCGGCTCATTCCCAGTGCAGCTCCACACAGGCTTTCATTTACATTTTCAGACTAAACGCTCCTGAAGCTGCCTGTTGCCGTTTAGTACTGCATGTTGGTGCAGTCATTTTCTTCCAACAATGTGAGAATCAGAAAATTTGCATGCAGTGTAAAAGTGTATTATATACCATACAGTACCTATGTATTGAATATTACAGATCAGGTAGACCGATTACCAATATTTTGAACTGATATAGCCTCTGTAACAGAAAATATAATAAAAATAATTTAAATTTCTGTCAATATGAAGAATATCCTGGATGTCAGATTTAAATATTTGATGCAATTTTGCTTTATTCAATAGTCTGCCATCTCTATTTGCAAAGTACCTTTTAGTAGGGTTATTCAATTTATTTATTTATTAAATGCTTTCAAATAATCAGTAAAGTAAGTAAAAGTTAAAGTATTAAAGTATCAGAAAATCGGTTTTAAAAATGGCACATGCTGATAACCATAAAAATGCTTAATATCTGCACCGATAATCGGCCTGCCCAATAATCGGTCAACTCCTAGTTCAAAGTTGTAAAAAATTAAAAGATTACTGAAATTACGAAAATACTGTCAAATTTTTAATATACAATTTTAAATTATAGAATTTTGTATTTGATTCAGTGTTACTTGCCATTTCTTTTTTTAAGGTAAAAACCTTGCAGTGCAAACAATCATAGCACTAAAAAAAAAAAAAATGAATAAATAGTATACAATATGAAAGAGATTAAATAGATACGTATTTGTAAATAAATAATTCTAAAATGCATTTCTCTGTAGAAAAATAAAAGTAAGGGAAAAAGGTAAATAGTAAAATAACTATGATATTTATTGAGAATTTTGACACAGTCAGTGTTTTATGGCTGATCAAAGTAACCGAATAACCATAACTATCAACTCTACATTGGATGTTAATATCCAAAAGGATAGTGAAAACACAACACTATTTATTAGTATGGTTATATAGATTTATTACAATATTATTTGAAATAAAAATCTTTTGTAACATTACATTACAATTTAATGTGTCCAGGCAGAATACAAGTTCATTCAGTCATTCATTCATTTAAATCTTAACATTAATACACTGAAGACCAAAAATTCTGTATTGTGTCACAAGAATAAATAACATTTTAAAACATTAATGTAGAAAGCATTAATTTATTACACAATATTACCTTTTACTGCGTTATCAATCAAATAAATGCAGCCTTGGTGAGCAGAAGACGTCTTTCAGAAACATTGCAAAATCTTACCAACTTCTGTGTTTCTATGAATATCCATATATATTCACACACATATATTTATATCTAAGTGTAAAGGCTGGAGACCCCTGCTGTACACAGTATGTAGACTGCACAAATACAAGTACACCATTCTGAGCAATCCCAGTATACATTACATCTCTATTCTCTTTATGTTCAAACCGTTCCTGTTGACCTCTGCGTGTGAGAGGATACGAGTTTAATTCCTTATTAGAAAAAGACAGACTATGTTAGATTCATCAGCACAAAGGTTAATCAAATTACTCTCCCGCCATCAGACACTGAAGACTAAACGAGCAGAAAGAGAGAGCGGGAGAGATGGAGGCGCTGATAGAAGCTGTCTTGCCCAATCCAAGGCTTTTTTAATTGCGGGTAATGTGTGTAATATGTCATAATTCATCTGGGGGAAGGTGGGCGGCTCGTGAAGCAACAATCGTCTGGCCCCTCATCTCCTGTTCCTCTGACATTTCATTATCCGGGTTTTACAGGCTCAACTAACATGATAACACACTTGGCGTCTGATCAGTGAATCACAACCCTTCACTTACATTTCCACTGTATAATCAAGAGCGCTTTCGCTTTTAACACTCTGCTGGAGGAGATTTTACATGAAAGATCTGCGGGGTTGGAGGAAACGTTTATCTGATAGTCTGTTTTTAGCACGACTGCATTTGTTCAAGGGGTTTTTGGGAGAAAAAAATGACCTGATCTGTTCTGGCTAATTCTGGTTAAAGATAACAATAATGAACGACATTTACCGGAATAAAATAATTTTTTTATAAAGTGATAAAAGCTGCGGTTTGTTGACTTTTGAATGTGCATATGCTTTACTAATGTACAATTTTTGTTTGCTTAAAAATTGTTTAATTATTAAAAAACTAACACCGATGGAGTACACAAGCATGTCCTTGTGAAGGGCTTCTTGAACACATTGACAACTTTGTCAAATAGATTTCTCTGGACTGTATGCCAATAATAGAATCACCATATGTTCTCTAAAACGGAAAAACAACAGTATATTGACTTCTAAAGACACTTTGTTATGTCTATTCAATGGTTTCCCTGTCTGCCAAAATAATTTAGGCAAATGTCTCGGATCAGTTTTTTTTTGGTGTCATTTATATCAAATCCCATTCGAATTTTGAATTGATTGACAGCTCTTGTTAAGATGCGTGGGTCTTTCTGGTAATGATTGAGGAGAATAGTCTAGCCTGGTTCATCCAGGGCTTGCTCGTCTCTCCATTTCTGCCTGTCTTTCTCTCCCCGTCCTCATGATTCAGTCCTGATGGATGGATGGCGAGGTGTTGGGTCATTTTTCAGCCTGACCCTGTTCCCTCCACCAGATCAGTCACAGTTCAGAGACAGATGGACTGACTGAGACGTTGGGGGGGAAAGAAAGATCTACTGCTTTCCTAAAAGTCAGTGTCATTGTGCGAAGGGAGTCTATGTCCTGAAAATTACCCACAGTGCGCTGCTGAGTCACTCAAACGTGAGATGTGTAATACGGGAACACTGTTTAGATTTCGCAGTCGCCCCCCTTGCTTACGTCGCACACAGCGCTCAATTCCAGAGCCTTCTCCAAAAAACACTTGAAACGGTGTGTGTTTGTGTGTGTGAAAGGGCTCTAACGACTTCACAGGCCATTAGTCTCTCTGCATGCTCTGTCACACCTCATTATCCCCGCTAACACACATGTTAGCTGATGCCTGGAACACACTCTGTTTGGGGAAAACTACGCCTTTACAAACTAGTTACTGCTAACTCTCAAAGTCTATCTACTGCGAGGAACAATGTGAGCTGTATTATGGGCCAGGCCAGTGATCTGGGGCCTTTAGAACCTCAGGACATGCTGCTTGAGACCACAGAAGGCAGCTAAACGCCAGGGACCTTTGCTGTATGTAGTAAAAACTGACCACTAGGGCCCCCTGGCCCCTCAGGTCATACACCACAATAATGGGGTCCAGCTATCACACATGAAAACACACAAAATGCAAATGTCTTACGTTCACAAAAAAATTTTTGGTGTGAATCCAATTTCAATTGATCGCAGTTGGGGAAATAATGACCTGAACATAAAATTAAATTAAATATATTTACAGCATTCACAACAAATATTTTGGTGTTAATCCAGATTTGATTGACTGTATGTGGTGAAGTGTGAATGAATTCACATTAACAAATTTCTATCACATTTAAATTAGATATTTTGGTGTGAATCTGGATTTAATACAATATATTCGGGTGAAAGCTCTTATGACCATGATGGAGCCCTGCTATCACACATGAAATCACATAAAATACACATTTCTATTGCGTTCACACTAAACATTTTGGTGTGAATCTGGATTCAATCGGCCACATTTAGTGAAAGAGTGAATCCCAATCAAATGCAACAGTTTTATAGTGCCTTCATGCTGGACATTTCGGTTTGAAACCAGAGTCAATACATATATTTGGTGAGTGTGGAAGCTCATGGGACCATTTTGATGCAGCCCTGATACAGCTCGTTAATTTCATAAAACGTTTATAGTAAATTCAAACTAACCAGGTATCCAATTCTGGTCCTGAAGGGTCAATATCCTGTAAAGTTTAGTTTTATTCAACTTCAAGATAAGTAGAAACATCTAGGCAGGTACTGTATTTTGGGGACCAGGATTAGAAACTCCTGATCTTAAAAAATAATTTTTTTGTTCCTGAAGGTCCTGTACAGGCAGCTGTTTTTTTACTATTGAATAGAATTTCCCATGTTTCAGGAGCACTTTTTTATGATGTCAGACCTTGCCCCACCTGTTGGCCATTTTTGGTCAGCCTCACTTACATTAAATGTACCCCTGTACTTTCTAGAAAACTATCTCTGTTAATCTATCAAGACACTGTAAACAAATGAAAAGAATAGGGGTGTAATTTATGTCCCCCTCACATGGCTGCGCTGTCATTATTTGTGTTCACGGGTCTGTCTCTATTCCCTCCACTGCTCCTCCAGACGGGTCATCCATTAAACATTGTGGTAAACAGCGGGCTCTCTCGGGCTTCGGGACCCACGCCGTTACCTTGACTTTTAAAATATATGGTGTTTTCAGCCGCAGTTGGGTCGACCTCCTTCCAGCATGGGGAGATTATGTAAAGATCTGAGTGTGTGTACATACACATTTTTCTACAGTTTGTTGTTTTTAGGTGCAGTATGTGAGGTTCTGCTTTTCTAAACGTTTATTCGTTTTTTTGATATTTTTATCCAACTTACACTGCATTTGAAGTATACTTTTTGCAGTTATACATGTTTCCTAGTAATCAAACTTATTTTGTCAGTGTTGGTAGCACTGTACTGTTTTACAGTCATGATGAAATGAAAAGGGGCAACATATCTTTTCTTCCATATTGGGACGTAGATCAGAATAAGACTGATTGTCAACAAATAAAATACGGAGGGTGAAGATTTGGTTGTTGCTTGGATTTTAAGAAATTGAAACACATACATGTATGAATTGTTTACAATAGGATCAATAACATGCATTTAAAAATAAAATAGTGACATTTTGGTGGTTTGAAAGCAGACAAGTGGACATTATTTGGCAAAACATTTCTGAATTTTATCAATAAGATTAGACTTAGACCCAAAAAATGGAAATAGACTCGTTGCAGGTCAGACTTAAAGCTGTATTTCTATTTTGATCACCACAACTCAATAAGTTTTTTTTTTTGCCATGTTACTACTTGGTTTCATCGAAGTGGGCCTTTTTTCACTTTTTCCACTTGAACTTTATTTATTTATTTAGTAAAATTCAATATAAATTTTCCAGTTCGAGCACTTGTATCCCAAGAACGTGAGCAGGATACTAGGACTCTACTGCTACACCACTGTGATCCAAACACTTGATTTGGCTCTTCAGAATACTGAAAGACTACACCATGTGTCTGAATATATGCTGTAATGCTCTTCTCCATCATTTGATGAATAACTGTTGTCATGATCAGTAGAAACTGTACGCAAAGATCTCGTTTAAATGAAATTCCATTTGCCGCCTGCTTTCCGTGGGCGGTAATGGCCCAACATTAATTGCAGCTGGTAAATAGTGCTGAGTTTTGTGGGTAGGGCGCAATGTATAACGAGCCAAATTTGCATAGAATGGAGGCGTGTTTGCGTTGAAAAGAATGACAGTGACTTAATTTAAATACAGCGCTGTGCTATTCTTGCGCATTTAGTGACTGGTTTAACTGTATTGTGGAAGCTTAGTGAATAAGAAACAGGTTTTTGCAGTGGAATGCCATATTTTGCGGAAATGTTTAGTGAATTTGCCTGACAATATATTCCTCGATACGTCTTTTTCTGAGCTCCACTGATGCACGGAATAGCAGCTTTCCACAGAATTCAAAGAGAGTTAAGGACCGTGAGCTTTCAGTCTCTCTTTTACAGAGGTTGACACACAATATTTCAGCTCAATTATGTGGAGGTGTGTTTATTTTCACGTGACGGTCACATGCACGCGTGATAGAGCGTGAGAGGCAGAGGTGAGGGTGTAATTTGAAGGTAAAGTCAGTGCATTGACAGTGATTACTGCCTTAATTGGAGGGAAGGGGCAGCGGGAGACAGCAGCCCCAGACTCCTACCAAGACACTTTTAATGAGTTTGTTTAGCTGAGAGAGAGCATCCCTGCAGTGTACTGTAAAATCCCCACCACCCCTTCCTGTTTTATATACTAATGAGTTGTATAGTGAAATTGGTAACACTTTATTGTATGGTGTCCTTAATGCACATTGTATCCACTTACTATTATAATAACAACAAATTATGCAAAATAGTATAGTAAGTACATGTAGTTCATTGATATTACTCAGCCCATAAATATATAACTACACAGTAACAATAAAGTTACTTTATTTTAAGGTGTCCTTGTTACAGTGTATTTACAAAATCATTTAAACCTTCTTTGGGATTTTGGATCTTAAGAGCAAGATTTGAGAACCCCTGATTTGTCTTTTGAGTTGAGAACCCCATATATAATTACATTTATAGACCCTCAATTAACAGTTTTGACCCTGTTTTTAAGCATCACTGACCAACACAGAGAAAAAAAAGCACATCTCCGTCATTCAGGTTAGTTGCTTTTCAGGGAGAGAGAAACGCCATGGTAATTTGGCAGGAAGTTACCTAGGCTCTGCGACCAGGCTTTTGTCCCTTGTTTGGTGAGGTCAGGACAAGGTTGACTTGACTAAATGAAGACAAAAGGACGTCTCGATGGAGGGCTGAGGAGAAAGGAAAAGCGAGAGGAAGTCAGACAGAGCCTGAGGGGAAGACAGAGTAGGGTTAAGACTCTCAGTAATGGGCTTTTTGCAGTCCTCTCTAAAGAGACATGTGGACTTAAATACTATTTATTTTGTCCTCCGCATACAAGCACTTCTACCAAGTACAAAGGTGCCAGGTGTCAATATGTGCGTGTGTTACAAAACCAAGTGTGTTCCTGAATATCGTAATAAGAGCAAAGAGATGCGTCTGGACTTTGACATTCACACCAGCACCTCTTTGGTTCTAAATATCATTTTTGGAAGTAGACATGCATTCAGTTCAAAGTATTCGATATTACAGCATCTGATGGTGGAAAAGTCTTCCCCTTTTCCACCAACAGGGTACTGGTGGCATTCCATGTAAAGATCATTGTGGGGTGATGTTTTTTTTTTTTTTTTTGTCACATTTCCACTAGACTATCTCGCACAAGAGTATACCCCACTTCTTCAAAATTCTGCTATGCTCCTGCAAGATTCTCACTCCTAACATTATGTTCTATTCCCGTAAAATTCTGTCCCACTCTTGCTAGATTAAGATCCTTTCCGTCTCCCACAAGATTCTGTCCAGCTCCTGCAAGTTTCTGTCCCACTCCTGCAAGATTCTGTCCTGCTCCTGCAAGTTTCTGTCCTGCTCCTGGAAGTTTCTGTCCCACTCCTGCAAGAATCTGTCCTGCTCCTGCAAGATGCCGTTTTGCTCCCACAAGATTTTCTCCCCCTCCTAAAAGAATATGTTCTGCTCCAAAAAGAGTATGTTCCACTCCTGCCAGGTTCTGTCCCGTTCACGCAAAATTCTGAATTTTATTTTTAAATGTTATTATTTTGTGGGTGTCCTGTGAGTCATTTGATTCTCCTATTCCTTGTGCATCAATATCTTTCTTTCTGCACCCACGGGAATCCAAATCACTGTGACTCTGGAATGCCAGCTTGGAAAATTGAGAACTAAGGTACTTGGAAGTCAGAAGTCTGACTTAAATTGCCATGATTATCCTTGCTGAATGAAATGTAGCATTGGTCCTATTCATCGCTGAATTGCTGTAGTTATTAAATCCAACCAATTTGTGCGTATTCGTACAAGGTCCCAAATTCGTGCTAATTCATACTTATTCCTACAACCTCACTCGTATGATTTTGTACGATTTGTCTAAAACCCTGTGGCGGGTGGGTTTAGGGGTGGGGTTAGGGTTAGGTCATTCGTACAAATTCATGTGAACTAGCCACCTCGTAAAATATGTACGAATTGCTGTGAGATCAGGTTGGTCAATCCAATAACTTGAGTCAAAATCAGACCTTGGCTTCATTGTCTCTTCACTGCAAAACTCTCAGGCACAGTGGACCCACAAGAGCTTAGGTGATCTCTCCAGTGTAAATGAATTACCCTTCAGGGCAGGATAAAACAGGGTTGATGAAACCCAGATATACTCGTTACATTCCAAACCAACGCTTGTGTGTCATGTTCGTGCAGACTGTTTTAAATCCACAGGTCTTGTCTGATTTGTCGGTAAGAGTCTGATGGCACTTTTATTCAATATTTGTCGTTTTTAAGGCACAAACCACCTGTTCATTAGTGGAACACTGATGGTTATTAAATGTGGTATGAAAGGAGATATGATGCGCTTTGATATGACAGGATAAAAGAGGTGTGGAATCCATCGGGACATGCCGTCTATATCAGGATGAAAGGGACTCGCTGGAGAACAGGTCTCGAATCCGTCACGCCAAACCGGTATTTACATTAACATTAAGACTGGACGGAGAGTTCGACCTAAAAGTCCTCTACAGTCTGGAGTTTATAGTTTGCTGAACTGGCAGAATGACACTTTTCAGTCCCGCCTTTCTTATTACGAACAGAGAAGGGGAATGAGTGATTTCAGACATGAGTTTCTCAAATAATATTTATCTATCTATCTATCTATCTATCTATCTATCTAATCTATCTAATCTATATATATATATATATATATATATTTATTGTATATATATATATATACTGTATATTTTTAATTGGAAAAAATACTATGCAATCTGGGTGTGATTATACATTATGCAAAAAAATCTCAAAGTACTATGCTGTTACCAAAGTAGATGAATGCACTTAGATTTTATACTAAAACAATAGATTGACACACTTGTTTATATACATATATATTTAAATATATATATATATATATATATATATATCATATATATATAAATATAATCACTCTTAATTAAATAACACGCTCTTCCTCTGAGATTTATTCTGTGTGTTTCTGTCCGTCCAATTATATTCTGTCATTCTCTAATCTCTCCTTGTCCCACGACACACAGACGGCAAAGGTTGCATGCTGAATATATTGAGCAGAATTAATAATGCAAGATGTTTTTAATGAAAGAATACATTTCCTCTGCTGCTCTTAATGTCTGTTTTAGGGTGAGGCCCTTTTTGCTATTAGAAGGTCTACAGGCAGAGAAAGGTCACAGCTGTAATAGACTAATCTCAATCATTAGGAGCAGTTCACAAAAACCTCTCAACATACACTGCACTTAGAGCCTCTGGATAATAAAAGAATTCTCGGTCAGTGGTACAGACATATTAAATAATCTATCTATCTGTCTGTCTGTCTGTCTGTCTGTCTGTTTTCACTTTCAGTGTTACAACAATAAAGTATAAGTAATTATGTAATTTTCAAGTTTATATCTTATGCATGTATATAGCTGTAAACATGATGTGTCTTAAAGCCTCCGATACTCTTCCAATTTTCATTCACCAGTGGGTTTACATCACTGTGGCACACAAAGTATGAATTGTGCTTAAAATGTTTTCAGAAACAAATATCGTCGTTATTTTGATTAGGATGCATGTACATTTCATTATTTCATTGACTATTTGACTGTTTATTTAAATCTATTGACCATGAACAACTAGAAAAGGGCCAGAAAATGTGGGGACGTTGAATTATAAAATTGTGTTTTATAAAAATGTGAATGGCCTGAATGTTTGTCAATTATTATCAGACTCTCAGACAATTTTACATGCAAGTGTGTTTGCAAGAGAGAAGGATGGTGTGTGTGTGTGTGTGTGTGTGTTTGTGATAGCCCTAGGGGCCGACACTGAAGGTGACTCCATGAGCACTAACCTTGAGAGAGAGAGAGAGAGAGAGAGAGGGGGGGAGGTGGGAGAGAGAGAGAGAGAGAGTGGTTAGAAGAAACGGAGCCATAGAGAAAGTTTATTAAAATGAATTTGAGGAGAGGGGCCGTGGCTGACAGCAGCATAATTAAATGTGGAGTGTCAGCAGTAATGTATGCGGCACGGCGGGTGTTTGCGTGTGTGCTCTGTGTGTGTGTGTGCTGTGGTCAGGTCTGTCAGCTGCTGGGTCAATGGGCAGGCAGGAGCTGATAAGGACAAAACACTGTCTGGCCCCTGTCGCCACTTCACACACGTGGATGTATGTATTGGCTGTGTGTTTGGCTTTGTAGCGAGTAATTTGGGTTTCTCTGTAAATAATTGTGTCTGAGACACTTTCACACCTCTACGTATTATGTGTTTATTACACAGCTCTGTGTAATGCTGATTCAGGTCGGTCAGTTGTGTCATTGTGCAGTCAAAATTTTTTATAATGAGGGATAAACTGCTCACTTGACCATTGTCCCAAGCAACCAACTTACCCAGCTGCATGTCTTCAGTATCATATCATGTGATTCAATAATTCTAACTAAAAAAATGAAGTGTTCACGTCCATAAAATTATTTATTTGGTAAATAGCAGTATAATAGGTAGGACCATGCGACCATGCATATTATATATATATAAATTTTCATTACTTCATTGACTAAGTGACTAATGCACATTTCGAAAGGTTTATTTTTTACATTCCTAAGTCACATTTTATGTATATTTAAATTATTTTAATGTATTGTTATTTAAAACCCTTTCATAGTCAGTAAATTTTTCTTGTTATTGTGTAAGCATATATCACTGTTTATTTCATTTCATATTTGTTAAATGTTCTTAACGATGAAACTATGTCTCATACTGTACACTTAAATATGAACACTTACAAATACAAGTACATGTGCAAATTATATTTCATCATCTGTTATGCTGTTCAGGCACCCCCCAAAATTGCTAGGTTAGTAATGTTTCATTTAAATTAATTGTTTCTACTTTTTTTCTCAATTTTCTTTTTAAATTCATGTATCTGCCAAATTAATGAATGTAAATATGAATCTGTTGGCCACCAGTAATTTCAGTCAATATACTCCTACCGGCTCCACTATATATATTGCTGTATAAACCAGCATGAAATCCTTTGCCCATCTAGTTTTGATAAATATGTGTCACTTTCTAATATCCAGCAATTCCTGGTTGGTAATTGGCACAAGGCCGATCTGCTGATGTGACTCAATGAGGGTTGGGAATGAGTCTACGGCTCATTTACTTGTTATGTTTTGATCCATGTGTCCATCACGGCATGAGTATCATGAAGGGTTAGCGTATTTAGGTGGGCTGCATCTTGCTCTTGTAGTTTTGTGTATAGATTCACTTTTTGGCTATTATCGACCTATTGCTGTTGTTGAATAGTTGAATGTCAAGTAAGTGCATGCAGAATAAATACATGATGATGGAACGTTATAAAATGGATTGATATGACTCTTTAAAAGTAATATTCCACTCTGTGCTGAACATGACCGTTATTTCATCACGTTAATAAAGAACACCCTTTGCTTATAATACATTTAAAACTAGTATAATATTTAAAAAATATACAATACAATATTATATAAACTAGTTTATATGATTAGTAAAATATAATCATATTTTATGGTTGTTCCCTGTTATAAACAATTGAGATTTAACTGTGAAACTTGAGCGTTTAACTCTAGGGTTTGTTCGGGTTTGATGGCTTGCCGTTTGGACTCTGAGCTGCTCCTGACAGACACACAGTCAGCGTGGAGGAAATGGAGGGGGTTGGGCATCAGCTCATTAGTTTCATTACCCCATAAAAGTCGTAAAACAGAAGTGAACCACTTTTCTGAGCAGCAGCAGCTACTCTGGGCCGATACTGCAATGATGCAAACATCGACTATTTGTGCGGTGCTTCTGGTGTTGTGTTTTGATATCATAAAGAGTCTGGTTGGTCCACAAATGTGATGCTAGAAACTGAAACAAACGGGATACGTTCATTTGTACAAATATAGACAAATAGCTAAATCATTTAGACACTTTTCCTTTTTTATTTATTTTTTATGGATTCGCTCTGCTGTCCGTAGCCAAGCTCTCTGCAATCTACTCTAAATGCAAAGCTTTTTTTTTCGTTTTTGGCTCTGAATTGGCTAATCCCAGCGCTAGGCTTGGCCCAGGCCTTTACAACGAGCACAGAGCCCCTCTTTTCGCACCCTCATTACTCTCCGGGAAAAAGCGCTAAGTAGCACGACAAGCTCGGCTAGTCACGGTGTATTACTCTGTCAGATCGAGCGCCCGCCGCTCCCAGTCACCCCCAACAAATAGGGAACCCTGCTCCTCACGGAGCTAAAGGAGAGATAGACAGAGAAAGAAGGAGAGAGAGAGAGTGAGAAAGAGAGAGAAAGAGAGAGAGAGAGGGTCATAACTCTAGCCCGCACGCTTCGTTCACTCGCCCCTCTATTACCTTCCCAACCAAGGTCACACTAATCAACTCAATTACCAGTCCTCTCCGACATTTTCATAATGTTTTCTGCTAGTTGCTCTCCTGTGAAAATGACACAGTCTTGGCAAATTAATATCATTACTATCCGCGCTTAATGGTGCAGCAATACTTTTTTATTTAAGATCAAGTCCCACCAACGACCTCCACGGACCCACGAGACAAGAAAAGATTCAGGAGAGCAGACAAGGAATAATCAAAACGCTTTCGGATAAATGTTCCTTTCGATAGAAAAGAGCGCAAACTTTTCCTGTTATTGTTTGGCGCACAGGAGCCTTCATTATTTTCATTTTTGATACTATTTTGATAGCTTTCCACATATCGTTCGCTGCATTTTCTTTCGAATTTCCATTTAATTGTATCACGGGTACAAAGCGTCTAACCAGCACGCAATACCAGGAACGCATAATATATGTCTCCATAGGCCTCTGTAATTTACTCTAACCATTGTCAGGAAGAGATGATCTTATTGTGGCGGGACAATCGCGCTGAACCGTCTCTCTCTGCAGCGGGTTTGTACTGTATTGTGTCAACACTTCTCTCTTGCTATTGGAAAATAATCTGTTTGTTCAGTTCATTAACTCCACTGTTTCACGCTCTGCTGCGGCGCTAGTTTGTTACCTTCAAGTCAAAAGCTGAAAAAAGTAATTCATATTAATGAAAGTTTTGTTTAGCACGGCCACTGGTGTGAATTTGAGATTGATGGTTATATTTTGGAAAGGAACAGTGTCAGAAGTGCATTTTTTGCAACAAAAAATACATTGAAAACGAAACAAAAATATATTTTTTGAAACGATCTGAAAAGACTACAGTATATGATGGTCACCTGGCAGTCCTGACTGATTTGCTAAAAGACAAACATAATGAATATTTTCTCAGAAATCGCTTTAATCTTTAATTAAATCATTTTGTCAGAACTGTGGGCCAGTGGTTGCCGCACATGCACCAGATATTGTGCTTATATAGGAAATGTGGGTTCAATTGCCAAGGAAACCCAAAAGACCAAACAAAATTTAAACACATTTTCATAAAAATATCTTAATTAATATTAAAAACAGGCTAATTTTAGCAACACAACACTCAATAACTAAATACGTAAATGCTACAGTTAAAATTGTGTTGAATGAATTAGGGGCTGTTAAATATTTGATTAATGATTGGAAATATTTGATTTAATTTAACTCTTTTTGGAATACACACACACTCACAAACCCATATATGTATAATATATATACATAATATATATAATATTAAATGTAAATATAAAATATAATATGTTTTTTCTTTTTAATTCATTACAGTAACAGTTCTATCATCTATTCTTAGTTTTTTTGTTTAGGTGTGTGTGTGTGTGTGTGTTTCAGGTTGTCTGTCTCTCAGCTTGGAGTCACAGGTGTGATAATGACTTTATTAAGGTAGACACTCCTCAACCCTGCTAATGAGAGACTGTGAGTGTTAGTCGTCTGTCTAACACCTGTGTGTGTGTGAAGGAATTCTTCAGGACAGCAGCACAGTCTCTGAGCACAGGGGGTCTTATGAGACCAATTAGAGAGGTGTGCGCTCTGGAGTAGAGAGCACCTGTCTTTGGCCTTATTAATCCACCTGTGTTCTGCTGGGCTTGACTTAGCTGAGCTGAGCTTAGCTAGACTGGGCCTCTGAGCTGCTCGCTAGCGTCCCAACACCTCCATTACACAGCAATCAGGTGCACTGATCACACACTATCTCCAGCGCTGGGCCTTACCGTGTTGTTGGACAGAGCACAAGCATGCTGCTTGCTGCGCACACTGTCACAGGCTGCTTAAAATAGCAAGGAAACCATGCGTTATGCAGAGACAACTTTACAAAATGACATTGTCACAGTGACATTATGAGCGACATTATGAGCTTTTAATACAGTAACACTTTAGTAGTTCTCACTATTAACTGGTTGTATAAACATATTAGCTGTTTATTAGTACTTATAAAGCACATATTCTGCATGACTATATTCTGCATGAGCTACATCAAAGCAGTAAATTAGGAGTTTATTGAGACAAAAAAGTTGTAGTTAATGGTTTGTTAAAAGTTAGAACTGAACCTTCAATTAAAACCTTTATAATGTGTTATAATAAAACTAAATGTGATTTACTGCAGTATACACTAAGAGTAGTGAGGTAGTATGCTAAGCTGAACACACACTGAACAGGACACTTTTTGGTTTTATTTTTTAGGACCACTTTGATAAAAGGTTTTGATCCACTTCAAATGTTGTGTGCGTGTGTGTGTGTGTGTGTATAAAATATATATTTTATAGTTTATTGTACTAGTGCTGTCAAACAATTAATCCCATCAAAAAAAAAAAAAAAAAAAAGTTTTGGTTAATGTGTGCTTTGTTTATTTTTATTATTTATGAACGTACACACATTTTGAAAATATATATTATTCTGATTATATTATTTATAAAAATATTGAATATATAAACATAACACATTTTCCCTAAATATATACATTTGTATGTGTATATACATAATAAATATGCACAGTACACACACATATTTATATTAATGTATACAGTACATTAATAATACAAATAATATATCACTCTATTAATATTACATTTATACATAAAATACTGACCTTTTGAGATATGAATAGGTAAATAATTTTGAAATGGTCCACTGCAATGAAATTATCCCTCGCTACTTTCCTCGATAATAAAAGCAGGCATAAAGATAAAACTATGATTTCTTACATAAATTTGTCTTCTTTTTAGATTCGGGGTGAAATGTGTGTGTGTGTGTGCCGCAGTCACCGGTCCATTATTAAGCCACTTTCAGATACTGCACTATCAAATATCATCAAATCATGCCTTCAGCCATACTTTAACATATTCTTTTGGAAAGAATATAATGACGTCTAAGTGAAGGAGAAAGAATAAGGGGCCTTTTTGAAGTGGACACAGGTGCAGAAGATGAGAGACTTTTAAGCTCCTTTATCAAACCCCAAAGACCTGCAGTCGCAACCAGACCGGACTCTTTTTTTCCCCCGACTTTCTTTATTCTGGTGACCCGCAGTCATTACCTTCTGCGGAAATGAATGAGCAGGGTTAAATAGCTGCCAATTTCTTCCTCCTTCAAAGATCTTTGAGAGCGGCGAGTACGCCCAATAAACCCACACCCCTCTAATGTTTTATTCAGCTCATTTCAGAGCGCAGACGAACGCCCGGCTTTAAGCTGATTTCCCCATTCGTTTTAAATCCCGTCCGCATGCAAAAGTTCCCCTCTTTTTACAGCCCCCCGTTTTAATGAATAGATGTCCAATAAGGACTTTTATTGTCTTAGCATATGTTGCTTTTATTAGCTGAAAATAATTACGTTCTTCGGATCACCTCGGAAGTCCTTCCGAAAGATAAAAATGAGATAGTTTCACAGTGGCTGCACAAGTCCTTCCGAGTCCAATCGTTTTCCCCCTGGGTGCTCCGTGTCCTAATACCCCCACGCTCATTCAGCCCTCCCCTCCCATCCCATCCCGTCCCGTCCCGTCCCGTCCCCCTCCCTTCATCTAACACGCGCTCCGCACCGGGCGATGTTCTCCTGGAGAGAGAGCCAGGATAGACTGCTGAACGATTGCCACTATTTCCCGACTCGCTCTATTTGTCAGACTGTGTCCGATTTCACTTTTCTCGCTTTCTTGTGTTTGCTTTGAGTGGACGAGCTGAGGCTCTTTCACAGTGATTGGCCATTACTTACACCGCTGTGAACTCTGTCTGAGTGTTAGGTGCCCTTTTCTCTCAGCGTCGACCTCGCTTTTAGTGTCTCTGGTGTCATATAGAGAGTGTCGAACCTGAAATGTAGAGTCTAACCGAAGACCCTCGTATCTAGAGATGAGTAATTTATCTGTCCACACCAAAGGGTTGAGGGATGTCTGGTTAGTGTGGTCTAGTTTGCCTTTGCTTGTAGATGTCAACTACATTGTTACGAGGGCAAAAATCGTCTTTCTGCAATGAATCCACTGTGTATTCTGTATATTTTGAATGATATGTGATATTTTTTGTCCCCAGTCGAAAATGCTTGTAAAGTTCTTGTCATGCTAGTATCAGCAATCTTTTTATTTAGTACAGGGTTTGTATTTCATTTTGGAACTGATTTTGGGTAAATGAGTCCCATGAAACACTATTCATGATTAAAAAACATGGATGTTTCAGCAAATGTGTGTTTATCTCACGCTTGTTTTTTCTTAACACTATTGGTTGGCATTAGGGTAGGGTTTCATGTAAGTGCTACATTATTTTCAAACGTGGGCATTAACCTTTTGCCACCACTAACCAGACATGATGCATACACCAACCACTGCCAGATTTGCATTCATCTGTTTCAGATAAAACTGAAATGCACCTGTGCTGCAGAAATTAGACTTCAGAATACCAAGTGCTTTTTAATCACAATAACTGGGGCATTTATTAAATGGTTAACAAGAGAAGTCATCCTTTACACACACTCATGTCATTCCAGTTTTGAAAAAATGTTAATGCTGTTCTTTTCCGTGCAATAAAACTGGATGGGGACTAGGGCCTGTAATGGTAACAAAAAGGAACAAAACTCCATAGTTTGTGTCAAGAAAAGCCTGAATGCAAGCTGTTTTCCCTATTATGTTAAACCAGAGTTTCATTTAAATAAAAAATAAATAAATAAAAAGTATATATTCAGTAGTACCGTCAAACGATTAATCACAAATAATTGTGACTGAAAAGTTTTTGTTTGCATCAATCAATCAATCACTTTTATTTCTATAGCGCACTGTAGCAAAGCACTGAATATTATCAAACAGAGTGATGGTAATGTATAATGACGAGATTAAACTATTTATTTATTAAATGCAGAGAAGGTATCTGTAATCAAAACTACAATAAATCACTAGAAATCAGGTGTCCCCAACTAAGCAAGCCAGAGGCGACAGCGGCAAGGAACCAAAACCCCATCCGTAAGAGAATGGAGAAAAACAAACCTTGGGAGAAACCAGACTTAGTTTGGGCTAGTTCTCCTCTGGCCGGATGCCCAGCGCCTAATTTCCAGTTAAATTTTAAGCACATGTCAGATTGTACAAAGTACTTAGTGTGTGTGTGTGTGTGTGTGTGTTTAAATAATACTTATACAGGGTAAACACAGATATATTATGTATATATAAATAAACACATGCATATATATATATTTCAGAAAAATATGTTTATATATGAAATATATATATGATATATAATATAAATTATAGGAATATAAAAATATAAATGTAAGCACATGTAAATATTTT
Source organism: Enteromius treurensis (assembly GCA_032275025.1). NCBI lineage: Eukaryota > Metazoa > Chordata > Actinopteri > Cypriniformes > Cyprinidae > Enteromius > Enteromius treurensis. Next base: position 13,690,814 of record JAUCMU010000053.1, on the reverse strand, counting down.
CAAAATATATACTATGTGTGTGTGTGTTTACATATACGTAATACATATAAATTGTACACACATGTATTATGTAAACAAAAGCCTGCCTGCGAGCCTGGACTCGAACTTACGACGCCTGAAGCGCAACGGCGCTAAATGTTGACGTGCTGCCCACGAGGCTATCGGCGCGACACATTCGTAATATTTCTAAATGATTTTGTGTTGTCTGTTTACCGAGCATGTGGTCTAGGGAAGGCTTTTATAAAAAAAAAATAATAATAATAAAGAGCTGAAATATAATAAAATAGCAAGAAAATCTGGTGTTTAGCTGGTTGTCCTAAGGCTGTGGAAATCTACATGGGTCGCTCTCTTTGCACACCTCGCCAACATGAATGTTATTACTCACCCTTGAGAGAGTGAGAATGGGTTTGTGGGAATGGGCTCCACCATCAGTAGAACGAGACTCGGGGGAGACGGAGGGCGCCTTTCCCCATTCCATTACACACAGGCCTCCGCTATAATGAAGGCGATTTTAATAGGATTTAATGCATGTGGTGGGGCAAGGTCCTGCTACCTTATGGCCCTGACAAAAGAATACGAGAGTGTAATCATCAAGCCTCATTCACCGGCAGTCCTGCACGCACATTGATCATCCTTTACCATCCTTTCCTTCTGGAGGTGAAGAGAAAGATTCTCGTCGCTTAGAGGACAACAGCGAGACTGAAAGGACTCTGTCCAGTTTTTGTTATTCACCTTTTTGCATAAAATTGTTGAAATTGTGATCTGTTAAAGCTTGGAGCTTGTGCTAGAGACGTGTTGAGCTCTGACGCTCATATAGGAGATGAAGTCTGTGATAGATTATACACTCGTACATTACATACGCACTTTATACACTGTGTTAAAGTAGGCGCTGTTTTAAAACATAGTTAGGACTGTGATTTCCACTTATAGTGTAAAATTTTAAGCTTTTTGCTTCTTCCAAAGGGTTAATCATTTGTTTGCCTCTGATTTATTTAACTCTAAGTGTATTCTTTCCTCCAGCTACTTTTTTTCCCTGTGCCTTGACCTCCATTTTGCCTTGACCTCCAGGTCTGTTCCTGTTCATTTTCAGGCTATTCACAGTTTCAGTGTAGATGCACCATGTTGTTGTCCGCCTGCTTCATCTGTTTGCTCTATGACTGTGTACATTATCGCAGTTCTCCTCGGGAGCGGAGATGGTTCAATCCCAGCCCCTGCGCTCTGAAAAGACCATTATTCCTCTGTTTTTCGGGCCTCGGGCCGTGGAGGTGTGTGTGCGTTCAGAGTTTGTGAAGTGTGTTTTGTGGTGTAAATCCTCTCTCCGGCGGTTCATTGGGCAGAAAGAATGGCCATCGCGGCTGTTTACTCTTTACCCAGTGTCCCCCTCACAGCTGGCCGGAGCACGCTCAGATGAGCTGTCGGCTCGCTGAGAGCACTGCCACTGAATGCTAAGGTAAACAAAAACGAGGGGAAAGACAGAAAAACAGATGGAGAGAGAGGTGGAAGAAAAGAGGAACTGCATAAATGTTGTCGGGAATGGCTTTTCACTCTTTTTTTGTGATATTGATGTGACTTTTAGGGGTTTGGATCAGGGAGTTTCGTACTTAACCAAAAAAAAAAAGTCAAGAAAAAGATAGATATAATAATCTGCACTCTATTTATTTAATTAGTACAGTACAGTTTATAATAAAGAAATAAAAAATAATCACAGATGTTTTGGATAAGTAGCTAAATGTTATTTATTTATTTTCTGGGTTTTTAATAATTAATTAATTTTATTATAATTATATTATATTATAAATTATATTATATTATATTATATTAATAATTACATATAATTATTAGGGGAAACTACACAATAAGGGTTTACATTTATTATTGGTAGCACTTATTTTACGGTCCTGGTGCTCATGTACATCCTATATACTTATTGTAGTAATTACAATAACTAGGTACTAGTTATAATACCAGTACTTTCTTTCTCGTACTGTAAGTATGCATACTGTAAAATAAGCTGCAACCTTATTATTATTATTATTATTAAGAACAAGTTCAGTGAAAGTGGTGTTTGCTCTTCTGGAGATCAAACTACATATTATATAATTAGTTTTTTTTTATTTGCTTTATACATTTATTTATTTAGATTATATACATTTTGATGTCTGCACACAGTAAAATAATATTTTGCATGATTTCATTTTATTTGTCATAATTCTATTAAATATACATAAAAAAGAAATAAAGTTTTAACATTATAAGTCTTTAGAAATTTATCATCAAACATAAATTTACGGCATGCACTTCATACCAAAATGGGTAACATAGTTGGAAACATGGTTGGCAATGAATATAGGCCTGTTAGTTTGCGAGAAATGTTGGTTTGTTGTAACTGATAAACACATTTCACCCAAAATTAAATATATATATTTATATGTATTTTTTATTTATTAAGTGATATTTTACTTACAATGAAATAACAGGATTGACTGAAGATTGAGCTTGAAGAAAGCTTTTCAGAACAGAAATAGTAAATTTACCTGCCAAAGGTCCAATTGATATCACTTCCTGGGTGACAGTGTATGCGTGTGGAAAAGCTAAACAGTTAATCTCAGGTCTGAAGAACAGAGAAATTGTACATTTTAGTTTAAATTAACAGGACACTAATCAGTAAACTTTATGGAAAGTGTCAGCTAGGTTGAAGCAATTCAATTGAACGTCCAGACAGGTTTTTGATGAGGGGGGAATTACTCATCACTGGCAGATGTCCAAGTGATTGTTGCAAGTCTATTGTCAGTTTTAGGGGGCTGAACTGTGGGCAATATGAGAAATAATTGCGTGGCACAATGACGTGGTTGCCATTCATAACCGATTGACTCTAATAGAACTCTCCGAATTGAAAAACACATGGCAAAGAACCAAACCACTGAACATCTTGTTACAATGATTATTTATTAAATTTAAAATATCTTTAGCACAGATTAAAAATCAGACACCTCCAACTATCATGGTCGTCATGAATTGAAAATAAACATTCCTAAAAAACAGTCCCTCTTCCTCCGTTGGATCCATGATCTCCTTCATAGAATAGTCTCTGGTTTGGTTATAAATGTACAGGTCGTTGCATAGGGCTGAGGCAAAACTAATCGCAATACTCTTGGGAATCACTGCATGGCCATATAATAGAATATAGCAAGATACATGATATGTACAAAAAAAGTGCTGAAACAAAAGACATTTGCCTTTTGTTTGGTTGTTAGAGTCAGAAACCCAGGATTCATCCTGTAATAGACTAACACAGACAGAATAAAATACTAATAAAATACACACCGTTATTCTGTGAGAAAATGAAGTTTGGTTTTGAAATGTAGGGCCATGGTTTAAAATCCAGACGATTAACATTGATCCTCCTCCCTCCCCAATATCACCTTGATATCGTGTTTGCCTCAACCCTCTAACAAAAATGTCTGAAGGATAACATGGGAAAGACTCTGGGAATGACAGCCAAAGATATAATTGCTTATACCAAAAAAAACCCAAAAAAGTTAAATAAATAAATAAAAAAATCACTATTTTTTTCACATCGGTGTATGAGATCATGTTTATTTGACCAATCGTTTTATTATCTTTTTCTCAATTCACTTTTTTTTTTTTTTTTTTTTTTAGCACATGCCATATGCGTTTTTGATTATAAAAGTACCTGAAACAATTGCTAGAGTGTCAGCATGCATAGCTGTTCGATATTTACAGATGTATGTACAACACAGAGGAACCGACGGCGGATAACATGAGACCAATGATGGGAAAATTTACATCATTTTTTTTTTTTTACACCAACCTATTACATGCAGCAATGACAGAAAATTCAACACAACCTTTCTAGAAACAAAGGGATATTACTCTTACCCAGTAAGGTCATCACTTGCATTTTCAAGTGATTTTCTCTGCTGATCATAACGTGATGCTCTATATGCCAGATACTCTACATTGTGTTGGAAAAATGTCCGTTCGCGATGTAGAGTGACACCAGCACTTACGGGAAACTGGGGTACTAGTTAACAGCAGGAAAAAAAACTATGCCAACTGTAAACGCTTAGCCAGCACAGGACTTTAATACTGATGGTAAAAGGGGAATTAAATCACAATTTGTACACTAGATACAGTCAGATTTTAGCAGGAGTGCATGATGGGGCGCCGTTCCTGGGTTTAACAAATAGGCGTGAAAGTGTAGGTCTTTTCCTTTCTGGAATGTATAATGCATAATCAAAAAGAAGCACGCTAACCAAAGACTACGAGCATATTTGATAATAAATATACAATTATGCGGAGCAGGATTTTGGACCAATGAGATTTCACAATGGGCGAATCGCAGTTGCTTTATCTTATTCCTCCTTGTTATTTATTGCTAAACAAAACAACTTATTTGGATCTGTATGCATGAGGTTTCGTATTAAAAATTGCATTGGATACAGGAAGACATTAGTTATTTCCGCACGTAAAAGTGATGAATGTACTTATTGCATGACTTCGGAGTGAATGGATGTATCTTATGTCCATGTTCGGCCTTTATTTTATTTGAAAGAGGACATATTTAAGTGTTACTCTTTGTTTTATTTGCTTTGGTTTGGTTGTTAGTATTGCTGCAAAAATGGATCAAACGATTTTGGCAATTTGTGGTTCCTCAACTGGTAGCTCTCAACCCATTTTTTATTAAAATTGTGGACAGACAGGAAAAACGATGTAGAAGGCAGTTTGTCCGATTAAATTTGTGATTTTCTTGGTAAAAGCTAGCAAAATTAGGCAGAAAACAGCATTCCTTTTCCTCATCTATGGGAAACCATGAATTTAGGACTTTCGTTCAACAGACAGTTGAAGTCGTGTATTGGGACGCCGCTTAATGCCCAATGATAAATCTTGGGTCCTGAAGCGAAACCAGTTGATAACCACTGCTTTAACTGATCTGTAGCTCTCTCGCTATCTCGGTTTTCTGGGCTGAGCTCTTGATAAATGCGAGCAGTACCTGGTCCAGCATGTTAATGCGTTTTATCATAAAGCTTATCTGCCCAAAAGGGCCATCAGGGTCAAGTGCCAGGAGGTTCAGCATAACGGCAATAAGATCCATGTTCTCCTATTCAGTCTGACAATCCAATCTCACCATCTCCCTCAGCTAAATACACCAAAGCAGGAGGCTCATGGTTAGAAACACTATTATTGTCCTGCTGCTAACGGATAAAGGAAATGGTGTTCCAGTCTAGAGCCTCAATGGATCAATTGCAGATCTATATTTAGTGAGGATGCATCTGAGAAAGCTTGATGGGAATGTATTCAGTGTTCAAAGTTCTAATAAAGCACATGTACTAAACCCCAACTGAACAATCGAGCCGACTGTACGGCGAGCGTATCTGAGTTAAGCTGTAATTCAGATGCCGATTACTGTAATAAAGTCGCATAAGCTAACTGCTAGTTCTGCGTTAGCCCCATTCAGTTGGCGCAGCTCTAATATGGGGCTGCTGGGATTTAACCATGTGTTCTCCCTTCCACTATGAAGACTAGGCAGGCTTTGGAAATGGGCTAAAGCGCTTTTGGAAGAGGGTTCGGATTCATTTCAGTCCATTGTTTGGCTAAGGGACAGCAGCACGCTAGCCAGCGCTGAAATCACACTCCACATCCATTAGCGCTGGTAATCTCAGTCACGCTAGTCTTCACAGCGCGTCATTACAGAAGGCATTAGCAGCGCCAAGTGGCGGCTGCAATGGAGCATGTGCGCTTGCGAGGAGTGTATTAACGTTAACTTTGAGCCTTTTGGCACTGTATTCTAATCAAGGTGAGGTGACAAGAAGGACACTAAAGAACTAGCCTCAAGTGGTTTGTTCGATACCAAGCTGGTTTTCAGTTGCCGGGCTAATTTGATTCTCTGGTATTGGGTACTTCTCAGCTGGTCAGGACAGAAGAGCAGATGGCCAACCAGTTAAACCACCAGCCAGGTCAGGTCTTCAAGATGAGCTGAACCACCTCAGGCTGTTTTTAGCAGTTTTTTTCCCCTTGTATGTACATGCATAAAGGTGTAAAATATTGGGACATTATGAAAATCAATACTTGCAAGCAATTTATATGGTTTCTAAACCTTTTTTCTAGGTTTGGGTTTCAGAACACATTTGTTATTCCTAATGAGCTCATCGAAAGCTAAGAAGCATTGTGGACAATTTGCTCAAGTCTTGCGGATTCCCCTATTAGAACCTCACCCTAATAACCAGGGAAATAATTTCACACCGCTTTGAACACTTTTTTGTGCATGTGACTACATTTAATGTAATTACAAGAGCAGTGAATCCATAAAGTGCATCTTTGCATATTGACTCACCGCGTCGGGTTCGCTAGAGGGGTTGAGTGACATTTTCCGTCCTTTCATATTCCTAGCTTCAAATACGTATTAACTTATCACTGCACAAGCAGGTAAGACTCCAGAAAGATCCATCCTTTTGATGTCATGTTTATTGCCGCTCTAACCAAAGCAACATGCAGCATCTGTGTACTTCAAAAGACGCTCTGTCCGACACACGCAGATTCAGAAAAACACACAAACTGGAGTTAAATGGGGATGAGCGCGTGAAGTTCGCTCGCTGAATTTCTGACTACATCCTTGGCTTTCTTCCTGCGAGTTTGTGTGTGCGTGTGTATCTAACAAGCGTTCTGTCACAGTCTTTGCCAGCTTGAGCTACAGCTGTTGATTTGGCTCCTTAAATGAGCCAAAGTCTTTGTACTGTTGCGGCGCGTGTGTATTTGCGTCTGTTTCAAGAGTTGGCCGTCGGTGCACGTCCCTGTAAACGTCTGCCAGACGATCTCCTTAACGTTGCCCTGCGCTTTTTTCAGATCTGAGACGCTCCTGCACTTTTTGAAGATAAAGCAGCCATCTATTTCATGTGCGTCTCACAGAAGTTAACTTCCTGCAGGAGTTGCGTGTGAAGTAGCGCAGGACGGTTTCTTCTGTGAGAGGAGGGACATAAAAGACGAGTCTGGACATTTGAACCTGCACATCAACTCTAATTCTGTCTGACATGTTTTTCTTTTCCTCTGAACCTTCATCCCTCTTTCCCCAAGACAGATAAAACCCCGGGATAGGTAACCGTCCCCGACAATTAGCTGCTAATCGGCCATGCGGAAAAGTGCAAAGCATCTGTAAGACGTGAAGAGTTATTTGTTTGAGTGTAAACAATCAAACCCGAGGGAAATAAACACTAAAAGAGGCATGACTGTGGGTGTACGTGTTGAGTATTAGGAGGGGTTTTGACATTTCATGAGACCTTCATTAACATGGGAGGGGTTGGATTGCTAGGCTGACCTTTGAACCGTGGCTGAACACTGATACTATGATCTTGAACTAGTTGTATGACACTTCTTTTTCCCCCTCTCAATTGTTTGACTCAACCAAGGGTGTGACATTGAAGACTAACTATATTTTTGAACAATGGAAGAACGGAGGACTGTTTTCCGCAATTTCACTTGTAGCTGCTAGTTTGGTGTCAGAATTACACCTTGACATCTTTAAAAAAAAAAGTAATTCCAATAACTGCTTCCTTTCTTTAAAGGGGTTCACACTGAAAACGATTAAGTTGCTGGAGTTTGCCAAAGTCGTAATAGCAATTGGTCACCTGATTTGAACTTGCCAATGGGTCTTTGTCTCATCAAATCGATTTATTACTTATTAAAATGACTTCAGTTTGCTTTTTTGTTGCATATCGCCGTCAGTGTGAATGGCCCTTAAGAGATTTTTATGAGGCCTGACTGTTGATGTGTGCGTTACAGAGGATAGTGAGATTTGGGGTATATGTCTCCAACTTGGGTACCCCTCTATTGGATATCTTTATGCTGGATCGCTTATTTAAATTTGTGTGTGTGTACATGTAGACGCCTTCTCCAGCAATGACAGAACGTCCCCATTGACTCTGTGACATCCAGAAATCCCTTTGACATGAGATGAATGGACAGTTTTGGCAGGCTGCCCCACAGTCGTCTTTACAAGACTTCCCCAAAGCACTTCCTTTCTGCCATGTACAGTATCTACAACTATACTGTTTTTGTGTGTGTGTGTTGATCATTGTCTGTGTTTCTTGGCAGGGGTACAGGAGATATACAATAAACCTGCCAATTGAGTGCTTCTTAGTTCCAGTTTCTGAGATATTATATCCTGTTTTTCCTACTTATAGAGGAGATAACGGCAAGTGCATGTCATTGCTATTGTTGTCGCTTGGTTTTTCTGCTAACCGTTGAACCCTAGAGAAGATACAGCATTCAGACAGCCGCCTTTAAAAGCTTTTATAGAACTTGCCAAAATTGAACACTTGCACCATAAACCAGCTCATCTCTGTGGTTCCTAGACTAGTATTTGGCAAGTACCTATATGACAGCATGCAGATTGTTGACAGCCATATGTCTGATGGACACGTACAAGAAGAACTCCATTTGAACAAGTTCACAGTCTATCCCATGGTGTCTTTTGATAGTCTGTCAAACAGTTCCCCCCATCTCATGTTTTAGTGGGGGGAGCTTGTCTCAGATGGTTAGAGGTGTCTTTGGTATTTCCCCGACCCTTTGAAGAGCGTTGCCCAGTTCTTCAGGCTCCATACAAGAACAACAGTAGTTTTTCTCACGTCGCTTCAGTTTATTCTGATCTTTTCATTTGTGTTTCCACAGCAACAGGGAGCGGCCACTACAGTCTACTGTGCCGTGGCTCCAGAGTTGGAGGGTATCGGAGGGATGTACTTCAACAACTGCTTCCGCTGCTTGCCCTCTCCGCAGGCCCAAGACCCCACGACTGCCCTCAGCCTTTGGGAACTCAGCGAGAGGCTCATCCAGGAGAGATCCACCCCCCCTCAGGTGCTCTGACCCCTCTTGGCCCTAGGAACCCCCCTCCCCACCCCCGTTGGGTCACCTACATGAACGTCACATCTACGTAGAGGATTCAGGCATTAGATAATCATTGTTTGAAGGGGCAAAAAAATATGAGAAGATGCAATTCTAAACTGTACAAGGACGTTGGCAATCAAGCTTGGAAGTTATCTGGGAATCGGAAACTAGAACCACACGGGCTGGGACTTCTACGGCAGATAAAGAGATGCAGAGAGACAGCGAGAGATGCAATTCAATTGTGTTTCTCTCGTTCTCAAAGGCGTAGTCACTCAATCTGGCATTAGGGTTTAACTAGGTCTAGATCACTCTATAAATGTCTCCTTAAGCAATAACATTTGAGTTGTCTTTAGAGGGGGTCTATATGGTTTAAATGGATGTTTACGGAATACAAACACTCGGGAGATCAATGTCAACCTTTACGTCTGTACAGATAAAAATGTTGAATAAATGTTGTAACGGCGTAACCTACAAAGACATAATGCAGGAAATGTACAATTTGTGAGCTATTTACAAACGTGGTGTCTTCACATAGCTAAGAATAAGCCTGTATTTGTATCCTGTACACAATATACACAAGATGCTGTTCGGAAAGAATTTGAATGCTGTTTGTCTTTCTTTACCCCATCTGGCTAGAGCCTCCCAACCACCTTTTATAAAACGCTGGGCTTATGTGAAGTACAATAAAACAGCATCTGGTACGAGAACCGGAGGGCCGTCAGTGGCAGAGAAAGTCCATGTGGTCTGGAAATATCTGGTGGAAGTTCCGTTTTGAATTCCTTTCATTGTCTGGACTGCATCATCAAGCATGCAGGGATGTTTCAAGGCTTTCCTAATTTTTTTTTCATTGTTGGCGAGACATCTGCCTGTAAAATCAGGGTCGAGTCAGTAGAAGGGGATTGTAGGTAAGGCTGAGGAATGGCACTCAGGTTGATAAAGGGTTTCTGATTTCTCTCAATCCTCCATCGTCTTCCTCCTCCTCATCATTGTCTTCATCAGGGGTGGATTTTGGAGAGGTTGTGCTTTGTGGCAGTCTTGGAGCCGTGGGTCACCCTAAGCCAGAAGCATTCCAGTGTTACACTGTCTGTGAAGAAAGAGAAGAAGAGATGCATTTAAAATTTCAAACAATATGACGTTTTCATATTAAATATATTTTAGCCGTCTTCACTGAAGGCAGCTTCTAACCTGCAAACTAATTCGGATAATTAGTTTTAAAAACTAAAATTGTTTCTAGGCCGTAAAACGTCCGTGTTAAATAAGATTTTTTTTTTTTACGAAATAATTGAAAAGAACTGGTGAAAAATTTGTAGACATCACTACTAATAAATGATGCATGCTCAGCATACAGTACAAAACGTTTTATACACCACTTGGATTAACAAATGCGCACATTGTGATTTAACTAAATTAGGAAGGGTCTTTTATATTTCAAGCACTTCTCTTGAGATTTAAACAAAGAAAGTCTCCTTGTGCGTCAGGGGTGAGCGAGTTTCCCAGGAGTGACATGAGCTGAACCCTTCCTCGGCTTGTGTGTTTAGCGAGGCTTTGACCATGACCCGGAACAACTCCATAAACAAACGGCCTGTCACACGCATTACTCGCTCCAACAGAGTAATTGACACATCAAGAAACCAATCATAAAGGAGTCCCGTCCCGCCCTTGCACGCTTGCGCGGCCAATGGAATCAATAACCTGGACCAGCAGACGAGAATAAAAAGCAACTCACCAGAAAATCAGACTGCTTTTCAACACAAATATAATACGCGTCTGGTTCAGTGTGTCAAAATATCTACAAAATGTAAGCTTGATCTGTTCCAAACATGTGAGAAAAGTGCAACCCGGCATTTGATTTGAAGAACCGGTTGTGTAATGCTCAGAGTACATATTCTCCTGCACAAACAGGGTTGCGTAATGTACATGTAGACGGTGTACCCTTCTCAGTGCAGGTGGCCTATCTGTGTTTGCTCCCACACACGCGCACACTTTATAAAGAGACCATGACGCAATACCAGAATTGCGCACATGGATTGGGGTACGATACCGAAAGATGGACGAGGTGTTCCTCGTACGTCCAAGGGATAAGACTAAAACTATGGCACTCATAAACAAACAAGCTCTTCCTTCTGTTTTTTCGAGTCGAGCGTGTGTGGGATTGGAGGTGGGGCGGCACTCTATTTCTGGTTCCACTCAGTCTCTTCCCCGTTCGCGCTCTCTTTCTTGTTCTATCTGTTCTCTCCAGAGAGGTAGAGAGGTCTGGGAGAGGTAGAGGCAGTAAAAGTGTCACTGTGTAATGAATGGGCCCCTGATGGAGGGGGGTGGGGGTGGGGGGTAGAGGAGAGACTGGTTGTTATTTGTCTGAGATTGAGGGAGGATAGCTAATGATGTGAGGCATGTAAACCTGAAGTGGCACTAAACCATTTGTGTATGTGTGGGAACCGGTGGGACCGCCCCGATCCAGGATAACGGGAGATAAAGTGGGAACACAGATGTAGTGTTTCTGGGCCAGCCAGGTGTCACATACTGTATTGTTTGCAAATGGCTGAACATAGATAGGAAAGCTTCCAGTTTCCAGCCTCAACAAGGGTACAGCTCTGCAAGGTCTTATCCAGGGGGCACTGGAACTACAGGGATTCTTGTAGGACACGTCCACAACGTCTGATATGTTAGGGCTGAAGCAAATTTCAAAGAGATAAAGGTGCAGCTTATCCCTGCCGTAAGGAAGAAGTCTGATGAGGGCATCTATCTCAAGATGTACCAGGAGCGGTAGATCTGCACAACATTTTGCATTGATTTCCATCTCCTACCAACCTCTCAAATGTCTATGACCTATCGAGGTTACAATAGCAAGTTTTGGGAGAATCTCAACTCTTCATCCTAGCTACTTGGCCAAGTTTGACAATCGTCTGACCTACAAAAAGGGCACAAAATATTTCTAAATGTGTCTTAAATGCACCCAGAACAAACAATACCCAATAATAACATCCACTAAATGATGTTGACAGTGTGCCACAGGTGGCATCTGAGCTTTCCGCCTCAAGGTCTTCTGGAAGAACTGTTGGCTCCGTGTTGGCTTGCATCTTCTGCTCAAGCCTCTCTACCTTCAGGGAAGTCTGGGTGGCCATCATTTGGGTTTTATGACCCTTTTCTGCCTCCCCAGCAGGAGGAGCAAATGCTCAGCTGGGTCTAGACAGACGCTGGTGATATTGCTCTCCTCAAGGCATAGATTCGCATATAATAATAAAAAAAACAACAGCTTTGCCTCCGGAGTTGAGCCAAGTTTGGTCGCAATGATGTCTTGGAAATACTAGTTGTTATCCAGACTCCCAAGAGTTTATTTGGCATTTATGCAACTACAAATTTAAAGGGTTGCTCCACCTCAAAACTCAAATGTCATTAATCACTTATTCACCCCATGTCCTTCCAAACCTATAAAAGCTTTGCTCGTCTTCAGAACACAACACTGTCAAGGCCCAGAAAAGTATGAAAGACATTGTCAAAATAGTCACTGGTTCAATCTGAATTTAATAAAAGATACTAGAGTACTTTTTCTGTGCAAAACCCCCTCAAAATAATGACCATATTTAAGAATTTGTCTCCTCCATGCCACCTTAGAGACATTTTGGAAAGTATCTGCTGAATGCTAACTGTCTACAGTATTCCTCCCGCTTTCTTTTCCCAAATCCCAGAGAGATGCTGTGCAAAACCCTGCAAAAATGATCCCAAGCGCTTCTATAACCACGCATGTCCTGGCCTTTGTGTCTGAGGCACTGGAAGATTCATGAGTGCATGTTTTTCTCGTTTCTTCAACGGAGCATTATTGATCATTGTATTGGAATCATTTGATAGTTAATCAATTGTTCTTTCTTTCAGCATGCCAGGCAAGTGCGCCGTTATTCAAAGGCCGGCCTTGATCCTGGAAACCAAAATGTATACACACGAGTCATAGTTACGTTTTCACAGTATCATACAACTAAAATCATCATAAAAAATAAATCGGCTTTTAAACATGACAACCTGTAATTCAATTAGGATATGCAGTGCAACGTATGGGTGTTATATATGTATACTTTGGTCCTTTTTATCTGCTTTCCTCTCTGTGTCTAGTTTGAAACAGTTATAAATAGCAGCAAAAACGCAAATACACCCGGATTTCCGAGGTCTACTGTAATCTAAAGAACTCCAGAGTTACTGATACGCTGATAAGCATTATACGGTCCTGTCCAGGACAAGACAAAAGGTGACTTTCAGAGGTAAACGGATCTCCCATTGACCCCCCGGTATACGTCTGCATCACTTCCTGTATGTACAGCCCTGGCTGTAACCAAAAGCCTTTCCCTGAACACTCACAATATATCCGCTTAATCTACCCCCATTTACAACGACACACTCAATCTGTATCACTCTCCCGCTCCCTCTGCCTGTTTAAACAGGGGAAGAGAGGCAGCATGACATCATGTCCTGTAACAAAGCCATCATTGCAGCTGATCGTCTGCCTGTTCTCTGACCCGTTCGCTCGGATTCGGACACGTCCGGTTCCCGCTCCAGGATGGGCGGCGCATCTGTGAAGCTGCGCCACATGCCAGGTGTTTAATATCAGCGCTGCGTGGTGCAATTACCCCGCAGAAATGAGCTTTTAATTCCCTTTTATTGGCCCAATATTGCTTCTGGTGTTTAGGTTTTTAAACATTATAATTAGTTTTGAAAAGATTGGTCGACCTCATTCTATTCCGCAATACCCCATGGCTTTAAACAATGCTCAGCGGTGGCATGGATGCAGGTTTGTGGAAACGCCTGGGTTGCGGTGAAACCCGATTTTAATAGCGCAGGAGAGCTTTGAGACAGCTGGCTAGAGAAGCACTTATTGGTTGAACGCGCTGCTAAAAATATCAAAAGGAATGTGATTTTCGCATTTCGGAAGAATTTCTGTAACCCATTTATGCAAAACGAACAGGAAAATGCACTGAATGCACCTTTTTTTTTTAACTTTTAATGCCAAATTCAGAACCATTTGTACTGTAATTAACTGTATTACTACTAAAACATTACATGGGAAATATTTTGATATACATACACATGCCTTAGCTTGTTTAAAACACAAGCGCGCGCGGTAATCTTTTAATCCAAGTAGTTTATTATTCCGTTGAAATGAATATTGGCTGCAGGAGAGTAATTACATCTTATTCTTAAACTTGCACTGGCTTAGTGGGCTGTGAAATGCCAAAGTGTGTAGATATTTTTTAATGAATATGATCAATCGTACGGCTCTCGGAGGAACAGATACACTCGATAGAGAGATGCGACCTGGAAAATTTATGATCCACGGCCATCCATAAACTGTCACCTCTCCAGCACTCCAGATTAGCATGTGATTAAAATGTAGCTCAATATTTATTAAGAGCCGTTATAAAGTCAATGTTAGTTTTATGAAATGCAGCAGCTGACTGCGAGAGATGTTTATGACTAGATAAGACATTTCTTTAGAGGGGGACGCCGTTTATAGGAGACACCCCCTCCCAAACTCCAAACCTGCTCTAAAACTGTGGTAATATGAATGATTAGACTGATTACAGACAGTTTTACTGGTTTTGAGCAAGGCCTTTGAGAGATCTAAGCTGAATTTGCATCAAAAGGTCTTGCGCAAGTAGTTCCTGTCGTCAAAGAAACGTTACAGAACGCAGGGAGAGTCTCAACACACCCCAGAAAGAAGATACTAATCTGCCGTGCCCCTCTTTTCCCTTCATCTATGTGTGCGTGTGTGTTTGTGACACACTTTAACGCACTCAACAGGGCAGCGCATGATGAAGTGCGCGAGCGCTCGCCTGCTATTATAAGACAATAAGATAACAAGCTCTCTTATTCATTCAGAGGAGAATTTCAAGCGGCAGAAATCAGAGTAAAGTACGGCCGCCCGAGCCGGGACATTTTTCCAAATTTATCTCCGCTGTCTCTTGACGTTTTAGTCGAAATACCGCGGTTGAAAAAGCTCTGCTTAGCGCGAGACGAGTTGACCTTGTAAACCTTGACTTATTTTGTGCGCTCTTTGTGCGGAAGAGAGAAAGGGAGGGCGGAGAGAGCAGGGGAGAAGTCGTACCTGTCATGCCTTTCAAACAGAAAGAAAAACGAGCGCTCGGCCCCGACTACAATTATTCCCTGCTGTCTGGAGATTCATCAGAGAGAGAGAGAGCGGCCGGAAAAACTGCGGAAAGAAAAATCGAGAGTACCAGAAATCGAGCGCGGAGTGCAGAGAAAAGAGCTGGACGGCCATCGAGGAGAAAGAGAGAGAGAGAGAGAGAGAGAGAGAGGAGGGGAAAAAAGGCCAGAAGAAAGAGGATTTGTCAGTGTGCTTTAGTGGAAAGCTCACAGCTAAAGGCTGAGGTGGCAGTAATGAAACATTCATAATCGGCACAGACACGCTTCAACACACTCGCTGACACACTGTTTAAGCACTGCCGCCACTCCAAGGTCACTCACACACACACACACACACACACACCTGAGAACAACCAAGACTGAACAGTATGAACGGGAGCGCTCACACACACACATGGGTTAAACACACTCCAGTCTCACCGTCATATGACTGCTTCTGAAGAGGCAACAGTTTTATGGTCAGGCACAATTGGTACAAAAAAACGTGTTTGGCACATTAACAGACTAGGGTTCAAATCCCTATTCATTTTTAGCTTTTGACTGATGAAAAGTAGTTGTATAGTAGTTGATTATTTTGCATGATGATTGACAAAATAATCTGCAGAACTGATTTGGGGTTTATTTCATCCAAAGCATCTGAACTTTTCATATTTTTAGTACTTGCTAGGGTTTGGATTTAGAGTAACCTGCATGTAATTTTGCATAATAAATTATTATAAAAGTAAGTACATGCCACCTATTAATACATATATATATATATATATATATATATATATACACACACATATACACATACAGTATACACATATACACACATTTTATATATATATACACACATATTAGGGGTGTAACGGTTCACAAAAATCACGGTTCGGTTGGATACGATACAGTAGTGTCACGGTTCGGTATGTTTTCAATACGGCAAAAATACAATAAAAAAAGAGAATTTCTTAGATTTTTTTTTTTTTTTTTCACATTTTTATTTATTAAAACTAACATAATATGACCTTGTTTTTTCCCCCCTTTCCTTTTACTTTGAACAACAATGGAGCTATACTTCACATAACTTCTGGGGTTTCTTCTTAGCAGCAAATAAAGAAGTGT
>JAUCMU010000053.1:13652934-13674562 GCA_032275025.1 Enteromius treurensis | reverse complement strand
GACGACAGGGGAGAGATCCACAATTTAATTTCGTGGTGTATGTGTCACCAAAGGCTTAGGGGTCGTTCACATGCAGCACGTTTTGCGCGCGCAAGCTCTTCATTTTCAACAGAGCCGCGCAGTTTAAAATCCAAAGCAGACAGACAGAAACAGACGCGCCTCGCGTTTTCCACTCGTTTTTAGACGCTTCGTGAACGTACCCTTATGTTACATTTAATACTAAAGTACCGTTAACGCCAATACAAACATCATTTTAGTGTGTTAGAGCAGAAAGATGCAGCTCTGGTTAAACAGCTGGATGTTGGGTTGAAATGTCTGAATGCCGCGGGTGATAGTTTATAATGTGTGTGTTTCTGGTTCTCGTCTGTTTGGGGGTGGGAGGAGAAGACAATTTTTCTCAATTGTTCGGTTCGTATGCGTACCGAACCGAAAGCCTCGTACCAAACGGTTCGATACGATACAATGTATCATTACACCCCTAATACATATATATATATATATATATATGTACACACACACACACACACATATATTCATAAAAACAATTATGTGTAACCAAATATAACAACAATAACCGATTAAGAAGAGATAAAATGCTTTAAAAAGACTAAGCAAGCATTAATAAGCTAAAACTATTAGAATTTCACCTCCTCAACACTGTTCCTTTTCTTTGGAGAACCATTATCTTAAAAACTGAATATATAAAGTGATAAATTCTGACAACTCCATAGGCATTTTATAAATATACATTTGCTAAGCTCTAGAAAGTGGGCAGGATAACCTGACTGAAGGCGAGTAACAGCAGTAACAGTGTTTAATTGTAAAGGTCAGAGAGAAGGCAGAAAATAGTTAAGCTCAACTAAATTAAGAGACTTTTGGTGCAAGAAGCCTTGAATGACTTTGTAAGTGGACTTTAGGGAAATAATAAAACGCTATAAAATTGTAGAATATGCGCTCTTTAAATTGGCAGTGGAAACTGTGTTTATTTCTTTCTTTTTTAAAACTCTCTCTCTCCTCCTCATTAGATCTGGTGTTCAGAGCTCCTCCAGCCGCCATGTTCTGTCTTCAAGCTCATTTTTCTCTCTTTCTAAGTTTCTGCAGTGGTCCAATCAATACCTATCAAAAGTATTACATAAATAGATTTGTCACCAGCGCATAGAGATGCAGCCATTTAAAGGAATAGCTCACGCGCTCAGGTTAATTACTCTTCATCTAACGAAAATGAACCATAGTTTTACTATAGCAAAATTTTATGTTCAAATGAAACATTGTACATACGAAATTTTATACGGAAAGTCTGTTGCCTCAAAAGAAATGTTTGCGGCCGTAAGTTAGGAAATAAATAAATACATAAATACAAGTTAGTCATGCATGTTTTCTATGCAAGCTCGAGTACCTATTCATTTTCATTGAGTGGAAAAGAGCAGCGTGAACATTCTGCTTAACATCTCCTTTTGTGTTTCACTTCAGAAAGGTTTGAAAAACACAAGAGTGAGAAAATAATGAGACAATTTACATTTTGTTGATGAACTAACCCTTTGTTAGCTTGTTAAAACGAGACGAATGTAGTGCGATGCAATTTAACGCCAAATAATTAGCCATTCTCTCAACCGCACGAGTCTCTCAGCTCATCGCATCTTAGTCTGTTACTAAACCGTGCTATTTAACGATGTCTGTGAATAAGTCTGAGGCGTTAAACACTCTGCGTGTTTGCGTCTGGTCCGGAGGCGAAAACCGTGCTCAGCAAACTGGCCTTTGAAGTGCTGAAGGCCCTCAGCGGGAGCCCTTAACTAAAGAAAACAACCCAAACAAGACTTAACAAGAACCAAACTAAAGAATTAGTTTCAGAGACAGCGGTGCTTAACAGTGTCTAATAGAAAACTAAAGCAGCTGCGACGGGACGCCTTTCAGCGATCACTCCATGCTGTAGATTAGCACCTGAAACTCAAATCACATGAGACTACAAATCATGTATCCTCCTTTTTATTAGAACTACATCTCCTGGATATGCATATGAGAAAAAAGTCGTATCAAATCATATATGGTATGGTTTATTAAAAGAAAAATTCACAAGAGGCTGTGCGCTAAAGTGATAAGTCTTTTATGATTTTATATCAATAACAATATATTTTAGTGGTGTCAAACTATTAATCGCGATTAATCACATCCAAAATACGTTTTTTTTTTGTTGTCTTTTTTACATAATATATGGCTGTCTGTGCATTTCTGTTATGTTATACTGCATATAAAAACACAGACATTTATGTATATATTAAAGAAAAATATATTTATATTTTAAATATATTTGTATACAATATAAATTATGTAAATACTAGTAAATATTTTTTAAATAAAAAAATAAAATAAAATAATTGCATCCAAAATAAAAGTTTTGTTTACATAATGTGTACCGTGTGTATATATAAATATATATATATATATATATATATATATATATATACACATATATGTATATATATATCAAATCTATACATAAATATATAAATAATACATAAATATTTTCTAAATATATACTGTATGAGTGTGTGTGTGTGTATATATATATATATATATTTATTTGCATATATATAGTCTTTGAAAAGTGACCTTTTTTATTTCCATAACCTGATGTAATAAACTTGACTCAATATATTAAATTAATGATCATTAAAATTTAACAATAATTAAATAAAAATAAAATAAATAAATCAAATTACGAAATAGAGAAGATGGTTGTGTTTGTAACAGAATACAACCATACTGCATACTAGTATATTACATAACATTAATAATAATAATGCATTCTTTAACAGTGTAATATTTAGAACATAATTAATATTTATACAATTTTAAATGGTTTTATATTAATTTAATTATAATAAACTCTTACATACTATTTACTGTATACTCCAAAACTTAAAAATATCATCTTTCTTATCCTAACTATAAGTATGCTACAATTGGAAGTGAACAAAACAGCAATAAATCGGACAAGTAAATAAAATCTGTAAATTTTGTTCAGATTTGTTTGCTCGCTGTTGAAGTCAACCTGAAACGTCGCTTGCAGCTCATGTGATTTCCATACCCTGCTGTATTTCATTCGTGGGACTCGACTCAATCCGCTGGGATTTGATTGGACGTCTCTATATGACAGGTGGTCGGAGGGAAGAGGGCGACGTCTTCAGCCAGCAACAAAAGTTTTAGACTGAGAACCCAAAACAAACTTATAACAACATGCACAATAAGCAACGCAAACGGGGTGGATTCTGATTTCACGTATACTTCGTTAAGCATTCCCCGCACCCTTAACGAAGTCCATGAATGATGCATCCACCTACAGCACACATCCGGACCCTCTCCGGCCATCTCCACACCGCCGCCTTCCTCAGGCTTTTGATATATAATTCATCCAAAACACAGCGCATTAATAAGCCGTATGCTCATTTTGTTGACGGCGCGCTACAGTAAGTGTACTAATGTAGATGCAAACAGTGCATCATCAGCGCTTTTGCGAGTTGCGTTCCAAACATACAGCGAGAAAAGCCGTTTTCTTCGCGAAAACCCGTGACGGCTCTCGCAAAGGTTCAAACAAACTCATCAGCTATTGTCTATAACAGTAGGGCCGCCCGGGCAACAAACAATGGGATCCATATGTTGATGAATTTCTGAGCCATATGTGATAAATAAAAAATGAAAAATGAAAGACGGAGGGACAGGCAGGCGTGGCGAGATGAATCTGTCTCTCCAGAAGGCGAGTGAGTGCGGAGGGAAACAGGTTTGCGAGGCACTGCCGAGCCGCAGGAGGGACGAACGAAAGGAGTGAAAGGGAGAGAGAGAGAGAGAAAGAGAGAGAGAGAGAGGAGGTGGGGGTCTCTCCGAGCGTCTGCTGCGCCGCCAAATGCAAACGAGCCAATCTGCTCGACTTGGTGTACGGGAGACGAGTGAAGAAACGCGAGGACTGTCAGGTGGTGACGGCACTCACACAAACGGCTACCTAATGACTCGATTTATTCAAGTTCCTCCTAATGGTGTCTTCCAGCTGCATTTCCACTCGCTCACTCTCTCCCAGCCCGAGCGAAGGCGGCGTTTAAGGGCCCTAATCCCTCCGAGGGACCCTCGCATCTCGACACGGCGGCCTGCGGGAGCCCGCGTGTTGCTCAAGCATCTGATCAGCCTCTGAAACAGCTGCCAGATCAGGCGAGATCGCGCTAACAAACATCCCGCTCGCGCTGATAGCTGCGGGAGAACGCTAAGAGACAGCGTTCAGAGCCAGACACAAGCGCATCATCTACCTCTAACAATAATGAGCACTTATTAATTGTTAATTGATACTAAATACACGGAGAACATGGCTGTATAGTACAACGAGTGTAATGTATTGCAAACATTGTAAATATTAACTTACAAGCTTATAATTACAAAACAATATTAATTATTTCGTAATTATTTCTTATTATTTGTTAATTTGTTTGTATTTTCTGTTTACTGCTGTAATATGGCATTGGAATAAAGCATTGTATAAATAAACTTGAAATATAAATTAATATTAAATATGAACTAAATTATGTTAATTCATAAATTATTACTAAATCAGTAAATTAAGTACATGTAGGTCTGTGTTTGAAATGCAACCATACTAAATGTATAATATATTAAAATAAATTGTATGTATAAAAAAAATTAATTTCACACTGGAAACGGAAGGTCGAATCAAGCGCATTGCATTGTGGGATACAGTATTTCACTGAGTAAGATCTATACACTGTGCATATTTTCAAATGTGCACGTTGCATTTTCAATGCCGCAGATGTGCTAGAGTCGCATCACATGTTAGCGCTCACCTTGCGAAGGGTGACTGTTTTCCTCCGTTTGCAAAAATGATGAACAAAAGCGTAAATATTCAGTGTTTGTTTATGAGCTCACTTGAAAACGCTGAACTGTGACGGCGGATTTCCACGTATGGTTTGATGATAGAAATGGGGGAAAAAACACTAAAACAAACGTATGTTTGAACTCAGGGTGTTGAAATAAAAGCATGAAATAAGCAAGTGTATAACACACAAAAGCAGACAATCATTAACCGCAGTGGTGGGTTTGTCGTAGGCGGGAGCGATTGCGATCGGGAGATCTTCTACATGAGATAATCTAATTCCCCATAATCCCTGGGCAAATATGACTCCAGTTAATCTCTGCATCAATATTTGCCTTTCGTTTTTAATTATCACATCAAACAGAGTGCAGTACGATCAGAGCGAGCACGATTGCTAAGCCGCACAACATTTTTAGTGTTGTCCTGTTTGCTCTGCACTCACATTTGGCAACAACAGCGAGAGATTATTTGGCGTTCCACACACACAGGGTCGCAGGAACACTCAGACATCCACCACACACTACCCAGCCTCTTCCTGAACTTTACAGTCATTCAGAGCAGAATAATACTCCAATAAGTGCATATACTGTACATACTGTACTCAAAAAAAAAAAAAAAAGTACAGAAGCTGTCACTAGTGTGCTATCTTCAAAAAGTACACTTTCACATCTTGTAGGTACTAATATTTACACCTTAGATACTCTTATGTACCTAGAAGGTACTAATATGGACCCTTTCCCTTATGAAAAATACTATAGTTACTACAGTAGTGTTTTAGTAGTATTTACAGCACTTTGTTAATCAACGCTAAAGCATACCATAATGTTAAATTGTTAGTTCACCCGATTCTGTCGTTAACTAGTCAACCTCTTGTCGTTCCGAACCCATTAAGACCTTGAAGAGGTCATGAAGAAGACATTTTTGATGATATCAGAGACCTATCTGACCCTCAATAGACTGGAACACAAATGAAATGATCCCAGATCCAGAAACGTAACTTTAGTAAATACATCCGTAAAACAGCCCATGTGTCGCTATGAGAAAACAAAAACACCATAATTTACTCAACCATTCCTCTCCCCCGAGTTACATCTTCCGTCATTTTACACATACGCACGCTTTCTTGCGAGCGTAAACAACCGCAAATGATGTCCGTATGCGCACTTTCCCCCCTGAACACAAACAACGCCGATTACGTCAAATATGTTCTCAAGTAATCTCCAAAAAGGCGGAATACGTAACTAAGGGGAGAAGAATGGTTGAGTAATTATTTGTGTTTTCTTTGCGCAAAAAAAGAAAGTATTCTCGTAGCGTCACAAAACTGAAGTGGAGCCACTGATGTCACATGGACTGTCTTACTGACGTTTCTGGACTGAATTTTCATTTGGGGTGAACTAACCCTTTTACTATAATGAACTGATCAAGTCTAATAAATACTGTAGTATACTTTAGTTTTTAATACAGTAAATAGTAGTGTATTATAGTATAATATCCCCTAAAGTCATTTGCTTATATTATTATCGTTGTTATATTTCCACAGCTATAGAACTACCACAAAAAAATAAAAATAATTTAAGTACTTGAGATTAAAATGAATTTAAACACTTAAGTACTCTATAATGTGGTTTAAAACACTATAGTATTTACTACAAATTGCTACAATATTTTTAATGAAAACATACAGTACCACAAACTTTTTTCATAGAGTGTAACAAAAATTGATACAAAACCATCATTGGGGTGCTTCGCTAAAGTAAAAAATGAAATGCTGTACTTTACCCCTAAATACTGCATATTAATATCTACAAGTTACTTTAAAAGTACATATTAGCACCTTTTGAGAGGGTTACCGTTTGCAGTTTTATACCTTTTTTATTTAAATGTTTTTACCTAAACGTAAAAAGTGTTAAATGTTGACTCGAAAGACTGGAAAGCCATCCAAACAGACAAATAGGAAAGAGCCAGCCAGCAATTCGTAGATATTTTAAGTAAATTTTCTTTGCTAAATCGTACATATTTTACGAGTTGCACAATTGGTATGAATTGGTTTGCACCTAACTCCGGCCCCTAATCTACTCATAACTAGGGTCTAGTCAAAAAAAATTTTAAAAAAATCCCAAGATTTACAACATTTTATCATACGAATGAGATCCTACGAATTCATGCAAATTAGCAACCTTGTAAAAAAAATGAGAGTTGATAGTTTGGATTGACTGGAGTCTCTAATTCTCACTGAAGAAAACAGATGAACTCAATACATATAAAGTGCAGGACTGGAAAGGTCCCATACTCAGCAAGTGAGTCCCGGTGATTTACACGGCTTTGGGATTTATAGCGCTTTGAAAGAACATAATAACACTTGCAAACATAATAATCATCTGGAAAAATAGAGAGAGAAAAAAATCCCTGCCTTTGTTATCTTACAATTACTATTGTGTATTTTATTGCATAATGGGTCTCAACAGTGCAGTTAATGGTATTACTGGCATAAGACCAGCACTTGGCTTGTAAATAAACATAATGGCACTTTTTAATAAATTACTTCACCTCGACACAACAATAATTTAATCACCCTTATGAAAGAGGAACAGGTTGACAATGCTGGATTTATGATGTTATAGATTAGTCATCATCATTACTCTTGGATCTGTAATATATTTCTCAGATGAATTTGCTAATGTGCAGTCGCTGGCTAAAATGAATATTGGCCGGCCACCGTGCTCTTAAAACGCTGGACCACGTTCAGGATCTTTGGAAAGCAGAGAGACGGGTTTCATATGCTCCGATCTCGGGCCTCCACGATGCTTGGCTTTGCATTTATGGCGTTTGATTTAGGTGACCTCGCTTTTACCTTAAAATACTGCTTTATGTTCTGCATCTTTGAGATTAATAAAATGGGTTGAGAACTTCACTTCTTGGCCTCAGAGCTATTTCAGTGCTGGCTTTTATGTTTTACAATTTTTGTAACAATGTGAGTTATATTTATTAAACCCAGAAAACGTGGTTTGTATGTAAAAACTGTAATAGTATTTCTTAAATGATTCATTTATTTAATAATTTGTTATAGTTAATAACACTATTAATGAACACTTAACTTTATATATTATAAGTACACCACGGGTTTGTGTTTGGTATTTTGAAAGAAGTTTCTTTTGTTCACTAAAGCTGCATTTATGTGATTTAAATATGATTAAAACTTAAAATAACTGTTTTCTATTTGAATATACAATACCAGTTTAAAACAGTTTTTTTAAAGAATTGTCTTTATGCTCACCAAACATGTATTTATTCCATCCAAAACACAGCAAAGGCAATACTTTTCTGAAAATAGTATTCTGAAATAGTTTTAACCAAAAATGTAAAAATAAACCATAATTAAAAAAAAAAAAATAAACTACTAAAAATGAACTGAATGCAGGAAAAAAAAAACTACAACAGCACAAATGAATTCAAATCCACAATACTAGTTACTACAAATATTAAGTGAAAGTTCTGATACATTTTATTTTCAGGATTCTTTGATGAATAAAAAGTTCAAACCAATGTATATATTTATAAACCGATGAAATGTCTTGACTGTCACTTTTAATCTATTTAACGCATCCTTCCTCAATAAAAGGATCAATCTCTTTAAACAGTAAAATAACTGACCCCAAATGTTTGAACAGTAGTGTATAATATATGTGTACAATGATCAGCTTTCCAACATCTACAACTTGAAAAATGCAGAGGGCGTTTGTGTAGTCAAATTATTGACGAACGCATGAAATGCTTTGCAGTAATGCACTCTATATAATTTTGCTCTCTCCTTTGAGTTATAAACTGTATTTTATGACGGGCAGGTTTTTTAACGACTTGATATGGAAGCTAACATTGATATCGACTCCTGACTGACGGCACGTCAGCATATTCTCATGCCGTGGAAACTCTGCATATTTTTTTGCAAATGTGTTAACGTATGGATGAACTAAATATAGGCAAACATTTCTTGGTGGCGGATTGGGTTTCACCCTGCTCACACACACATGCCCTGAATGATAAAGGTGACCTGATGGGTTTGATTTCAGCAGATTGATTGAACCAGGAAGAGAGAAAGAGACGCTGAGAGGTCAGCGTTCCCAGGACTGCCCAGACCTGCTGACTGGCACCCAGAGACGGGCTTCACTGCCAGAACCGCTCCAACAAACTCAGCATCTGAAGGGGCTGACGCTTCATTTCACGTTGTAAAAATGATGGTATACTTTTATAAAGATGGATATTATAGTTATAACAACTAAAACTAAATCTGAAACTAAATGATAAACATAAGTTACCTGGAACAAAACAAAAACACCACAGAGAGAGAAAAAAAACCACACAAAAAATACAACACAAAACAAAAAGTAAAACAAAAAACACAAAACAAAAACAACACCACAGAGAGAGAAAACAAACAAAAAAACAACACAAAACAAAACACAAAAAGTAAAACAAAAACACAGAAAAGCAAAAACACAAAAAAACAAAACAAAAAGTACAACACAAAACAAAACCAAAAATATTAAAATAAAACTTTTTTAAAATAAATATTTAATTTAAGTCATAATTAAAATAATTTAAAAAACTATATATGCAGGGAAAAAATTACTAAAAATGTATTAAAATACTAATTACAAAAAAATTTACTGAAAATGGATAACATAAAATACTCATAAGGGATATTATTGCCATATAATGGAAAAAACACGATTTTCTGAACATATTTCAGACTGAAGTTTATGTGTGCGCTTGTGACCAAAAAAAAAAAGAAAAAAGAAAATTCGTTATTTCTGATAGTTCGATGATCACATGATTTGACATCACCCTGTCACCTGATCCCAGATCATCTTTATTTCCAGTTTATGTTCTGACCGATCAACATGACTCTGCTGGGGTCCAATTACCCATGATTCACTCGCTCAATTAAATCATTAATGAAAGCTTGAAAACAAACAAGACTGTCTTTAAAATAAGAAAAAAATATAATATAGAATTTGTTTAACATAAAAACTTATCCATCCTCAAAGACACTTCTTTTACATATCTTGCACTTGGTGAGTGTGAGAATGACATAAAAACTTCTGATTTAATGATGTTTCTGTAATCGAACAAGTGTTGATGAGCGTCACACAGCTGCATCTGATTGGCTGATTAGCAGGTACTACTGACTTATTAATTAAATCATCTTCACCAATTAGTATGAGCTTTGAGACTTTGTATAATGACAGTCATGGCCGAGTGTGTGTGTGTCCATGACACTGACCCTCCCCTGTGCCTCTAATTAAACAAGAGCCCATTAAAATCAGTGTGTGTGTGTGTGTGTGTGTCTGTTCATTATTAAGTCAGTGATCAGACTCATCTACCAGAGGAACACAGCACCTGCTACAGTCTCTCTCTCACACACAGCATATAATCAGAACAATCCTTTCCTAATAATGTGCAGGTGTGCTTGTACATTTGCAAAATAAATGTGATAAAACCCTCACTAAACATCCATGAAAATGTTCTCACACCACTACCTTCTTAAGATCATACTCCTCTAATCCTGCTCTGGGATCAATCTTTGTTGCTTCTACATATCCTCTTACTATGATTCGCTCGACACCTACATACTTCTAATAACACTTTATGACGAATATGACTTTGACGTCAGAGCTAAACTTTGTATGAGTTTGTAGTGGATAGCAGAATATCCAAATCAATATTGCAGTGATGCTGATGATTGATTTGGGGATGTGTGTTGATGTAACGCAGTGGGATGTGTTTATACAGTTGGCAGGATGCGGCAGCAATAGATCCATTCACATGCAAGCGGCACATTTTAGCATGAAGATAACACTAAGGAGTCAGGATTACTCTCTCGCTCTCATTTTATGTGTTAGATTATAATTGCATTCGGAGGAATGCATCACTTTGTTTGTCTTATATGTGAATACAAGAAGTGATGAATAATATTATCAATTGTAGATGGCAAAATCATGGCGTTATGAGTAACCGAAGGACACATGATTGAGGGGGAAAAAAGGTTATGATTACTGAATTTGTTACACATAAGTAACACATACACACTACACACGGTTGCTCCAAGCAGTGAAAGGAAAAAGGGAAGTAAATGCGTTTAAAAATAAGAAAGAAAAAACAACAAGTTGAAAACAAGATTTCAATAAAATAAGAAAGAAATAAAAGCAGGAAAAACTAAAACGGTGAAGAAAAAGATGATAAATTCTTAATCTGGAAACACATGGTGAGACACACACACGAGCAAAAGCAAACAATAAATCACTATCACACACTACTGGTGTAAGAACAGCCACACACACTCTCTTCTATTGTTGTGTGTGTGTGTGTGTTTGCTGTATAAATCATGCTGACATCAGCGTCGGTGAAAGTTGCGCCGTAGCCGCGTGCTGGAGTCCTTCAGCGAGACAGACGGAGAGAGAGAGAGAGCGAGACAGGAAGAGGAAACACGAGTGAAAGAAAGAGAGCGGGGGAGATGATCACTTCGACCTGGGATAACCGATTCCTCGTTTCATCGTTCCATGACATTCGCTGACATTTAAAAAGCCATTAACGCCAGTGTCCGTCGACTGAGAGCCGTGGATAATGTGCTTCTGTGTGGCTGGATTTACTGATTACACTGACGTCACGAATTTATGACATCATCACCTCGTTAGATGACCTCACCGCCAGAAGGGCCTACATTCACCACAACTCAAAAACAAAAAACACACACGTAACGCATAACTCATAAAAATTCTCCACAGAAACATCACACTTTTTACGTGCTCAGTAGTTCAATCATTAGAAATAACGAGGAAAGTCCCAATGACAGTGACTAACTTTATGATTGATGCCGCCTATAGAGATGTGCGCATCACTTGTCGTAATACAATCTCATCATTTCCCAGAGATTGACATGTTTCTGCTGATCTTGGTGGAAACACTAAGACACAATCTATTCAATCTTTTTGTTTCTGCATTATAATTGTTGCACAGTCTTTTATTTCTATTTTTATTAGCTGGCTCTAGTTTTGGCTGGATAGGCGTGTCTTACATTATATGAAACTGTAACATGTTACCATAGTGTTACAGTACAATGTTACATTACCTCATTTCACATTGTACTGTGTTTTATACAATGCAAATCACATTATAATGAAGCCATAACTGTGCAGTTGTTACTTCAGGAGACTACTTCTATCTGATATATTACATGATGTGTTTTATATAAACAATAACACAAGTTAATTTAGATTTTAACTTGACATGACGTTACATCCCTTAAGTTGTCACTTTACATTCATATTTTAAACCACTTTGTTACATTATGTTTAAATGCACATTATGTTGTGTTGCGTTATGTTACATTCCGATGTATTCGTTCTGTTACAGTACATCGCGTTAAACTGGATGTTGTGTTAAATGTTGCGTTATGTTGTTACATTTCAATTTATTCATTCTCTTACATGACAATGTTACATTAAGTCAAACTGCATAATGTGTTACAAGCTGTGTCATGTTGTTACGTTGCCCTGTTGATGCTGTTACACATGTTGTTACAGTACGTTCCAGCGTGTTGTTACGTCACTAAGTTTAGACTATTACATCATGTTAAATTGCACATTGTATTATTTTGCTGTGTTATGTTGATACATTGTTATGTTGCTTTTTTATTGTCACCTTCTTACTTTATGTTGTACTGTATGTATATATTAATCCATGTATGTTCCATGCAATGTAGTCATGTTACACTGTATTTGTTCTACGTTGTTACATCTTTGTTACATAATGCTGTAATGTACAGTATCTTGTGTTTTTACATTTTTACACTGTTGTGCTTCTTACATTTGTATTTACCCTCCTTAATAAAAGGAGTTTATATTATTTTCAATGTCCATTTGACATTTTTATATCAATCTCTCTCCCTCTATATTTATATATATATATATATATAATGAAATATTGAAATAATATTAAAATAATATATATATATATATATATATATATATATATATAAATAACATGTTTATTGAAATAAATAATATTAAAATAATAATATATATATATATATATATATATATATTGAAATATTAAAATAAATAATATTAAAAATTTAATTACATATTTTATTACAAAATGCATTTTTTAAAACCGTACCTGAGCCAAATTTAAAGTACTTTACATTTAAAGTCAATATATTTTTTTAATATATACTGTATGTGATACTAATACACATTATATTACACATGAAATATGAATGGAAACTATTACACATCTGAAAACACTTCATTCAGGTTATTCTTTTAAAGCACGTTATATATGTAGCAAGTACTCTGAAGTCCCAAATGCTATATGCAACTGATGACCTTGTATCTTGCCTTGCTTTCCCTGATATTTATGTAAATTTAGAACCAAGATTAAAAAAAGGCCCATAAATGTCATTGTGACATCAGAGGCGTGAGATCAGCCCAATCTCTGTGTGAATGACAGATGGATCAGATAGGATCTCAACACTTGTGTTAATGAACAGCCATCAGTCAGGCCTGCTCCTCAAATCACGACGTGGGCATTTCTTCCTGTCTCGTGTGACTAATCACGGCGTGCGATGGATCACAGAGATCGGGGAGCGAGTCTGGTCACAGGTGATGTAAAGTTGACATCATTCATGACGGTGAATGAGCCACAAATTGCAATGAGATGATGATTTGTTTGTACGTTGATGTGGCCTGGTGGTTGAAGATCTGAGCTGGTAACCCTATAAGGGTGGATATTCATGAGCTATTACCACTGAGCCCTTGAGCGAGTCATTTCAGAAGGTTTTTGCATGTCTCGCAGCCGAACGCGGTGTGGAAATTTGAATATGTGGAAGTGACATGTAAGAGCTGTGGCTGAGGGATTTTTTGTGACATTTCATTTTTGTTTTGCATTCAAAATCTTGAAATATAAAGAATAAGACTACTTTTATGATGCTTTTTAAGAGCTTGACAGTCCCAGTCTCCACTGACGTTCATTGTATGAAAAAGAGCAGCGTGAACATTCTCCTAAACCTCTCATTCTGTGTTTTACAGAAAAAAGCGCATGTAAAACAGCTTATATATAGTTAATATATAGAAGAAAATAAATTACTACATTGCAACTTAATTATTACCAATACATAATAGGCATATTTTAGTTTGTTAATGTGAAATTTGACAAGAATTATAAATACAATAGAAGTACATAAAGTACATAAAGAAGTCCTAAATTTCTAAATAGACGCTACTAATTTAATCTAAATTTAAACTTTTAACAGATGTTTTTAGATTGCATTTAATATGCAATAACCATATGGAAACATTATATTCGGTTTTTACTTATGTTCAGTACTTTAAAGTTAGCTATTTATTATTAGGTACTGTAAAGTGACTTTTTCCCAAAGGCTATTCGTCTGAATACTGCATGAAACATAAATTCTTATATTTTTTACACTGTCTTCTAGTCTTTTTCTTCGATTTTCGAAAGCTGTTCAAAAGCCTTAGAATATAATTAAAAAGGCTTTTATTGTGTGTTTCCTCTTATTTTTGCATCTTAACAGACCAAATCTCCATTGACTTTCAATGTATGGAAGAGAGCAGCGTGAACATTCTGCTAAATGTCTCACTTTGTGTTTTACAAAAAAAAGCACATTTAAAATACTTTAAATCTTAAATGTGCTAAATTGCAACTTTGTGACAAATATTTAACTGCAAATACATTTAAATACAAGTTTCAACAGAATGATGCATATTATGTAAATGCTGCAAATTCAACACATCTATGAAAGACAGTAGAAGTAATTATGAAATCACATAAAAAGGTGTGCATGACTTAACTGAGTCACTCTTAAATTTTACATTTCTAAATAACAATACTAACTTAATCCAAATTGCAATTAATGGGGTATTAATTAGATTCAGTTTGTACTAAAGTCTATTATTTTAAAGTGTGTTATTTATTATTAGACACTATAAAGTTAAAGGCATTTTCTGTTATTTTTGCATCTCGACAGCCCAAGTCTTCATTGACTTTAATTGTAGGGAGAAGAGCAGCGTGAATATTCTCCTAAACATCTCACTTTGTGTTTCACGAAAAAAAAAAAAAGTTTGTTTCATTTCAAAAGTTCCTTTGAAATGCTGCTCAGGAAATATTGCATCACTTGAAATACTTTTTGTCAATTAAATCATTACATTTCTTTGGAAATACATACTGCAAACACACTTAACATGAACAGCATTGCTGCCTCAAAAAAATCCCCCAGAATTCCTCCACAGTGCCATGAAAAACGGCACAATTGTGCGTCTGACAGATGGACAGCAGCGAGCATTGTATAGGATTAACTGCATGTACGATACAGTAATTACATATGCTACAGCCTTTCATACACACGCATCTAACACAAACACTATTTATAGCTGCTAAGCGTATTAATTTATGAAGCTTTATTGTTTAGCACACAAGCCGCGCCATCCGAGAGCCAATAATAGGCTTGACCATACAGCCACGGTGAGCAGATAATTAATGTGACTATTGATATAATTAAACTCTAATTTCCAAGATAAATAGGCCTCATTTTCCCGTAGTTAATTGTCTGTTTTTAGATAAACAATTTTACATAACCTCTCTATCATCTGAGCGGCGCGCGCTCAATAAAATGCTTTATGGGAAAGTTGAGACGTAAGACCAAATATGTGTGTTCTACAGTGGTGAAAAAGACAACAGGGTGATAAAAGGGCTTTCTATAAAAAAAAATAAAAAAAAACGACTTGCGTTTAACCCGCCAGCTAAAGCTGAAACAGCTAAACCTCAAACTCTCAGATAAACAGATCAGGGCCGCGCGCGTGTGTGTGTTTCTGCAAGATTTCTGAAGTTTCGCTGACTTCAGTAATGGCAAAACTGCAATATCGAACAAGCGCCTCAGTTTACTTCCTTTTTTACTTTATACTGAAACCAGTAAAACGTCTATTTTTTATAATAATTATAATAATAATTATTTGACATTATTTGTGTCTTGTTTTAGAGAGAATTTACCTTTTTTAAAGTTTTTTGTTTTTTTTTGAAAATGCATCTTGAAATAGTTTGCTCTGGTTTTAGTTATAAAGCTTGAAGTTTGTTTGATTTATTAAAGACATTAATTGAAAACAAGGCTCATTATCTTAAGACATTTTGATTGTTACGTAAATTTATCTTGCTTTATACTGATAATCTCTTTAAAAACATTGAATTTTAATAATAAACAAGATACATGTACTTGATAAACAAACCAAAAAAAAAAACTAAACCTAAGAACAAACAAACTGCAAATTTGAACTCAAGTCCAAATTTGTCAACACTTGTTCTTGTTTAAGGATACAATTCACAAAATGTTGTTTTATTTATTCTTAAAACATACAGAAACTTCTTCGTATTTTAAGATGTTTTGGTTTTTTAAGTAAACTTAAGTTTTAAAGTTGTTTATTGTGTGCAATGACCTAAAAAGCGTAACACCAACACTGGGGCAAAACACAAAACGAAACACAAACAAGCAAGTACAAAAACAAAACAACTTTGCATTCTTGTCCTGGTTTCTAGTACAAATATCTACTTGAGAAACACAATGACTTAATATATTACTATAAGTCAGAAAGAAAAAAACAAATTGTAATTAAATATAATGTTAATAAAAATGTATAAAGCAAGACTATTTTACTTGATTCTCTTGATTTTATATATATTGTTTGTCAAGTACATGTATCTTGTTTATTATTAAAATTCAATGTTTTTAAAGAGATTATCAGTATAAAGCAAGATAAAAAAAAATTCAATTTTTTATATAAAGAATGTTAAGGTCTTGAATGCTACCTAATTAAGAACACTCTAGACACTAAAGCTGGTAAGATTGTGGTTCTGCTGTTTTGTCCTGGGAAATATTTTGTTAGCAAATATTGATAAATTGTGCTGTGTGAATATTCATATGCAGGTATTTGGTGACCTTTTGAGACGGTCAGTAATACCACTGACCTTCATCATGACGTGTACGTGTGTAAGTGAACAAAATGACCCTGACAAACTCTTCCACTGCTAATAAAGAGTTAGAACACAAATAATCTCACACACTCTCCATCCCTCCACGTACAGTCAGGCCTTTATACAGCAGCAGAGAGATGCTGTGGTGAATGTCTTGTGTGTCTGGATTTTAAACCGGCAGCGCAGTATGAGGTTTTTTTTTCTGGCTCGCTGCTCTTTATGACTTTTGTTTATCAGATGCGATACAAAACTAGTGAGATCTCAGATAAAACTGAAACCAGACGGTAAGACATCAACAGTCTTTCATGTCAGACTGTATCACATTTTACATCACCATGAAGAGCAGGCTCAGTCCATTAGCAAAAGAGTTTATATGTGACACAGGGATTTAGCTCATTTTTCAGAGAAAACTTTAAGTCATTTTGATAGATCAATATAAAGGAAATATGATAATACATTTATGTTGCATTTTATAAAGATAAGCTGGTGTTTTATTCCCTCTCTCTCAAACACACACACACACACACATCATAGTTTCTTGCACTTTTATGTCATAAGAGTTGATTTTTATTAAAACATACTTAGCATAATCAACATATTTAAACTTTTTCCCCCCCTCTGTATTATGACAATTTCAACTGTTTCAACGTTTTAGCATGCCTTCATAATTATTAACAAATTTTTTTTTTTTTTTTTTTTTATTCACCTATTTCATGCACTCATTTATAAACCATGAAAAGCCAAATAATTAAATATTTATAACTTTTTAAAATGTATATAATCTAAATAAAGACTGAAATACTCCTTTTAGATATTCATTAAAAAACTATAATCTTTTTTGAGCATGTTTTCAGTTTTTCT
Organism: Enteromius treurensis; assembly: GCA_032275025.1. Classification (NCBI taxonomy): domain Eukaryota; kingdom Metazoa; phylum Chordata; class Actinopteri; order Cypriniformes; family Cyprinidae; genus Enteromius; species Enteromius treurensis. The sequence goes on along the minus strand of JAUCMU010000053.1, from coordinate 13,656,792 downwards.
GTCTAAATTTTATATTTTATTCAGTGTAACTTGCATTTTTTAATTTGTGAAGTTTACACTCTATTTCTAAGTGGAAACGGTTTCAAGTAAAGTGAATCCTATCATTTTTCCCAACAAAGAAAAGTTAGATTTCTCCCTCATATTTAAACAGTTTTTGTCTGAAAAGCTTGGATTTCTTTGCTTTAAATTCCTATGCATTTAGCCTCATTGTTCAAGAACATTCATTAAGTTGCTGTTGTTTTTGTGTCATGATCAATATTAACCTCTCCGCACTTCTTTACCAAGAAGATGAAAATAAGACGTGATCTGATACATGAAGAAAAAAATTAGGCGAATATGACCCGGATACAAGCACAAAAAATGACTGACAATTTGTAAAGAAATCTTTGTCAGACAGCAGAATTTCACACAGTACTGTACAGTATGTAGTCATCTTAACTGTCCTCAAGTGCTCTCTACACACCTCAGTAAATACACACACACACAGCGTTAGTGCTGAGTCCTCACTGAGCGTTAGTGTGTGTGAGAGAGCGCTGGCTCAGGGCGGATGGTGGTTCTGATGGTTCTACGAATGTGAGGAAACAGCCGGTAACGCGAGTCGACCAGCGGAAACACGCTGAGAATTAGAGGTGGAAAACTGAGCGGAGACTGAGAGAGGAAAGAGAAAGACAGACAGAAAGAAAGTGGGCGGCACGCCTCAGAGATCACAGATAGCCATATCGCTGGAGAGATCCGATTAAATATTAAAAGTACAAGATCTCCCCACTGACTGCTATTAAATAATACAGATGAACAGACGCAGGACACCTGTTCTTCTCAGCGCTTCGCTCTCTGAGGGCCGAGAGGAGCCTCACAGATCATCACTGCACAGCCTTCGAAGGTTTTGGTTAAATGCTGTTCGTGGAGAGTGGCCCTGATACAGTTTTTTGTGAGCTCAGTGAAAAGTATTTGTGTTCGTTGAGCTACCATCAAATTCTGTAGAAAGCAACATTGCTATTCATTTTCTCTAAAGATTAATTAACTTAGTTAATGATTATGCATAAACATTTCAGGACAAGAGTTCAGAGCTTGTTCGGTTGTGATGACAAGCTTCTATAGAAGCCAGAAATCAGCGTCTTTTTAACTTTATTTCTAATGAGTGGAAAACTACATTACCCATAATTCTGAAGTGAAATCTACCAATCAGAGAGTTCGCTGCTAGCTTCTGTTAAAATATAGTGTTTTAAAACTTAGAATACATTTTTCGATACAGTGAAAATATATATAAAAAGAATAATAACTTTTTCGCTTGTGAGTGCTTGAGTTGCACTTGGATGACATATCGAGCGCGCGCGAGGGTTTGAAATGAGCTTGCAGGCCCCGTTTTTTCGCATGTACATCGGTTTTCCTCACGCGGAAATCATTTACCGCGCTTGTCAGCATCAGTGGTGCGCTCGCTTATTAATGCCATGGATTTGCCGCCATAAATTAAGTGTGCATTTTTATGTGTGAATACATATTTACTATTTGAAAATGTACTTTTCAAGATATCTGCTGTATATGTGTGTATTTATACATACATAAAAACATATACACATTACAAAAGTAAACAAAAAAACTGATATTTTGAATACAATTCATTGTGTTTAATCGTTTAACACTACAAATAAATATATATGTACGTAACATTTGTCTTCAATATATACGCATGTATGCATTGCGTATTTATATATACATAATACATATACGCAGTACACACACAAATATTATGTAAACAAAAACTTTTAACGTTTTTCAACACTAAATAATTTATAAACTGTAGCAAAAAAGTTCAAAAAAATGTTTGTTTTTTTTTTATTTACAAAAAAAATAGTTATTTTTGTTTTTGTGCAGCTTATTATGCAAAGATTTATTTCCTCGAATACTTGCCGTTTTCTGATTTTGAATACATATATATATATATATATATATATATATATATATATACACATATACACATATACATACACACCATACATAAATAATGTTGTTTAAAACTGAACTTTAGGGGGAAAAAAAGTTAAATTTGAAATTTTCTGGAAACAAACAAACAAACAATTTTTGAGTCGAGTCTCCCGCGTGCTTCACACAAGTCGTGCTATTTGTGTAGCATGTGAAGTTGTTGCCTATGAAAAGTGTTCCAAATCAGTCCCTGACAAGGTTCTGCCTTTAAAGGCCGCTCCCTATGTAGTCAGCAGACAGCTCTCTAGGTTTCACTCTCAATCATGACTGCAGCTCACTCTTTTGCTTCAGGAATAAAACAAGAGCACGGCGTCCTCAAAGTCACACAGGCCTCCTGATATTTATTCAGCCTGCTCTTGAGCTCTCATAAGAAGACGCCAGCAGCTCCTGCCCCTGCATGTATATGTAAAGCACAACTCTGCAAAACACACAGAGCGATGGCTAAGCCGCATGCAGGCGTATTTCATTGTGTTTGAGAAAAGCGCCTTTGCACCTGAACGCCGCGTGCGATTAAGATCTGGCGCACAGAGATCGTCGCTGAGGTTTTTGAGGATTGAGCAATCGCCACACACTCGCTTTCCCACAAAGGCCTAGTTACACACAGACACACACAGAGTACGGAAACAGACTCTAACCTCAAATCTATCAAATTAGAGCACATGTCAGCCTCAAACAGGCCTAAAACACAAAAAGTGAGGTCAAGAATGAGCATGACACAAAAGCAACGGCAACAAAATCCCATTTAATTCATTTTCTTGAACAATGGGGTTATATGATATATACACAGCAATATGAAGGAAAGAAATCCAAGCTTTTTTTTTGGGTTGGTGCGTGTTTGTGTGGTTGGAGGAGTGATAGAGGAGTGTATGTTTTTTGGTGCGTAAATTGCACTTTTTATATTTCCATTTAAGACACCCGCCTCATATCCTCTCCAAATCAAACTGCCGATGTAAGCTTTTTTTAACAACACGTCTCAGCCGCAAGATCACAGTTTGGTCAAATATCATGCAAATATGACGTGCGATGGCCTTTTTACTCTGGAAAAAAAAACATATTGCAAAATTAAAGGGTCACAGAAAACTAGAGCAACTTAATTCTCCCCGAAAAACTGGTTTGAGTGAAAGCCGTGACCCGAGTGTCACAGTGTTTGCCGTTGGATCTGGCCCCCGTGACCTTTTCTGACCTCTGCTCTCTAACTCGGACATGCCTACCACATGAGAGACGCTGAGATGACAGCGTTGACAGCGTCCACTGACGTACAAGAGCTCATACATCAAAGACAAACTCTAGAAACTGAAGGGAGAAAAATACCTTAACTACTATGTACTTGCATCAAAATATAAGTACAGTGTACTTATTGTGTTCATATTGTATTGTAATACACTTCTGCTGCTGTTGAGGTGGATACGAGTAAGGTTTGGTGGTATGGGTAGGTTTAAGAGTGGGCTAATGAGTAAGAGATGGGTGCTTATAAATGTTATTACAGAGGTGATTAGATACAGGCAATTTTTTTATATAAGTACACTGTAAAAACATGTATGCACACAATAAAATTGCATTGTACCAAATGATTCATTTAAATGCAAGTACACAGTAGTTAAGGCCACCTAATATAAAGTGTATATACTATATATATATAAATATATATATGTACACATATTAGGGATGCAATGGTTTTCGTTTTTTTATTGAACCGTTCGGTTCGCCCTGTTGGGTTTGGTACACCCACGTGAACCGAGATATTTTGGTACTTAGCCTACTTTAGGCATTAAACTTACATTTTAATTAAAATTGGCATTTTCTGTGTATTAAGTGCATAGACAATCAGGCGATGGTCAGAAATTCTCAAGACTAGTGATGTGTCGTTCTTGAATGATT
>JAUCMU010000053.1:13637523-13647695 GCA_032275025.1 Enteromius treurensis | reverse complement strand
CATGCGTATAAAAATGTAAAAACAGAAATTTACAGTGTGGTCTGTGCAAAGGATATGTACATTTTAGTGGGTATGTATGTTATGTTATACTAAATATAAACACATTTAATATATAAACAAAATTTTTCTGAAATGTTTCCATGCATGTGTATGTGAATGCTGATTCTGCAGTATTCTAATTGCGGTTTGCATCGCTTAACAGTGCTGTTAGCAATTTTAGCATGACAGACCTACAAAACCTGATAAACATGTCTGTTAGCGTTAGCTGTGCTAACTAGCCTTTAGCCTTCGAACACATCAGGCATCCAAAAGCTGTTTTCTAAAGACATGTTAGCAAACTGACTGACATGAAGCGAGAGTTTACAGAGACTATGTCTCAGGACACCTATTTCCCTCATATCCGTCGGGAGGTAGGGACAGTTTATGTGTTCAATTCCAAACGAAAACCATACAGCACAATTTTTATTGTTCATAATTCACAATTAGCCGCCCCGAACACCAAGCGTCTCCAGGATCTCTCATTTTCAACACGCACTGGGGCTTTCTGGCAGAAATATCCAAACAGTAAAGTCACTGACAAGCCCCCCTCCCCACCCCCTCTATATGACACAGTCATGCCCCATGTCCACATTCAGACAGGCTTGGACTCATTTTCCCAGAATTCCCACTGAGCTGCTCTGCATTGCAGAACACGAGCGACGGGGGGTCCTTCTGTAGTCCCTATTTATAGCAGGACGCCGCAACTTTCTCTCTTCCTCGCCGGCACAGTTAATGCGCCTGCCAAACTCGCTTTCTACTCGCCGCCTGACTGAGTAAATGCACGATGTGAACAAATAACCAACTCAATCGAACATTTTGGACCAGATCTTCTGGACAGATGGACACCAGGTCTAACATGCGGCAGGTTTGGCCTGAGACGTGTTTGCTGCAGACACTCAATCCTACCCTCAGGCATTACGTGCCTATTTACAGTAGAGTCTATTGATAGCAGCAAACTTCATAGTTTATTTCAATTAGGAGATAGGAAGTAGGAAATCACATTTAAATCAATCACACCTCTCCCCGGGCCGAAATCGATGCTGCCTTTCCAGGGGTTTCTACGCAGAAGCGCCACGTTCCGATATCCTCTCGTCCACTTCATTGCCAGCTGCGTGCGTGCGTGTGAGTGTGTGTGTGAAAGGCTTTCGATCAATGCTTCCCACAAAGGCATTACTTGGGAGGGCGGACGTATACAGAGGCTTTTTGATGGAACACAACCTACATTAGTCGGGTAAAGGAGAGATCGGCTTACAGGGCTAAGAAAGACGAATATTTCTGCAGTCGCAGCGAGAGAATGTCGGATACGGAGGGCTGCTCGTAATGAAATTACTATTCATAGTCTTTTCTTCAAATGGCAGGACGCTTAGTGATCAGCTATATAGAGTCAATCGCCACAGGCGGATCTAAATGTGTCCCGCGAAGACAACAAAATTCGGTTTACAGCACACACGCTCTCATTACTGAAACATGAGCAGAATGACTGTCTGTGCAAACTGTTCGGAAAAATATAGCAAAATATACACCCGAATAACTTGATAATTTAGTGTTTCGGATTAATTGGAAAGCCGCGCATCATTTTTGATTAAAATGCTACTTTTAAACACTCGTGTCTCTATGTATCAGAGCAAAACCTAGCTAAACAAACAATAGATCTCCATTTGAAAAAGGATATTGTTGGTCTTTTTTTAACGCTGTCCACATTTATCCCCGAAAGGCTATTAGACGAGTCGTGATTTTAACTCTGTTCTCCTCAGTGCAATTAGCTCAGTGATTGAATATTGAGGTTGTGGAGATGGATAGGAGGCTTGAGCTGTGAACTTCCTTCTGGTCAGGACATTACAGAGAGAGAGAGAAACACTCTGGAGTCACTGCTTACAGAGATTACCCCCACCCCATGCCTATGTTAAGTTACTAGCCCTATGGCCTATGGTTCATTAATAGCAGTATTTTAACATCCTGAATCACTAAAACACAATAGAGTTGTGAAGCATTCAGATTAAATCAATACAATTCCTTTTTAAGCACACTGCAGTTTTGTTGACTGCTGCTTTAGCCTATATGCTTGAACTCTTGAACGTCAGGTGGACTCTGATTGGTCAGTTGTGTAAATGTGTAAATTCCTATTCTTATAGAATTAGTATTACTATTAAAATGTACAGATATAGTATCATCATTGGTGTGAACAGGCTTTTAAAACTGAACTTTCCTGAGCATTCTGCCATTTTTTTCTCTGCACTGGAAGTTGAAGAATGTTCGACTTTGCCTAAAACGCTGCGCTCATCACTGTCACTTTCTAGTCAGCCAACCAATCAGAGTAGAGGAGGGGCGGGACTACAACACTAAAGGTCATTGCACACTGACACTGAAATCGTCTTCCGAAATGACTGCACATTGAAAAATGCCGTTCCATGGATTCAGCAGGTGCAGTGCCTGAAATAGCTGGGGACTATTTTCAGGTACTGGGATAATATTGCGCCTGCTGCGGCCATGGTATGACAGCAAAGTTCCTAAATTATTACGTTGGAATAAGAGTATAATTCTACGGAAGAGGATTAGGGCCAAGCAATAATAATAAAAAATGTATCAATATCGAGATTAAAGTCGTTAAATTACGAGAAAAAATTCGAAATAAAATGTTGAGAATAAACTCGTTAAACACTGTGCCATAACTGCATTTAGAATACTTTCCGATACACAAACGAATAATGGATTTACTGTAGTACCACTTAATGAAGGCATTATAACTAAGGCAGTTAAAATCCACGTCCTGCGATGAAAAAGAAAGGAAAGAGAGTTCAGCAAGAAATGGTTTCAATCAATCGGGCATGTTTTACTCGAGCGTATTACTCTACGAAATACACCTCTGGAGATACTGACGGGCACGCTCTAAAACAAGTCTTTTTTTCTGCACTTTTACTTCTCAAAACATGAGGGGTTTTTTCTCGAAATGTAACGACTTTATTCTCGTTATTTACCGACTTTATTCTCGTTATTTACCGACTTTATTCTCGTTATTTAGCGACTTTATTCTCGTTATTTAGCGACTTTATTCTCGTTATTTAACGACTTTATTCTCGTTATTTAACGACTTTATTTTTGTTATTTAACGACTTTATTTTTGTTATTTAACGACTTTCTTGTTATTTAACGACTTTCTTGTTATTTAACGATTTTTTCTCTAAATTTAAAGATTTTTTCTCTAAATTTAAAGATTTTTTCTCTAAATGTAATGACTTTATTTTCGTTATTTAACGACTTTAATCTCGAAATGAATATTTTTTATTATTGCTTGGCCCTAATCCTCTTCCGTATAGTTTAGCCCAGAATATCGAAACTTTTCTGTTGGTCTGAGTACAACACCTTAGTTTAAATAGGAAAAAATATCGAAACGGTTTTGGTCATTTTTGAACGTGATGCTAATGGTCTAATCCGGTTCAATGATCAATGCTAAGCGTACTACCGCCAGACCCAGAGATCAGCTGAATGAATTCGAAAATGCTAAATCTCCACTGTTTAAATCTAGGGGAGTTCGAAAATTAGCCTTTTCTTTTTAAAGTGGCGTGTTTCTTTAAAAACTACGCTCAGAATTGATTTGAGACAGATTCGCAATGCATTCGTAAAATCTCAACATTGCTTCAGATTAATTCCTCAATTCGAGGTGCGTCAATTTATTTCCACTGCCCTAACAAATGCCACAGTCTGTGAAAACTCTCAAAAGCTATGCTTTCGGCGACATACAGGTCTAAATGTATTACTTTGGGCTTTAGCTTAGCAACATGCTGGCATTAGCCAGACGCCACTGTTTTGATTGTCTTGTATATTGACAATTTTGTACATAGCTGCAAAGATGAGCCAGCCAAGCAACTGCCATTGAGATGAGTGGGAATGCTAACAGAAAGCTTTCTCCCAGTGTTACAGACCACCAAATCATCTGGTGGATTTGGGAACAGCTATTGTGAGTGTCTAAACATTTGGATTAAAGGTAAGCATTGGGATATTGTATTCCTGCGGAGTGAAACACCGATACCCGGCTTACGCTTTAAAGCAGTCCCTGTTCGATACGGGAACAGAGCGCAGAGGGAAGGCGCTACAGGGAAGCGCTCATCTGTGGAACACCTGCATGAGAATGATGATTGATGTCTCATAACATCCTGAGAAAAGAAAGTTTATGGATTAAAGCATCGATCCGGCTCATTGAGCACCACGGCCGCTCCGATCGGCCTGATCTAAGGCGTAGATGTTTCTCCATCACGTGTCCTACGCTAAATCTCAACAGCAGATTCAGGTCAGTTCAGGTGGAGGACGTGCACAAACACAAGCAGCCCTCAGCCACGAATACATAAGTGTGTGTGAATACACGGTCAGGAGCGTGTTCCTCCAGAGACCTGCAGTGTGTTATCTTAACAAAGGGACTCGGCTCTCTATAAATTACCCTCCCTCCGCTCGCGCTAATTAGAGACGAGCGACATGAACCGGAGCTAAAGCCGGGGTGTTGGTAATTACACACACACACACATTATCCGCTCAGTGTTTGTTGGCCTCTAGAAATATGTACATTATGTAGACTCCAGATATACTCTGAGGAATATTTTACTGCTCAATGGTTGCTTTTGCAAAGCTCTGGAGATGTGATTGTTTCATGTACATTTAAAGAGACAGTTCACCTAAGAATGAAAAAGACGAAATGCAAACGTCATTAACGAAAATAGACGAATAAAATCTGTTAAAAAATTTTTTTAACTCTATATCCAAAATGTACCTGTATTTTTTTTCAATAAAAATAAGGAAAAAATAAAGATCTCAACATGTTTTTTTTATGCTTGAGGTTGCCAGATGAGGAGTTTAAATGCCCGATCGTGTTTATGTTATCTTTACAGCCTGGCAACCATTCGTGCTTTCTCTACACCACAGAAAGAAAAAAAAAAACACTGATGCAAAAGTTTGTTCCTTCATAGAGATGTTTGCCCTGTTCTGCGATTGCCATCACAGCTTCTCAGTGAAGAAATACTGTGGTGTAACATTTCCAAAGTCGTTCCTTGGTAGAATAACTGTCTTGATCTCTTCAGAAATGATCAAGGAGACACACAAGGTCTTTTTCTCTGGAAAAAAAACCCTAAGCTGAACACTTCATCAAAGTCTCCGTTTGTTCTCTGTTTAATCTCATTAGTGTCTAGGAGAAATATTTGAGATTTCCTTTGTGATCTTCTTTCCTGTGGGTTAAATTTCACTCACACACACACACTAATAGCGCCGGTGTGTTTGTCTTGTGGTGGCGGTGTTCAATCTTCTTAAGAAATAAATGCGTAAGGGAAAACAAACCGCCGCTATCTGCGAGCTGAAGATATGACTGTGCTCCATTCTAATACTCTTATGTAAACCCCACACAATCAAACCTCCACAAACCCCTCAGCGCTGAGGCCTCCTGCAGATATTAGACAATCTGCTGGACTCCTACGTCACACCGAAACACATCCTGAGACCCTCAGTGTCCCGTCTGCTGCTGAAAACTAAAGCCGCGCTTCAGAGAAGCCAAGTGAGAAAACAAACAAGAATTTCTTCGGATCGCATTAACAGGATGCCAATTTCACAGTAAGCACCCAAAACAAAAAGATAAAAGTATCAGTGGTGTAGAGGACATTTTTGAATATGGAAACTGAATAAAAATGATTGGTAATAGAGGTATATACTAGGGTTGGGTCCATAGCCGATGGCCGATAGACATCACGATGCTGAGCAGTTATCGCGGTGCTCCGCCCCGCCGCCGCAGCAGCAGCAACCAGCTCACAAAAAACACACTTAATCTACGGCGGCAAATCTATGCCATTAATAAGTGAGCGCACCACTGATGCTGCCGAGCGCGGTAAATTGTTTCCGCGAGAGGAAAACAAATGTACATGGGAACAAACGGGGCCACGAGCTCATATCAAACCCTTGCGATTATTCCTGCGCTCGATCTTCTCTCACCTGCTCGTGCGAACACTGTTTTGTCAGTCGTGGGGCGGAGCTTGGTGTTTTAGGTACAACTAACCACCCCCACCCGCTGCCTACAGCGACGACGATGCCATCGTCCATCGCGATGTTTCACATTAGACATCGTAAGATGCCAAATTGGTCGACATCGCCCAACCTCACGATTTTACTGTTTGATTTAGATTTTTGGTTTAGAAATCAATAATCTTGTACCATATTGATAGAAAAATATAAATAGAAATAAAATATAGAATTTCATTATTATTAAGATGATGAAGTGCATTAAGGTACATCAAGAAACTAGTTATTTTGAAGGAATTCCAGCGGCTTCGTGAGTTTAATAAAAAAAAAGAATTAATAATAAATAAATAAATAAAATTAATAAATGATAACAATACATGTATCTAATCATTATAAACAAACAAACAGAGAAAAAACGGTTTAATATTTTATTTGTTTACCTTCATTTGTTAAGAAACAATACATATTTAATTAGAATTCTTTTTTTAACAACTTCAATCAGTTACTAACACTGTATATACACATTATTTCATAAAGTGCATTTCATTTATCGCACCTCATTTATTCATGTAATATGTAATATTGGGATCTGTTAATCACTGGTTTGAATCTGATTAGCGCTCTTGAGTGATACTTAGTCACTTGTCCAGCATCATTACCTCTCAAAGTCCATGAACACACCGCGGGGCTCCTTCGTTCCCACAGGTTTAATTATGAAAGATGGATTATAGAAATATGATAAAGAACGCTTAAGAAGCGCAGATGTTTTGGCCATATTGATGGAGTCCACAGATGTTTACAGCAGCTGCGTTAACGGTGATCTTCTGACTAACATCAACATCAGGCAGTTACCACGCTGTTTAGTTCTTCCTTTTTTCAGGCTCCATCATCCCTTATGTCAGAAACAACACCAAACCCAAACAAATATTCATATTTACCAACAAACATCTGTGGTATTCCAAGTCATTTTACATCACGGTAACAGTATTTAACACAATAATCTGTCAAATAAGTAATAGTAAGCAATAAAAGATTGCTAGAAAATATTTACCAAAAAACAAAACAAAAAAAACAACAACATCATACTGTTTTTTCTTCTTCAAAGCATTTAAAGCTAATTATTTTATTTTATTATTATTAATATTATTTTTATTTACTAGCCAGCCAATATATATAGCCTATATATATATATATATGCACATTATTAAGAACTTAATTAAAAACTACAAAATAAATATATTTATTTTAGTGTTGTCAAATGATTAAATCGCGATTAAATCAAATCCAAAATAAAAATGTTTTATATTATATATATATATATATATCTGTGTGTGTGTATTATGTATATATATAAATACACACACATGCATGTATACATATTTATATGTTAAATACATTTATAATATTTAGTAATATTGTAATAATAATGTAATATTTTCAAAATCTGCACTGTATTTTCAGAACGCACACATACAGTTATTGTGTATATGCGATAAATCTTCTGACAGCACTAATTTATGTATTTATTTGTATTTTTCACACTTACACACTTGCAGTAGCAGTAATATTCAATATTAATTACTTGTAATTCATATATCTATATATTTTTTTCATTTTTATTTTAATTGTACAGATTCAATGACAAAACGCTTAGATATTACATTACAATATGATAATGCTAGTCTGTTATTATTAACAATTATCATGAATTGCTATGAAATTACTATTTTATTTTATCTCCCAGATTGTCACATGGTACAAAAGCATCACATCTCACACTGTTACTGCTATTCTGACCAATACTGGACACTAGCAGAGTCGACCCGCAGGGCTAACAAACAGACTAAAGCTTCTAAATGCTGAACGACGCGGATACGAGCTGACATGTGAACACAAAGTGAGTTCAAACTAACAATCACCGCTAAAGGCCCACGTTAGACACGGAGTACCTGCAAGCCCTTCAGCGGAGACACACACACACACACACACACACACAGGAAGAGGCGAGACAGCGAGGAAGCGCGGGATACGGGATGGAGAAGTGTAGAGTCACTCTCTTTGGCGCGGCATGAATATTTAATGCTGTGGGAGTGAGAGAGCCGTCTGTGTGATGAGGAAGGTCAGCGGGCGAGCAGCGGGCGGAAGTGGCTCTGGCCACACGGGTGAGCAGATGACAGGGTGTTATTCATGAGAGGCCTGTCTCTTAGGGTCCGGGGAGACCGTGGGGTTACGTGTGTGTTTAATGAACGCAGGTGTGAGCTTGATCTGGGCGTCTATATACCTGCGTCTCCTTCATATCTGGACGGAAATGAGACTGTGCCGAGATCACATGGAGGAGGATCCCTGAAACTTTGAGATCTGCACTGAGCCGTGGAAGAAAAGTAGCCCTCTTTCAGGGCTAAAATAACAGGAAAATTACATCTTTATGTAATATAAAATAGCATATATGTGTGTGTGTGCTGTGTATATTTATTATGTATATTTAAATACACACCATTTACAATTCATATTAAAAGTGTATGTTAATCCGGTTTAAAGAATTTCAGCAATCACACTGATAAATATAAACTCAAATCACGATTTATTCCCAGTGTGTGTGTGTGCGTGTGTAACCCCGGTGTTTCATGAGCTTATTTTAAACACAGCCGCTGAAGAGCGGACAGCTTCATAACTATAACTCTCTCAGCGCAGATTAGTCTGTCACCAGCAGGAAGTACACATCTTCTAGCACTACATTTACTGCCCTGAAACCTAGTGAGCTGTCTACACCGACTGCATTTAAAGGCACACAAAGGGTCGGCTACTACATTCAAAGTTATTCAAAGAGCCATATGAATCCCTCACAGAAATAACAGTTAGCTTAGCAACATGCTAACACAAAAATCTCCTCGATGATGGATACGGACAGTGTTCTAGTTAGCAAAAAGACTTCTTTCACCGCCTTCAAATGCTTTCTTCCTCTTTTTTTTTTTTTGACAACTACTTCAATTTGCCGGGCCACCTTCATCACGCCATCCGTTCCGCGCTTGGACACTCTCAAATCTCTGCACCAGAAGCCACGGTGAAACTTCAGAAAGCAAAATGCTGTGGCGTGGATGTGATTTATTATAAAGAGGTGTCCGTGTTTGATTAAAAGTGATATTCGCCATCTGTTGAGGGAGAGCGCTTGCTTTACCCCGAAAACAATTACAGTAAAAGCTCTAAAGGAAAGTCCATTTCCCATGTTTCCGGGGATCAAACTGCCTCAGAGTCCCCCGGCGCATTCGGCTTCCACTCTCTCACACACACACACACACACGCACGTATACTCATATACTCACTCCTGATGCTCTTGTCTGGCGCACAGTCTGAGCCAAAGTGCTCTTCAGTTGCACAGCGCAGAACACACACACACACCTATAGATCACATAGGACACTTACTCATGCGGAGTATAGTGAAGAATGCAGATGACAGTACAGTGTTATTCCAGAACAAGGTCAATGAGTCCTTGTGTTTGCTTGTGTTTAATCTGAAATGAATATTCATGTGTGTGATGATCAATCACCGGTGTGAGAGGTTAACACCCCTTTCAAAACTCTACTGAGGTGCTGCCATGCTTTCAGCTCATACCATGGCACTTTGGTATACCAAGGTAGGATGTGATTAGTATATTCTATGCTAATAATAGGTTTTAGAATGATAAAACTGAATTGTCAAATTGTCAGTGTTGAAGGAACATATTAACTAGTGCTGTTAAACAATTAATTGCAGTCGAAATAAAAGTTTTTGTTTACTTAATATATGCATGTGCATCTTTATTTATTATGCATATGCATGCACGGCATATTTTAGAAAATATTTATATTAAATAAATATAATAAATATTAATACATAAATATATTTTTTTCTTATACATATATAATATATAAATATACATATATAATATATAAAAATATACATATATAATATATAAATATAAATATATAAATATAAATATATATATATATATATATAATAAAATAAAATATAATATACACATATAAATAAATAAATAAATAAATATATATTTTAATTATACATCATTATATATTTAGGGCTGTCAAACGATTAATTGCATCCGAAATAAGATTTTCTTTAAATAATATGTGTTTATGTTGTGTTT
>JAUCMU010000053.1:13603294-13618062 GCA_032275025.1 Enteromius treurensis | reverse complement strand
ATTTATTTTTAATAATCTAATGGAATAGAAAGAAAGAGGAAGCAATACTGAATTGTTTGGTAAGTTTTAAAACTATGTTGTAGTGTTAGAAGTTTTCTAAAAATATTCTATACAAGTAAAAGAAAAACCAAAAAGACTTTAATAATAATTCATATTTTATATCTATTATAATAATTTAATAAGTAAAAAAAATAATTAATAATAATCAAATCTGTCCAAAAAGCTGTAAATAGATATTGATTTAAAAAAATGTAAAAGCACAACTCGCTGTCCACGCTGCACCTGCTGTCTGGTACAGTGTGTCTCTACACTTCTGAGTTATAACGCTGATGTCATTAACCAGTTTTGCATTTTGACCTCATCAAAAAGAAAAGCCATAAATTACATGCGCCGCAGCCACTCAAAGGCAGTCGAAGCCCAGCTGGGGAAAATCACCAATGATTCATCAATTTAAAGGAGCAGAAACAAGGTCTTTTCTCCACTATTAATCATGCAAGAAATCATTGTGCTTTCCACGGCGTGGACCATGCAGCCTTTCCCCTGAGCTCTGAGCCAAACGCATGAATTCCTCCGAACGCCGTGCGTGCGTCATCCGCTTGATATTCAAATCATCATTGTGCTGAAGAGCCACTATGTTTTCACCCAACGCCCTAAATACAGACATCCCACACACACGCACGCACGCACACACTTCTTTTCACTTTCTTTCCAGCTGTGAGCCCACATCCTGTGTGCTGTGACAATAAGAGGGGAAGCTTGACTCACTCTTCTAATTATTTCGGGGCTGATAATAGTGATGGCTTGAGAGAACGAACGATGGCCCGAAGAGATAAAGCAGCTGAAAAGTCAAAGAAGGTTGGAGAAAACAAAAACGAGACGTGACATTGAGAAACACACTGTTATTTGAACTCTTCAGTGGAGGTTGTAGTGTGCAGACAATGTCAAATCATAAACCGATGAATGTTGTTTGGTGCTTTATAAAACACAAACAGACCACAAGTCATTGTTTTAATGAGCTCTAAGTGAAGATATCTGTTGATGACTTCTCTGAGGTAACTAATAGGCCTAATAATGTGACTGGTAGAAAGGAAATACAGTTATTAATTGTTAGTAGCCTGTAAGCTCACAGGCAGGTTATTCTTATCCAGAGAAAGCTATAATTTATCGAACTGACAGTGTCGGTAAATTAAAGGTGCACTTTGGTAAAGCTCCAGCGATGTAGAGGCGAATCTGTTCGTCAAAATCACAGCTTTTGCGGATTATGCTAGTTATTTAAATATCAGTTAAAGAAAGCAGTCTCAATAAATTAATGATTAACCAGGGCAGCGAAACTAAACTGTCCTCGTGTGATAAGATGTGTTTAAACTGCGCAGTGGACCAAATGAGATTTTTTTTTTTTGCGAAGCAAGTAACAGAACTAAATAAAAAAAAAAACAGTTACCCTGTTGAAATGAAGTGCTATTTAAACATAGGTTTTTGTTGTAAATTATTTTTTTTAGATTATGTCGAATCTGTCATTAGTGAATTGTTGAAAGATTCTGAAATAAACTCGCACAGCGCGTGCAAATAAGTGCGAGCGCATTTTGACATGTTTATCAAAGAATCTAGCTCTGCACCAAGTAATGCTGGCTTTTTTTCCACACATAAATAATTGTATCTCTCATATGTTATTTTAGTTCAATGCCATTTTAAGCAAATCCGATTTAATAAGAATATGCTCACCTCGTCAGACTCGAGTGAACTGTGACGCGGCAACAAGTGAAATCGTGAACTTTCCTCAAAACTAGCAGACATTTAAAAAGAGCATGAACTCTTATTTAATTTTCCAATCAACATGTAATATGAAATACTACATCAAGTGAGAGTCTCGCATTTTAGGCGTGTTCTAATAAATAACACGAGGACGTTTGATTTTAAGTGTTTAACGTTTATTGTTGAATAATATACTGCTCCAGTGTGTACAGTTCATTACTTGTCAATCCTAATCGATATGAAATATTAAAACGTTGTATTAATATGTACGTTTTTCGAAAGGTTTTATTTCCCACCTGATGAAAGTAAATGTTTAACAGCAGGGAAATATCTCAATAATAATTAAGATTTATATTTGGATGCAAATCCTACATTAACAGTTTTGGATGCAGCGTATTAGACAAACCCTTCATTTTTCATTGATACAATATCCTTTTCTTTAATTAGAACAATTTATAAACATTTCTTAATCGTTCATTCGACCATATTTTATGGCCAAGCAATATGTGGAGTGACATATTTGTCAAACCGCAAATCTTTCACAGTCTTTAAGTGTAGCACACTGAGATAAGTTACAATTGTTTCAGGGGTTTAATAATATCTCTTTGTTGGACAAAAAAAAGAAAAGAAAAAGATAATCATACAGAATCACTTCATATGTTTCATCACTAAAATTGCTGTACAGAAATGACAGGAGGTTGTCGCAAAAATTATGGAGGCAATGTTTCATGGATGAAAAGATGTCACTTTTTTGCTCAGGGTCCCAAAAAAGTGGACCAGACAATGAGAATGTGATGAGTGTCATTTCGGAGCATTTCAGTTCAGTTCGTTCAGGTAAAAGAAAGAAAGAAACAACTTCGGCAACCGACACGACCAGCATGTGGATTCCGACACACCAATAAATACATTACTGAATGAGTTCTTCACAACAACACAAAATGTGACGCGGTTTGAATGAAACACAAAGTCAATCTCGCTCGATTTATAATGAGTTCAAACGCTTCTTCAAAGCCCTCACGAAACCAGCGTGATGTGTCCCTCGAACTTTACAAAAATGTCAACCTAAAAGTTGCGCAACGCGAGGCAACATGGGGAAATATCAAACGAAAGCACGTTGACATGTTACAGTTTCAACAGGACAGGCAAAATGAACAGAACTCGGCGATGGGTAATGTCCTATTGTTGTCCAAAAGCGCAGAGCAAAAGTTAACGTGGGCTAAACTCTAAAGCTCGATTTCTAGAACTAAATTGTGCAAAAAAAAAAAAAAAGGACAAAAATAAAAGTGAGAGGATTGCCCAATCCAACACAACGCGCGCGTAGCCTACGCAACTTTTGCACACCGCTGCTCTAGTAAGTGCCGGTTAAACTCACATGAAAAACTCCGGGGACGACGGGTTGTTGTCGCTGCTCGATCCGTTTTCTCTGAAGCCGGTGCTGATGAGCTTCTCGTACTTCTCTTTGTACGCGTCTCTCTCGCGCACCAGTCTGGAGATCTCCTGCTTGAGGTGGTCCACCTGCTGCAGGAGCTGGGTTTTCTCGCCCTCCAGGACGTGCCGCTGCTGGACCCGCTTGTAGCGACACGACTGCGCGTAGCCTCTGTTTTTGAGGGTCCTCCTCTTCTGTTTGAGTCGGATCACCTCCTCTTTGCTGACCCCCCGCAGCTGCCGGTTGAGCTCGCGCACGGACATGGTCACCAGCTGCTCGTCCGAGAAGCGATCGTCCAGGTGCATGTGCTGGTGGCTGGCCGGGTTGACGCCGGACTGCATGCCGGGCGTCGGGTGGTGACCCGCCGGGTGGTGGTGGTGGTGGTGATGGTGCGGAGCGCCGTTCTGGGCTGCGGCGGCCGCGATGACCGCGGAGACCACCGCGGCGGCGGATCCCATCTCCTCGCCGGCCATGGCGCCTCCAGCGCCGGCTGCGCTGGCGAACTGCTGCCCTCTAGCATAGCCATCGAAGCTCTGGAGCTGGTGACTGCTGTTGATCAGCGCCTCCACCGCGTCCTCGGGGCTGAAGCCCAAAGCCTCTGGGTTGAGCTGCTGTTGGTAGCCGGTCATCCAGTAGAAATCCTCCAGGTGCGCCTTCTGTTCGCTCCCGGAGCCCGGGCTGGGCGCCGAGAAGCTTGGGGAAGGGGGAACCGAGCTGCAAGGCGTGCTCATCGGGGTGGAAGACAGGGATCCCCCGGCGATCAGGCGGCTGCACTGGCTGATGCTGCGATCGGGCTCCACCGGCTCCTTTTTCACTTCAAACTTCATCAGATCGAAGTCATTAACATATTCCATGGCCAGGGGACTGGTGGGCAGGTCGGAGCTGCTCATTGCCAGTTCTGATGCCATCCTTTTGCTGTTGACAGTCCTCCAAAGGGGGTGAAGAGCAGCTGTCAAAGTGGTCGGGTTCGAGACAGCGTGAGCCAGCTTGATTTCTTTATTTAATTCTTCAAAAGCGGAGAAAAGGGTTCGCCTGCGCCGATTTATTTTTTTCAATTGACGCCTTTTCGCCTTTCGCGCAACAGACGCAGGAGCGCGCGCGTCTCCAGTTCCTCTCTCTTTGTGCGCGAGTGTCGACGCGTTTGAGTTGCGAACATTTAACACTGCATGGCTGCGCGGCGCCCTTTTTTTCAATAGTTTCGTTGAAATGAAGACCGTAACATGTATGTGATTGGCAATTGGATGCTTGGCTGGGGGAAAAAAAAGTACTCCGGGCTTGTTCTAGAGTTTTTAAAGGATCACCGAGCATAGGAGTATAAAAGCAATGCTGAGTTTTATAGCCGCCCTGACGTCAGGTTTGAAATACGAAATTGACTCGGACTCGTAGCCAATAGGCTCGCTGAATCCGACGGTCAATTTACATACTAGAGAAGAAACAAAAGTTTTCCGAACTGTCAGAACTGACAGAGAGCTAAGCGACGACTTTAACTCTTTATGGACAGTCATTTTGTTTTTGCTGTTTAAAGCAGGTAAAGCATCTTTTCATTTATTGGATTTTTCCCACAATGCCTGTTGTTTAGAATCAAGCGTTCTAACAGTATGCGCTCATAATGATTTATACATGATATATGCCTATTCATATTAAAAACCTAATTTACGGTTACGCCATTAATGCTTGTTTAATGGACTACTACTGACATTTCTTAAAAGAAATACGTTATTATTATTATGAAAGTTGATAAATGTCACGCAAGTAATGTTTTAATTACGTTATCTGTTGTGGCATCCTACTAAAATCTTTAATAATAGATTATTAGTCATTTTTTAGCCATATTGGACAGAAACAAATGCACGACGCGTATATTAGTGACAGATGTAACTACTAGAGCAATTAAAATGGCCATATGGGTTTCACACAGTACGCGTCTTTATGTTGTTTTAATGTGAATATGTTGATTTATTAGAATTTTCCCCCTCTCCACTATCCCACAAAACGTGATCGGGGAGCCCGGACCGTGCGACAGGACATGCGCTTTCAAAACTCAACAGCGTCCCCTGTCGGCTCGAGCTGAACCGCCTCTGTCCATTAGCGGAGTGTTTAATCTCTGTGTGTCACATTATGTTTAGATCGTTTTAACTGCGCTGGAGGCACTTGAGCAGCAGTTTTATGATGGCATATTAATATATGTTTTCATATGTGCGCATATGCTTAATTTTGTTCTGTGGTGAAAAAGTTGCATTAGCAATTAAAGAAAAACACTTCAGCAAGGTCAGAGTGTCTGAATAATTTTTGGTCCCACATTTTTATTACTATTACATTTTATTAAATTGCATTTTTATTTAATTTTACTGGTAGTCCACTGAATTTGTGGGTATAATATGGCACCGTTTTGGCACAGCTTTTGTATTGTAACTAATCATATTTATATAGGCTATGTATATAATATACATTAATTAATTAATTTTAATTAATTATGATACTTTTTTTTATGAATTATTATTTTGTTGTTATATTTTGTCATATACTTATATCACTTTAGTATGAGGTGCTGATATTTTTCCTTTATTGATATATAGATATATTTTCCACATTTTCCATTAATGCTCATGTCCCAGATTAATGGTGTTAGGTACTAGTAATATATTATTAATATATTAATCTTAATTAGTAATATCAATGGACAGCATGTAATTAATTAATAATGATTTGAGTAGCTTGTCATTGCACATAGTTCTTGTTTTTATTAAAGTAATGAATTACAGTGGTGTGTAGAATATAAGAAACTATTTTTTTGTTGTACTTCTGTATTGTGCTGTTGACAGTCTGTGTGCACAAGCACTACACGTGTATCTCTTTAAGTGCTCAAAACGCCACTCTTTGCTCGAGGGTTTCTTCATAAACAGGATTTCTCCTTAGCTCATGAGAGCAGACAATAAAGACGCCGATTCTCACAGGAGATATTGAAATGTGGTCGAGCTCTCTGTGGAAAAGCCACGCCAGGAAGACACGCAAACTACAAAGCCGCCAGCGTAAAAATAAAAAATAAATGCAAGCCCAGAGTCCCAAAAGGAAGTAAATATTCTCTTAGTCTCAGTGACTGTTCTTGGGGACCCAAACCTAGAAAATCAACATATTATTTCATTAATTAGATCACCCAACAAAAGCCTTCGGAGGCCGTTCAGAAGCACTGAATAAATATTGAATTTATGTCCCTGCTGACTGTATAACAGCTCAACAATCAAGAGAAATAAAGAGTCCCAGATATTAAAAAGATATATATTCCTGACTATTTTCTTTACAGCAATGGAAATATAATTAGCATTGCCCTGATGTCCCCCAATGTTTTCTGTCACTTTAGCATACTTTAACATCACAGAAGTGGTATATTGATATCATAACCATGTAAACATAACGGTCCTGCAATTAGTGCACTTCAGATGAAAGGGACCTGCTAATTGATGTCTTACAGCTAACACTGATGCTGTGAAATACTTCTACTCTGCTTATGCTGTGGGGTGAAACCCAACATACTGTTAACATGAATAAAACAAATGAGATTGAGATTTTATGTGCTGTCATGATTTATAAATCCACCGTGTGTGTGTGTGCATGTGTGTCATTTCGAATACATCACCTGATGAAAGAACCGTGTTTACTAGGTTGTATTGTCAGAGCTGGATCTTGAGGATTCATTCTTTTCACTTGTGTAATACATTATGTAAATTGTGTAATAATATATTATATTGTTGTATACACACATATATGCTGTCAAATGATTAATCGAATCCAAAATAAAAGTTTTATATGTAATATATATGAGTACTGTGCATATTTATTATGCATACGTCAAGACACACACACACAGTATATATTTAAAAAATGATTTATTTGTATATATGAATATATTCATATATTGGACTTAAATCTGGTTACTTTAGATGTAAGGTCAGGTCCTATCACAGTAAAGCCTTCTGTATTATTGTAAAACCGTTGTAATTGTGGAGACGAGGACATTTTAATGAAAATGAACTTGATTTGTTAACATTTCAAGAGCGTTTGCTTCCTTTCAGAGTGTTTGATGAGTATCAGCGATTGCTGTGGGCACGGGAGACCCTTCTGATCAATGGCAGAGAGAAAGAGAGACTTCCTCTAATCTACTAAGATTCATCATATCCCATTTCCTAGCTCTTCATGTTCATACGAGCACATTACCAAGGTCTTTGTTAATGAGAGATTTTATGACCTTTCTGAATTCACCCCCCTTGAGAATATTGATGAATATTGTTTAAAAATAACGGGCTGTATGATTTACAGTTCATCCACATACATTTAATAATCGTAACCATTACTGAGTTCTCCCATTGTTTTGAGCAATGGCCTCAGCTGTGAGCGAAGAGCTTGCGATTTGGTTTTTTTCCACGGCATCGACGGGCCTTCAAAACCTGTGCGTCTTCTCGCTTTCCTCTTGTGTCCATCCAAGCGGCGATGTCCTTGCTAAGAAAGACACGATCCAGGTGGAGGATTTTATTCCGTCTGAACTGAAGATGTGAAAACAGCTCCATCGCTTTCTAAAGCCTCAGAAGCCTTTTAGAAGCTAATTCATATTTAAACAGCAATCAATATTAGTCCACTCAGAAACGGTCTGTACTGCAGTGGGATTTTGGCTGATCAATAAAAGTGATAATAATGTAAACTCATTTCTTTACATTTTCTAAAGAAGTATCAGGGGTGTTTGAATGTGAAGAGGCAAACACACTAGCATTATGATAAGAGCGTTGTGAGTGGTTGCTGGGGTGGGAGGTTCTTGCTTAATTACAGCCCACCGAGTCTCAATATGCCTTGAGATCCTCTCAGTGCAGGTCTATGGGATGTTTTGGCCTGTTTTGCTGCTATACTCGCCCATACTGGTTCCACAGCCTTGCTTGCCTGAGCAAATACCTTTAATAAGATCAATTATTTTTTTGTGTTGTTTATGTGTTACACTAGAATTAGCCATTTTTACAGAATTGTACTCGATGTACAATACGTTGAAGTAATATTCTTGGATCAGAAGAAGCTCAATTGATCACATTTTTGGGACAAAAAAAATTCTATATATTAGAGACTTATTAAGCTAAATTGACCATTTTTGACATAAATAAATAAATTTTATTAATAAATAGAAAAGTTAACCTCACATTATTGACATAAGTTAAGCTCAGCTGACCACATTTTTGACATAAACAAACAAACAAATAAATAAATAGACAAATTAGGCTAAATTGACCATGTTTTCAACATGGGTACTTGACCCATGTGTCAACTACCAGCAATGAGTCCTATGGTGTTACAGAAAAAATGTAAAAAAAAAAATAAAAAATTCTAACATAGAAGAGAAACCTGTTGCGGAAGCAGACTCTACACAGGAGGTAAGTAAAAGGAGGTGATGTTTTCATATTCATATTTCATATTGTCACAGCAGAGTATGATATTGGATGCAGACGGAACTAGAGGTGAGTAGCAGGGATGAGGATAGTTTGTCGTTGCTGAAAACTGTTTTTGTTAAGTCCGTCTTTGTATTTGCAGGAACGGAGGGGCTAGGAGGCACACTGAGACGATGGAGAGACTCAGGATAGGGGAGATAACCACACACCACATACACAGAAGGATTCCTGGAACTTGGAGACTAGAACGAAGGAGAACAAGGTGAGTACAGGGTAAGTACATTAACAGTTTGTAGAACCAGGAGCATAAAGTTTAGTCCACTTCGTATAAACGAGCCCGGACACTGACTGAGGAGTGGTGAGTGGTTTTATAGTGACTGGGATTACTTTGGTGATGAGTTGCAGGTGATGGTGATTAGAATTCGGGAGAGAGGGAACGTTGTGATTGGCTGGGTGCAGAGACTGGCAAATCTGTGACAAAACCTCTCTAATGCTATTTTTAACTCTAATGCTGCGTTCACACCAGACGTGAATGAAGCGTTAAGCGTGAGTGATTTGCATGTTAAGTAAATGCAAAGACGCGATTAGACATCCTGCGGCACGATTCGCGCAAATTAAGCGGAGCGAATGGCACATCGCGCTTAACGCTCAAGTTGAAAAATCTGAACTTTGGTGAAAATTCGCGCCGCGTTAACCAATCAGGAGCTTGCTCTAGTAATGACGTGATTACTAGCAAGCGGAGGCAGAATTCGGAGGACAAAATCATCGTCGCTGTATGTGGAGGAGCTGTACGACACATCTTTGTACATTAATATAAACAGGAATGTAAAGGAAATAAATACTAGGTTCATTTAGATATTAGATATACACAAAACGAATTTTACCTCACGTCTAACCACAACAGAGACTGGGAGCGCCTGGCCGAATCCCCTCCCATGACACAAATTTTCACACGCAAATGAAGCGAATTTCACGCGCAAATGAAGCGAGTAAACTCAAAATGTTCAAGCGTCCAGAAGGGAATGGGAGCAATTGATGAAAGTATTGTAGTTTTCAATAATCAGTTCTTACAATAGTTTTAGGGTTTTTAAGAGTTTTGGGGTTTGTGATGTGAAAATTGTCATGCTAACATATAACGTGGTATGACTTTACAAGTAAAGGATTTAGAAGAGATTTTTTTCCTACTAAAAACATGTCAAAGGGGAAGTTCATTTACTAACCCTCATGTCATTCCAAACCCTTAAGACCAATCCAGATATTTTTACTGTCCAGGTGCAGAATTATACTCTAAAAGTACTATAATTCTCATTAATTAGGCAGTTTAGGTCATGTATAAACATTGATCAATGTGGTATATACATGCACATTATGGATATGAATTGCTTTTATGTAATTTTTGATGCATGACAATTGTGGTAGCGTGGTTTTTCAATGGATGGATTGAATGAGAGAATACTGAACATATCTGCATTTGTGTTCTGAAGATGAGCGCAAGTCTTACAGGTTTGGAATGAAACAAGGGTGATTTTAAATTTGTAAATTTCATGTTTAATTAAACTTTAAACCACACAGGATAGATTAATTCATGAATGAATGAAAAAAAAGAAAAGAAAGAAAAAAAAAGAAAGAAGTAATGTTTATGTTACCTATTTATAAATATAACAGATATTACGTTAATGTTGTGTCACTTTACTAGTTACTTGAAAAACACATTACTTGTAATGTATTACCCCCCAAGCTAATGTTTATTTGTAGATATACAACTGAAATATTTTAGCATTTGAATATCTTCCATGGTATGTGGACCAATGATGTATAACGATTTTCGACAAATACAAAAATAATAATATCTATTGTTCAAATAATAAAAATGGTCCTTGCACAAAAATTCATATTAGAATTTTACAGTTTTTTTTAAATCTAGATTTTCTAAAAATGTCAAACCTTTTTAAGTTTTCAGTAATTAAAGTGTTTACACACAAAGTATTGACTTTTAAAAAAAGTTTTTGTAAATAATTATTATTTATTTTTAATTTAATAATTTTTATATATTTAATATTACATATATTTACTTATATATTTACTTAGAACTAAAATATGAGATACTTATTTACACAAATTAAAAACAATAAAACCCCCTGTAAATACTTTGTTTCTTAACACATTAATTAAGAACTAAAAAATGTGTCTTTAAAAATGTAAAATTAACAAATTTTAAGATACATTTTGGTCGCACCACCTATCAAATTTGTCAGTCCACCTAGATAACTAACCCCCCCCCCCACACACACACTAATATCACTTAATTTAACGTTTAATATGAATTTATGTGTACACAGCATTTTTAATGTTTGAACAAATGCGATAGATATTTTTAGTATTTGAAAAATACAAAAGTGTGCGTGTCGAAAATCCTCATTGACTTGTGTAACACACTTCATCACAGATTTTTGCTTCGAAACCTCAGATATTCTTTTAATGCCAGGATAGGTTAATTTGAGAGAAGATCTGTTTCAGTCTCATCTTGATAGGTGTGTTAGACATAAACATTCTCCATTGAACTTTAATAAAGCTATTGAATGAAAAGTAATCCACCATTATCGGGATTATGGCGACATTCATTCATTAGACAATCCCAGTGGGTGACTAGCTTAATATTCACTCACAATCCCTGTTTAACAAAATCTATTAAATCCCAAGCTTAGCACAAATGAACGCCATGATTTCAATGAACTCATTTGAAGAACATTTAATTACCAGTTATGGAAAAATGAAATGTTTCTCCATAGGGTTTTTTTTAACTAAGTGTTGTATCTTTTTGTAATAGAATGGAGGCGACATAAAAGCTATTACCAGGTTGGCGTTCACCGTGGCGTCTCTCTGTGCGATGTTTTATGAAGGGAATAAAAAAATGCAGATTAACATAGTGAGCTTCAACTCATGGAAACAAAGTGCAGTAATTGAGCAGCGGCTTCTTGCTTTTTAGACTTAATATTCTCCTTTCGCCATCTGGACTTTAATGTGCTCTCATTTCATCTGCAGACGTGTTTATCATCACACATCCACCGCTCCCTCTCTCCGAGAAAACGTTTATTACACATACAGTAGAATGGAAGGAGGCCTACACTCATGGATTGCGTGTAAACTAATCACATTTGTTTTCTTTTAAAACGGAGTTATACCTGGTATACCTAATAATGAGCAGTATATTTGTTAAAGTATTGTCACGCCTCTGTTTGGGTTTTGTTTTTATGTTCTGTTTTCATGTCTTTTATTTTGAAGTTTTGTCACAGTTCCTGTTTGTTTCATTATTCCATGCCCTCATGTATCTCTGCCTTGTCCGTGTGTCATGTTTTGATTGGTTTATTGTATAGTCATATGGTTCCCCCTTCTGTTTGCCCATTGGTTTGTTCGTGTCATATGACTGTCATTTGGTACAAGTAGCCATTGTCGTTTTGTTGTGTATTAATGTTGTTACCTGAGTATAGTCTGTTCATGTCCAGTCTGTTCCATGCCAAGTCAAGTCTGTTTCAAAGCTAGTCAATTCATGTCAAGTCTTTGTTCGTTTGCATTTTGGTTTTCACTGTAAATAAACTGCACTTGGGTTCTTCACTACACACACCTTCAAAAATCTATTCGCCTCTTTAAATGGTTTGGTTTATTAAATACATATATAGCTTTTGATTTAAAAAAATGTTGTAGTTAATGTAATAACAACAACCTAGAGTAATGAATGCAAGCAGATTTTACAAAATTCATAACGCAAAACTCTGTGTTAGTGTCACGGAATCATCGGACATTTGCGATCGATCACCAAACACACAAGAGCCAATAGAAATTTACAGATGTAAGGATTCTCCAGGCGGCATTTTTTGAGTTTGCGCAAAGCAGCAGCTGCAGCACTGATAAGTCACGGCGAACGGAGAGATGGTTATAACGTTTTGTCACAAAACAGCCCTATTGCCTCGGTAGTTGTATTTGCCGGTTTATCTTGTGTTTTATTAATGGATGGTAGGTTTAGGGGCAGGTGTTGGGTTACATGCTCATAAATAAAGTAACATAAATAAACCTGTTGTGTTTGTTTATAGTGAAAAATCACACCCCAATACATATTCAACAATGAATCCGGTTATCCGTGCGTGGATCACGGTTGATGCCAGTCACTGACTTACATTGCAATCTCTTCTGAGCCCATCACAGAATTGTTAGCATTTCCATGATACTAACAGGGAATTATGCGTTAAGAGTCCGTGGTCATTACACAGAATTCAGGTTAAATAAATGCTTTAGAAATATTGTTCATTATTAGTTTGTGTTAACTAAAATGTAGTTAACTAATGTTAACAAATAGAATGTTATTATAAAGTATTATATTTACATGTCATTCAGTACTAAAAAAAGAACAATATCAATTGAATAGAACAGAAAATTCTACCTGGTCTTAAGGCATAAACTGGGTGCACTTTTTTGGCGAGACACGAAATATGTACCAACAAGTACATATCACTGCAGTTTCTGAAAAAAAATGTACACACGAGGCTGTAAATTCTGACACATTTTATTCCTTTTCACGCAAATTTACAGAGTTTTGATTAATATCGATTAATATTACTTGAAGAATAATATGTGACTTCAAAACAATAATATGCTGGGAGATTTGAGAACTGATGCATTGTTCGGTAGCTCACAGAGTACATAGATGTACTTGAGAGACGAGGAGCTCCGGTTCAATCCTGTGGAACGCACTTCAACAAAACAATAAAAATATTTTTAAAAGGAACTTGAAATGGCACGGTTGCATCAGTAAATGCCTTTTTATATCAATGTTGCATTTGTTAACATTATCGGGTACTGTAGGTTTAGGTTTGGATTCGGTGCAGGGCATGTTTCCAAAATGATAAAACATTAGCTTTTAGCGACAGTCCCCGGACACAGCAATATGTACCTATATCAATGTAATAAAAATGTGCTAGGGATCACATATTAAACCTGTGTTTTAGCACCACGTGTATGTTTAAAAGAGTAACTGTAAACTTAGCACAATGCTCCATTAGGATTCAATGGTTAGTAACTGTTATGGATTTTTATGTTCATTATTGAGTCACACGTCCTAGCCATTGGACTTGGTTGTGAAAGTTAGATGCTTAAAGTCCAAAGTGTCCTTCGTTTTGTACAAGTATCAACCTTTTTCTTCAACGTGGAAGTAAGACAATGGGTGAGGCTTCTGGTTTATTAGACACTATAGGTTAATAATTAGGAGAACAACAATGTTTAGTAAATGGTAACACTGTTTGCACTACAAACCACTGTGTTCATTCACTTGATATTGATTCTTATTTTTAATTTGGGGTAGGATATGCTTCTTCCTACTCCTTTTTGGACATGTACAAGTACTTTTTTCTATTATTGTGTTGTGGTGTTTTTGTTCTGTTTTGTACTATGTTTGTTTGCATGTTTGGAATAAAGGTTTTAATTGAATTACTGTAAATTCATAATTAATATAATACGTTAAAATAACACGGCAAGTTTCAATATCAAGCAGCAAAAGACGTAGCTGGACAAGCATGAGATCAGAAGCTAGACCCATAGTTAAAAATGGCCACGCCAAATTTTACATCAAGAAAAAGGTGGACACACTACTGTATAAAGGCTTAATAAAGTATCATACAGTTAGCTTAGCAACATGCTAACAGCAAAGACTGTTTTAATCAACTGAAAGTGATTGTTAGGTATTTTTATGCTTATTACATGCATTGATATGTATGTACAGATGCCACATTTGACTGCTTCACCATCTTGGAATGGTCTAAGATAAATAAAAATCAATGAGTTTTAAAATGCATCAACATTGGGCAGCTTCTAGTTGTAAAATCGTTTAAATTGAAATTCCTGAAGAAACCCGATAACCTTTCACAGGTACTCCCGCTGGCAGTGTTGGCTCATTTACATGAACTAGTTCAAAGTTCGGTTCACACATTTTAAAATGAACTAGTTCAGTTCACAGTTCATAATTACATTTTTTTGAACTAAGTTCGCAGGTTCCAAAATGAACTATTTCATAGTTATTTTATTTTTTCCAGTATGTTGCTACAAGCTGTTACC
Source organism: Enteromius treurensis (assembly GCA_032275025.1). Classification (NCBI taxonomy): domain Eukaryota; kingdom Metazoa; phylum Chordata; class Actinopteri; order Cypriniformes; family Cyprinidae; genus Enteromius; species Enteromius treurensis. The sequence goes on along the minus strand of JAUCMU010000053.1, from coordinate 13,603,359 downwards.
CAAAGAATACTGGCATTTTCCAGTTGTTGCCCCCCATTCAGTCCACACTCGTATCCAGCTGCAGC
>JAUCMU010000053.1:13563520-13576275 GCA_032275025.1 Enteromius treurensis | reverse complement strand
GTCGTTCTCCTCATCTGCGTCTGGGTCACTCATGTGTACGTTCCATGAAATGGTGCGATATCGGTCCCTTGACATAACTGTGGCGGGAAAAGGCAGAGAGAAAATGCTGTCCTGTCTCCAGTAGTCAGCGATGGAGCTCATCTTCACCGTCGCCATGTAGAATACGAGCCCGATGTAGCGGTAAAACTCTTCAACACTGACATCTGTCCACTTGTACTTGCGGCCCTTTGCAGCCGCCCTGGCAGCCTGGGCATTTGTGTTTTTGCACAGGTTTTCCACAGCTCTCTCTGTGAAAAACATTTTGAAAAGACTCATGGGAGAGTGCGAGTCAGCAGCAGACAACTGCGGTCCGGGTTCTCGAGCAGGCAGGAATCTCAGAGTCTTTGAAACCTGGTCAACATCACTCTCTGCTTTCCATGAAAGAGTCCTGGCTCTCTTTGCAGCAGGCATCTGCTCGCTGTCCTCCTCACATCTGCAAAAAAACAAAACAGGATCATTAAAAGAAGAATTTTAGAACGTGCATACTTTACATTATGCAAGTATTTATCTAAATACATCTGACGTAAAATAGCGGGTAAATGCTCACTTACTCGTTAAGATTCTCAACCGCCTTAAGCACCGAAAGACGCTTATGTGCCGCCCTTTTATGATGTGCATGGGAAGGCATATTCCTAAAGAAAAGTACAACGGTTAACATTGATTTTGTCCGAGGTAACACCAGTGCATGCATAAGCGATGGGCACTTAATGGATATAGAGACGTGCTTTATATCTGTTGATGGGTCAATCAGATTCATATGTAAAGCATTTTCAAAACATTTGCACCTAGGCAGATATTCAAAACACATTTAGGTTTCGTAGAAGAGGCAGTCACTACAAATACAGAAGTTAACCAAAAGTAGACTATTGGGATAGTCTAAACAATTATCAATGTTAGGCTACATTACAGTATGTTGCAGCACAGTCTCACGACCACTTCGTACATATTGGTACGAGGTGCTAATTTGTACAAATTTGAGCGACCTCACTCCTACGATTTTGTAGGATGTGTCTCCAGCAAACACATAACGTTTCACTAACGTTAGTTTTTTGTTATATAAAAAATAAATAAATAACGTTAGATTAACTTTCTTTTTGGGTTGCTTTTTTTTGTTTGCTTTTTGCAACAATAAAAATCCCCCAAAAATAACGTTCCAGGAATGTTGCAGACAGCATACGAATTGGCAACTCTTAAAATATGTATGATTAAATCAATTTGTACGAGTGAGGAATAAGTCACCTTTTAAAATATGTACGAATTACCATGGTACATTCACATAGTTAAAACTTTTTTTGTACAAAGTTCGATTTAATGAAGGCAAAAACATTTCAGTCATAGGCCCATAAACTAACTCAGTCTGGCAATATGTTTTAAACAGCTTTAATATCGTGGCCTAACTGCAATTACTCTTACTCCAGGAACTAATCAAATATAGAATAAATGACTCACTCGTTAGAAATGGTATCCTCCTCAGCATCAAAGCTCTCCTCCAGATGCAGGAGTTCATCATCATAGTCTTCCTCTTCTTCTGAGGAAAAAGTACATTCTTCTTCGCTGTCTGTGGTCTCCTGGAGAGGATCCTTGTGTGCCATCGTGATTAAAAAGTCAATCCCACTGAACTGTGCTGCCAGCTTTATAGTAGTGATAAGGGGCGGGAACCATGTATCACCGCATCATCAGATCATTACCATATGAATAGAGCGATCTTCATGGGAGCTGGCAGATCAGCCTTGGGTATTTATTTATTGTTTGTTTCCTTGTTTTGTAATGTTTGTATCCCAGACACCTCATCTATTTGTTCTGATTATAAAAAAAAAAATCAAAATATTTATTGTTAAAAAACACTCATGGACAAAATGAATTAAATTAAATTAAATTAATTTATTTGGGTGAATAAAGCATGTAGTTTGCAGTATATCATGAATTTTAACTTGCTTAATGTGCATTTTACAACAACAAAAAAAGCAGCATAGCATTTGAATTAAAGTGTAGTCAATCGTTGTCTGTATCTATGCATATTAATACGAAGAAAATAAAAACATATTTTTTCATCCAAAACATTTGTGAGAGGGAGAAAACTAACACACAAAAAAACCCAACTCACAAGTGAATTGCGTGATCTTACAATATTACATCAAAGGACCACAATAAGTCCACACAGACTAGCTAGACTTTCCCCTGAGAAGAAATCAGGACATACAGTACATGAGCAAAAGCGGACAGAAAATACAGATTAAAGCACCAGGTGTGAACGGGAATGTGTCTCACTGGTCTATTGTGAAGTGATGGACAATTAATGGATAAACAGGCCTAGAGAGGCACATTTTATTATCTGATAATGGGGCATTGACTGATAATCAACATCCATATGTAAAGCAGTTTGAAACATTTGCACCTTAGCAGAAACACATTTAGGTTTACCGAACACACATCAAAAGTTAATAAAAACTAGAAATTTGGAATTACCTAAACATTTTATTTTATTGTTGAACGTTTGCAACAATTTATAAGACCGCTCAATATAATGAAGAAAATTGACAATGTAGTCATAAAACAGGCAGACAAATGTCTATTTTTATTATTTTGTTTTTATTTATTTATTCTCACAATTATAATCGTAATGATTGATGTCATCTGAGAAATGTACTTTTGTGTTCCAGGTATTGCCCTTTAAGCACAAATCAAAAGAAAGTGAACTCATACTGGTTTATTATAGGCTTGTTATTGCACAAATTAATACCAGATATGTGTGCAATCTCTCTGTCTGGATAGAAGTAAGGTCCCAGCACAAAAATATATATTTAGCAAAATATTGTTTAATTAGCAGTGCTGACAAAATAATAATAATAATAATAATAATAATAATACAAAACAAACAAAAAACAAATCCTCAAGAGCTTATAAAAAAACAATTAGACAATAAAAATAACAATAATAATATAAATATTTGTCAATGAATCACAGTGTTGTTTCAAGCATTGTTCAATACTGAAGCCAAACTTTCAAAACAGTTCACACATTCAGCGAAACAGTCGTCTATGCTAAACAAACTAAATAATTTCTCATTGTTTTCAGACAAAGTGTATTCTCTGAGCACATTTCTGAAAATCCATGAACAACATACATTTTCAGCAGATTTTTCAAATGCGAACACACTGCTCTCGTAACTGATAAAACACATTCAGATAACAATGGCAAACTCTGTCAATAATAATATTAATAAAAATATTTAAAGGCGCCTTACATTTCACTGAAGGAACACCTTACAAATCAATAATAAAACAACTAGTTAAAAAAGCAAAAAACAGACAAAAACAAAACAATAAACAACATAAAAGCCTGCCTAAACAAACATGTTTAAGACGAGATTTAAAAACTGGGAGACTTGAACTGGTGCTGAAAAATTCAAAAAGAAACAGCCCTCGTCGAGCCACTGGGTCAAATTCAATCAACAGTGTACCCTTTTAAAGATGCAGCCTCTGAATTGGGACACAGTTATTGACTAAACCTATTGACATAAAGGAGAGAGCGACACTGGACCACTCAGAAAGACGGCTGGTCCACTCGATCAAGAAAACTCCCTAACTGCTCAAATACATCAACATAAGAACGAAACACATGTGTAAATAGGTAAACAAAATTATAAAGTATTAAAATTAGCACTAATCTTCTCGTTGTGTGTTTTACTAATCGTCCCCACTCACTATAACCACAGCAGACCCTCTTCTATTGTTTGAACTTCCAGATGTTTTCAAATGATGCAAGAGACATGAATGGATCACACATCTCCTATAGCTTTATCAAAGAAGCATGTAACTGCACTTAGGGCTGCATGAATAATGGGACAAACAGCCGAAGTATACTTTGGCCTTAACACCACTCATCTCTACACTCGTCACCACAAAAAAGGAGAGGTTCCTCCCTGAAACCTCAAAATGTTGATATGGTTGTGTTCCTGAGCAAGAACCTTTAAGGTTCTGTGCCAATTAGAGCCAAAAGCACAGGTTCTGTTCAGTTTTATTTTATTATTATCTATTGTTGTAAATGTTCTCTTATGTGCAATAGCTTATGTTAAACACTTTTTATATTTCATTTGAAGGGCTCTAAAATAAAGAAAATAGACTATTTTCAGTTTCTCCAGAAATTCATTATACTGAATGTATAGTTTTTTTTTCTTAGTTTGTTTGTTTGTTTTTGGACTTGAGTGTAATACATTTTGGTTGAAAAATGAGAATTGTGAATGAGAATAGAGAATTGTGATCTCAAAAATCATCTTGGCAAGAGTCGAGTAGCCCTAAAGCACCTCTGTGAGGACTATGTTTTTCTAGATCATTGCAGTACGTTGTGTTTGGGTTCTTTAGAATCAAGAACACCTGCTCTAAAAAATATCGGTGACCTATTGGGGTTCACTAAAGTTGGATGAAGCTGCAAACCAAAATGGAACACATAAGACACGTGTTAAGTGCGTGTAGACAGAAGGCATGGATCTGTCTGGAGATGCGGAAGTCACATTAAGCATCATTTAATGTATCCAAGAGCGAAGCAAAAACAAAAGCAAGTTCAAACACGTTCAACATTGACGATGACAGACAAAGACTGGTACATAGAGTTCAACTTAAGTAGGGAAGAGAATCAACGTAAATGGGGAAGGCACACCTGAACTCAATACATAATTGGCAGAAAACTAGGTCACAAGGAAAGCACATGGGGAGAACAGTCAAACACCGAACATAAACAAACATAGGGGCGTAACACAAAAATATTTTGCTCTTTTGATTTTCCATTTCTGATATCTGATAATGTTATCTGATTACTTTATTTTTAGGACACCAACAATAGTAATAATAAAGTTATAAATAATAATAACAAATAAATAATATAATATAAACAAATGAATAATAATAATACAAAAAGAAAGAAAGTAACAAACTGGAATGTAAAGACATATAATAGGAATGTGATGATTAAAATACATTAACAATGGCAACAAGCCCCTGTCTCCCATAATTGTGTTTCATTTACATTTATGCATAATAAACATAAAAACAACAGAGTTATGATAGACAGAGCCTAGCTAAAAGCTGAAACCTCTGTGATTTTTCATGTCACACACTTTTTGGCTGCTTAGCGCTTGAAATCGTAATGACATTATTTTCAGCATTGTTCAACTTCTAGAGTCTGAAATTTGGCGTGCTGATGACCCGAGGGTATGAGCGCACCTCTATAATCACAGCAGACAGCACATCACTGCCCCGGGACACATTAAAACCGCTCATTCCTCACTCACTATTAGCTTCACTCTTCACAAACTGCCCTTCGTGGCTGAATTCAGGTGATGCTTATCAAATCATTTTGCTCTTTCATCAAAATAAAAGCATAACTCGGTCCTAGTAAGTTATAATGCCACATAAGGACTGTAGCACTGGAACAAAACAACATGTTTAGTGACAGAATAGAGTTTGTCTCAAAGGATTCCCATTAAAAATGTTGTGAGTGGATTAAAAAAGAAAAATGAGTGGGAAGCAAGAAATTCATTATTTTAGTATTATTGAGATTCTATTATAGTTTTATTTCTCTTTCTCTCTACGAATTGATCAAATGTCTTGGTTGGTATTAAAGTCTAGTGAGAAGTGTAGGATAGGTGAAATATGATTTCAAATCATTCCATGGATAAAACCAGCATCAAGAATAAAGCAGCATCTCTTTTTCTATTCATATTTATCAAACATGTTTCTATGCATCCCACTGAGCTCTTATCTATTTGAGTGCAGCATTTATTAAGAAAATAAAAAATCCCTGTTAGCAAAGGGAATATGTCAGCAGTTTTGGACTCCCTCTGTCTCTGGATCAGGTCTCTGCAGAACAGACAAACTCTGAAAGTCATGCGGATAGATAGAGTTGAGCTTCTCCGTATAGATAAACATATTTAAGTGCTCAAAGATGCTCATGTTCAAAGCTGATTATGATTCCTATCTGAAGTAAGTGCTTTAAAGATCAACTATTAAGAACACAGCCGTCAGAGTCTGGTAACGGGAAATAAAAGATGAATGATTTTTGGTGACGTCCAGTGTTTTGTTTTATGATAGAAAGACGTTTTGTTCGTTACACTGTAAAAAGTGCACTTGTTGTGCAGAGGAATCATTTCTACATCAGCTAACCTTTAAATAATTCATAGGTTGGTCTATAATTTAGATGTTACATGCAGCTCATCTTAGGGAGCTGAAATATAGTTTTTATATTTTCGCAAAATCTTTTTGCGGATTTGTTTGTGTGTGTGTGTGCTTTTATCAAGAGGATTATTTATCAAGAATGCAATGAAAGGAGTATTAAATTGTTTTGAATTATGAATATGTATCTCTAGGGTTTAGCCATTGTTTCTTTTCTTTCGCATTAAGGCTCTCGGCCCTTTGAGAACAAAAACTATAATTACAGAAATCCCACATAAACAGCTGTAGTTTAACTCTATATTTCTCTTTGTAGGATAACTCTAATTATTTATTTTTAATCTTAAGTAAATAAGCAATTTTCATATCCAAGTAGTACTGTGTGTTTCTGAGTGTTTCCTCAACCATGGGCACCTTTACAAACCAGTGATTGAGTTTGATTTGTTTGTTATATAAAATTTGAGAATTTTTTTACCATGATTATATTTAATTATATGATTATCATCATATATGTTTATTTACACTTTTATCCACAAATTATAATGTTTTGCTCTGACAGCAAACAGATCCAGACTTGCAAAATATGTAAATCTTACACAAATTAATAATTATTACACAAATTATAATCATAATTAATCGCATCCAAAATAAAGGTTTTTGTTTACATAATAATGCTTATATTTAGTATGTATATACAAATACAGCACATGAATGTATATATTTAAGGAAACCATGTTATGTTTATATATTTAATACATTTATATATAATATAAAATATAAGAATAAAAATGTATGCATGTAAATATTTTCTTTTTATTATGTTAAATTATTTATTGTATATACATTTATATGATTTTTTTTTTTTTGCATTACTATTTATTTACTTATTGCAAACATTACAACCGTCTGTTTCCTGTGGTGTCATTTCCATCACAACAGTTTAGCACCTTTTTCCCCTTTGTTTTCAAAGTTTCGTGCAACATTAAATTCCATGTAAATACAAAAAAAAAAAAAGGTCAGAAGTGTAAAGAGTAATCTATTCTATGCTATTCTTAAAAGGTAAATGTGCCCACACACAATCTTTAAATCTTCAAAAGTCTTTATGTATAAAAATACATGAATCGTAGTATCATTACTGTGAAAATATGACAGTAATATTAAATGAATGTAAGCTACAGTAATTTTAAATGCATCAGCTGGGCAGAATGCAGCTAACAGCTTTAATGATGCTAATAGTGAGGTAGAGGTCATAGCAGAGGAGAGATCAGCCTCCAGCCAATCACGTCCAGCTTGTGCTGTAGGTGAAATCTGCTAATCTCAGAATTGTGAGGGATTAGGATATAACTATATTGTCTGTTTGATGAGGGATTATAAACAGTAAATCCAGTTCTTCATATGGGATTCCTCATGTGAGATAGCACACATTTGTATGAACTTTTTTTTTTTTTTTTTTTGACTCTCCATAGGCGTAATGGATTTTTTACTGTACAAACTGTATGTGGTATTGTCCTACACCTAAACCTACCCTTTACAGGAAACATCCCCCCCCCCCCCGAGGGAACGGGAACACGGAAAATGTCCTCATAAATCACCTTCATATTGTAATACCTATGTCATAACCATGTCATTATACAAATTTGTGTCCTCATAGACCATCTAAACCCGCACACACACACACGGACAGCATGCGACCATAAAAATACATTCTTAAATATACACCTTATTAAAAATCATAAATTTAATCAATTTAAAGTTACAAAATATACACACAATTTTCATTACCCAAAAATTGTGTAATGTAATCATTTATATTACATACTACTGTAAATTTTTTCCATGAAATTTGGAATCAGTAGTAATCTTCCCACCGCAAATTTTTTGTGTTTACTTAAAGACAGATATATAGATTTTGCTTAGTAATGCACTTAAAACGGTTTAAAATCAAATACCAAGCCACAAGTCAACTTGTTTAATCCAATACCAGTATAATAAAAAAAACAAAAGTAAACCCAGAGGTGCTTATGGGTAATTTTGAGCACATACCATAAGCTCTGCGCTGAGCCGCGCAGTAAAACACAAAGCTAATGTAATTATGGGAGTTTTCCAGCGCAGACGGAGGAGAGAGAGTGTGTCAAAGTAATGAATGAAAGCCAGCGTTAAATCAGCCGGAGATATTCCTCAGTCTGCCAGCTCCTCTGCTGCGAGCCAGCGCACGTGTTGACACTTTTTCCTCTGCGCCATTTAGAGCGGGTTGGCATCATTAATTGATGGTATTGCCAGTAAATTGGCAACAATGAAAAGACAAATTATGAGTAGGCGGCGCGGTATAGAAAGAGGATTTACAGTATTTGAATAATTTAGGTGGCGGTGGTTAATTTGACAGGATTGTTACTCTCAGGGAAGGTCCCGCTGCTTGAAGAATGGAGCGTGCGGGGAAAAGGGCCGGGCTGCTCCGGTAATCAGCCGCTCTGCCAATCAATAAAGAAGTGCACGCTGCAAATTAAACAGTAAATTTGGTTAGGGGGTGGTAAATATTTAGAGAGAGAGACAGAAAGAGAAAGGAAGAAAGAGAGTGTCAACGAATAAATCAAGAGTAGTTCAGGAGATTGAATGAAAAAGTCAGGAGCTTGTGTTGTACGCTGAGGGCTTTTCACTCCGAGTAACTTTCATGGAGGAGCCTAAATAATAATGTCACAACATTATTCAAGAGCGCTAGAACCGGAGCCCTAATGTCAAAACAATCGTTCGGTTGTTGACCTTGACAGCATGAAGTGAAATTAGCTGCGGATTGTCACGCTATCACAAACGAATCATTGAAGACGTTCTGTATGAGGGTTTATTCCAATTATGAGTTGTGGTCTATTTATAAAATCAGTTTATATGCACATATAATGCAATGGTAAACAAAGAGCATTACTGTGGGTTAATGAACTATATTATTTGCGGAAGAATTTCCCGTGACTTTTGCTAACACCTTTTTCATTTTATGTACCTCCTCAGGCTCATCCAAACCTGTGCCATGAGTATTTAAAGTACTGGATGACTTTAAGGTTCTTTGAACAATCTGTCATAAACTGTAAAACAAAAAAATCCATAAAATTTACGGTAAAAAACTGGCAGCTGTGGTTGCTGAAATTTGACTATAAAACATGCGGTAGCAACATTTTAGGTTATACTGTTTTAAGTACAATTTACAGTTAAATACTGTAGTTTCATAAATGGATATAATGTTAAGATACCAACCTACAGTTTTAAAGTACTGAAATCTGTTTTGTAGCTTTGAAATACACTGATAAGCACCAAATGCAGGAGGTGATGAGAAAGTCACATGATGAACCAATGCAGCTTTTAAATATGAACATAAATAGAAGGTGCTCAGAGTCATTCACACAAATGATGTGAAATAGGCAATAACTCAACAGGCAATAGGCAATATCTTAACATAATAATTTAACAGGTTTTTACCGTAGCATTTTCACAGTTTTTTACCATTAAAGTCATGGCCATTTTTTATCACATCAAAAATCATCCATTTTGTTTACACACACACACACACACACACACACACACACACACACACACATATATATATATCACTGTCACATATATATATGTGTGTGTGTGTGTGTGTGTGTGTGTTGTTTATTATGTAAACATAAATACATGCATTGGATCGCAGTTAATCGTTTGACAGCACTACTCTAAACCTAACTCTCAGAGTAGATCGCAGGAAATTAATGCAAAATTGCCAAGAACTCACCAAATTGTAAATATGAATTATGAATACTCATGAGTTTGTTGGCCTCATCCGTGAGGTACAGGTACCCTTCACTGCCACCAATCCAGAACTGTTCTTCAGTAAACCAGTGCCATGAGTAAAAGGAAATGTAACTTAGACATTAAAAATAGCTTATACTGAATTAAACTTGCAACCCCGAGAACGATAACAACTATAGAAATGTCCTAGAAACCATGCAAAATACTTAACACACTGCTCTGAACACCTTAGCATCCATATCATTGTGACAGTGAGTTCTTAAAAAAAAAAAAATACAATTGATTCCTTTTATCAAGTTTCTTTTTATTTTTTGGAAAAAAAATTGCAAGCTAAAACAGGTTAATTTTCCATTGTAAATAGTGCAGAATTGTTCAAAGCACTGCTTTTTTATTTGCTTAACCAAAGTGAATAGCATCAAGCCCAATGGATGTCATTTCTAAACACATATTATATGTGATTCCATTATTTTGTACCTCTTCAACAAAGCCTATATTGTGAAAGTTTGTGTCAATACATATATTTCTGCTACAGAACATTATATGTGGCAAAAAAGCCTTATTTGGATAGTCCACTTTAGACATTCCACTAATGGTAAGTAACTTTGTAACTAGATGTCAGGTAGCAGTCATTAGTATTAGTAGACTTCTTAATATCTTCTAACTTTTTATTTTGATGGGTCCACAACATACTGACTATGACACATTTTGCAAGTATATGTCAACTTATTCTACTAACCCTAAACCTACCCTAACGTGTGGTTACAGAGTTACTTATAGTACTTACAGCAGAATGTCTAAAAAGGACTATCAAAATAAAGTGTAACCAAAAAAGACCTACTGCTTGATTTTTAGTGCCAGTAATACGACTTACCATGATCCACGGCAGTAAGTCTTTGAACAGGCCAGATACTGGTACAGAATTCACGATCTGAGCTGACAACTCTAAGATTAATCCATTTTCTGCTTGAGTTTCTGCATGTTGGAAAAAAAAAAAACACCTGTAGGAAACCCAAACCAACAGAGGAACCATGCTAAAACTCGAACCAGGGGCCTTCTTGGTGGAAAGTGACAGCGATACCCATCAAGCCACTATAAATGAAAAACCCTAGGTTCAAATTGCCTTCCTTGCATTGCACCCTTGAGCAAGACACTTAACCTACAATTGCTGAAGGCAAGCCTATATTAAGTGTATTGTAATTCACATTGGATTAAAGCATCTACAGATGACTAATAACCTAACGTAACTCTTTGCCTGTTATTTTTTATATCACAAAACCCAGTTATCTCAACTTGTCAAAGCGCAGTGACATAAATCCCAAACACAAAGCAATTAAACGACAAAAATGGTGCAATGCACTACTAGTTTTTCCCAAACCCTCATCCAAAAAACTCCAGCGTGGGTCGCATTTGAGGAAGTAGGTGCTGGATATTTTCCCCTTGTCAGAGCAATTGACAGACAAGGTCTTCCAATCTGTCCCCTTTAGCACTACCTAGGGACCCTCAGTGAGAAGGACAGGGTGCGGGCCCTGGAAAATCGCACTTCTATCTTTGTTCACACTTTCCATTTCAAGGGCTATTTATCTAATAAAGTCCCTGACTCTGTCTCAGCTCACCTCTACCCGCTGCTGTGCTTCGGTTTCTACCTGGCACCTTTAATTATTTCATGCCTAGGAGACAAGTTTTAACCAGAAGTGGCAGGGAAGGTTGTCCCTGACAGCTGGAGATTATTAAAGTTAAAAAACGCAGGGCTGAGGTGTTGTAACAGGTCTCCACACCGCGCAAAATAAGGGCCGGAGTTTAATTTATTGACTGGAAGGGAACATCAAGGAGCGTCTAGTAGTGAGTGTCTCTTGAACACACATGCACACGCAGGAAGTGACAAGGGGCTGGGGGACTTCGGCAGACGTACCTGGGGAGCAGCTGTGCGCGAGGAAGGCAAACTTCACTTTACTTCTCTCAGACATGGTCTTCAGCACACACACACAGATGCGCATACGAACAGCCATGCAGAAAGGTGCTTCATTAGAGCCGTGTTTTTTGGTACCGCTCAACCCCCTGGTGACACGGGCAACTGCTCGGTTTGGCTCTGTCAGAAATAACAACAAAAGTGCTTGTAGCATTTCCTGTAGATAAGCGCGTTGAAGGAGGGTACTACACACAGATCATAAATTTTGAATTCAAGTCCCATCTGTGCCTCTAGACTAGCTCACGCCGTGAGACTAATGACAAACACACTCAAGCCTCAGTTAAGGCGAAAATAAATAAAAAAAGTACACTTATACCAGTTTGGCAGATATTCAAGCTATGGCAGCGAGACGCTGGCGTTTTTAAATGTTGCGCTATCGCCTTTGTGCGGAATATATCAGAGCCGAATATGTTTGCGTCTTCAGTTGCACAATGAGGAATGTCACAAAACCTGCCAAGAACATGTTACCCTGGAAAAATAAATGTAAAACTGTATGTAAAATTGGGTAACACTTTATTCGATAGTCCACATTCTACTAACATGTCAACTAGCAGTCATTATAGTATAAGTAGACCATACTACATACTGACTATCAGAAACTTCGCAAGCATGTGTCAACTTATTCTACTGACCGTAAACCTTACCGTAAACCGTAACAGTCTACTCTGAGAGTTAGTAGACATGTGAATCAATGAGAATTAATTGACGTGTAGTTACAAAGTTACTTTTTTGAAGGTGCCATAGAATGAAAAACTGAATTTACCTTGGCATGGTTGAATAATAACAGTTCAGTACATGTACATAACATA
>JAUCMU010000053.1:13498161-13511013 GCA_032275025.1 Enteromius treurensis | reverse complement strand
TTAGCTGTTTGTTTAACTCTTTATGTGGCTTTTGGATTTTTTAAAGTTCACTTTTATACATAAATAATACCCTGATTAGTGGTTTTATATAGTTATCAGCAAAACATCAAATTAAAGAAGTGTTTAGGTTTTCTCCGATTAATCGAAAAAAAAAAAAATCGCCCAACTAATCGATGATCAAAATAATCGTTAGTTGCAGCCCTACTCGTTTATCTGAAAAGCAATGCTGCAGTCAATTGTTCTTCTTTGTAAATGTGCGATCCGGCCCGGAGTGTCAGTCTCTGTTTTGGTTTGTGAAATTAAACTGCTAGTTTACACAACTGTATTTCGGATACCCCAGGTTGCCAGTTGGTGGAAAACACATTATATTTAATTTCATTCATGGTTATGTGTGCTCGTTCCTGTTGGTTTCGCTAATCTGGCAACCTCCGTGTGCGTCAAGTCTGAGGAGGAGGGGCTGGGTGAAAAATAAAAAACCTGCAATACCTAGTTCAAACACTGGGCATACAACACCTTTAAGTAGAATGTCTCACAGCATAAACTAGGAAAGGCATATTAAGTGGTCATGTGTTAAAAATAACGTTTTCCCTGTAACCCTAGAATCCAGATCAAGTGATGATGCCAACTGCTGCCCTCTCTTTCCTCCTGGGCCTCACCATCTCCCAGAACAGCTAGACAGCTATGCAAACCCATCTTATGGCACCCCTCACCCTGGTTCCCTCCAACCCATGGAGTCTCCCAGCAGGGTTTTTGACTGTCCCAGCATCCAAATCACCTCCATCCCAGCCAACTGCCACCAGGACCTGGGCACGCCCCATTTAGACGAGTTGGCAGGTGCATGTGGAGAAGCCAGTGCTGGGTCTCTATCGAGGGACCAGCTCTTTCTGCCATTGGATGCATCTTACAGGGACACGTCCTCACTGTGTCCCAGCCCCTGCAGTAGTTTGTCCTCCCGCAGCTGGTTGTCTGACGCCTCGTCCTGCGAATCCTTCTCCCATATCTATGATGACGTGGAGGCAGAACTGAATGAGGCTGCCGCTCAGGTTCGTCTGGCTTCTCCTCTATTGTCGCCGCTGGCATCCCCTCTGCCGTCCCCACTTACTTCTCCCCAGGCGTCTCCTCAGGTGTCTCCGATTGTGTCCCCCTTTGGTTCTCCTCTAGCTGCGTATGGAGATGACCCTTGGTTCCTTTACCAACAACATCATCAGCAACCTCTGCAATATCATTACACCCAGTCGCTGTCACCGTATCAGTCGCCCCGCACCAGTATCACTGAGGAAACGTGGCTCAGTCCTCGTCCACCCTCCTCATCCTCGCGGCCCTCTTCTCGTCCACCCTCCTCGTCATCGCGGCCCTCTTCTCGGCCAACCTCGCCATGTGGAAAAAGGCGACATTCCAGTGCAGAGGTCATTCCCGGTTTGGCATCTCCGCACCTTTCCCCCAGCGCAACACCGTCTCACTCTCCTCGGGGAAGTGTCACTGAGGAGACATGGTTGGGAGGTGCCACATTTGCCCCCTACCAGACCCCTTCGCTGGAGGTAGACATCCCTTCCAAAACAAGAAGAACATATCAGACCAACCACAACCAGCATCAAGTGGCTCTGTTACCAGAGGACTCGAGTCTTCAAGACCCAGGTCCATTGCTAAGCTCAGGCATAGCCGTGTCCCTCCCCAGTTTAAAGAAAGAGGATATAGTGGAACATTTCTTAGCCGTCCCAACACACCCTTGGGTTAGACCCAAGCAAGTCAGCACTCCTTTATACAGGTAAACTGCATGCACACATTGGACTCAATTGTTCACCTATTGGTTTTGAACAAGTGCAAGTTACATTAGGGGTCTGCAAACTCTGTCCTGGAGGGCGGTTGTCTTGCAGAGTTTAGCTACACTGCTAATTAAAAACAAGTGAACCAGCTTATTAAGGTCTTGCTAGACATGCTAGAAACTTCCAGGCAGGTGTGTTAAGGAGCTGAACCGTGCAGGACACAGTTAACTGTGTAGGAGTTTGAAGACCCCTAAGTTACATAATAGTTTTTGGCTGTTCCATCATTTATGAACCTGTTAGGGCTATAACAATGGGTGTTCTGTTTCATTGGCCAATGCTCAAATGCTCAGCAACCACTGCTGTTTCTTTCTCTCAAACAGGTCCAACTCTTTACCTCCACTGGACTCTCCTCTGCCCAGTCAGTGTGGCCAGTGTGAGTTAAAAATGGAGATCCAACCTAAACCTCACCACAGAGCCCATTATGAGACAGAGGGCAGTAGAGGGCCCATTAAATCAGATTGCGGAAGGCACCCCGTTGTAAAGGTCAGACTTCACACCAGATATCAGATTAGGCTTTTATGATTTCCTGCACAGCTGACAATGGTTTATGTTGGGGAGCCTGGCCACCTGTTTTTCTGGAGAAAAAATAGGAGTAAAAACCTGTTTGGAAACAGTCATTTTTACTATTCAATTTGATATCACTAGTGAATTATACATAGAATGTATTACATGTGATTTATCGATCATGGTTAATTATTGATGGAGTATTTCATCCATCATTACCTACTTTTCTATCTTGTTTTTGTTCGTCACACAGCATACAAACTCTATTGTGCTCATTTTGAAAAGTTCACTAAACTTGCACAGCAGTTTTCATTGTTCTGGTACCTAAAGGTTTGTTGCTCACCTGACATCTGCTCTAGTACAAGACAAAAGTACCAGATTATTGAGAGTTCATGTAATTATTGATATTAATATTATACTATCAGTATCAATTAGCATTATCGTACATTATATTTTTAAAGCTGTGTTAGATATTACTGGATTAACGATACTAGAATTATGAGAGAAGGAGAGATATGTGATTCATGTGATAAATATCAGCCAGTCTTATGGACAGGACTTTTGATCCAGTCAGCTTGAGGTATTTTTAACAGGGTACAAGCTAATGTTACATGTGTTGAACTGTTTGTTTACCCTAGCTACCTATGACACAACCATTCCCGGCATTAAGGGAACAGATGTTGCTAGCTTTTCAGGGATAATCACATGTAAAACTAGAAAAGGGAAGATCGTCAACAAACTTTGAATGTTGGTTTGAAATGTCAGTCTGATGTGGGCTACTTTGAATACTTTAAGAGCAATAGCGCATTAAAGTTATGATGGATGATGGCTAGGTAGATACACCATCCAGTTGAAATAACCGGTTGCATGTTGTAATCATATTGTTTCTTCTTGCATCTATAGCTAATAGGTTATAGTGAAAAACCCGTCAGCCTGCAGATGTTCATCGGGACAGCAGATGAGCGTTACATCAGGCCACACCCATTCTATCAAGTGCACAGGATCACTGGGAAAACAGTCGCTACGCCGAGTCAGGAGACGGTGATATCCTGCACCAAAGTTCTCGAAATTCCTCTCCTGCCTGAAAACAATATGTGTGCCAGGTACCTGTCAAGCAAACCTCTGATTTACATGCATCCTACCTTGCATGCATTGTAGACACAGCCTTTTTGCATAAATGATGTATTGACATGGCTGACAGTTCAGTCTTTTTATCAAGAAGATGTCAGAGCTCAATGGAAAATGTGTTTTCATTTTACTATTAAAGAAACCAATGCTACTTTTAATAAAAGTTTATATAGATTTACAGTCAATATTATAAGTCTAGTTATATTAGTGCCCTAATTAAAGTTGATTTATTTTAGTGTGGATTACATCATGGAAGCTGACATATTAAGATATTTGTCATTAATTATGTCTTTCATACATTTCTGAACCTCGACAGTGTTCATTACTTCACACACAGTCAATGGGACTTTTAAATGCTGTTTTATGAATGAATATACAAAGTGAAATTAAGATGTAATGGGATTTACAGTTTATCGTTGCTCTGGGCCACTTGGCAGCAAACAGCGCCAATTGTGTCACTTTGGCTTCATTTTCATAGATAACTAGAATTTTATTAAATAAACACAATTGACCTGACTTTTATCATCTTTCCTTGAAAGCATTGACTGTGCTGGGATCCTGAAGCTACGGAATTCAGACATCGAGCTGCGGAAAGGAGAGACGGATATCGGGCGTAAAAACACACGTGTGCGTGCTGTGTTTCGTGTTCATATCCCTCAACACAATGGAAAAGTGCTGTCACTGCAGGTGGCTTCCATGCCTATAGAATGCTGTGAGTTCTTTCTGTCATTATGTATCATCTCTGTAAGCAATTTTGGTAGCACATAGCCCTTTGAACAAGATGATGTCGCCATGATTTCCTCAGCAGTTCACAGCCATTTTCTTTCTCTGTTGACTAGCTCAACGATTAGCTCAGGAACTTCCCCAAATCGAGAGCTTTAGTCCTGCTTGTGGTTCTGTTACCGGAGGAGAAGAGATGCTAATAACAGGCCAAAACATCAGTCCAACAGAGTCAACAGTTGTCTTCCTAGAAAAGGGCTCTGGCAAGTGAAATCATCTATTAAAACCACTTTCTCTCACAGCTAGTACCTGTACTGTAATCAGGAGCCGTTTTAGATCAGTAGGCATGCAATTAATTTTGGATGACAGTTCATGTACTAACAAAAGAGCCTTTGTTTGTCCTTTTTTTTCCATTCCAGATGGTAAAACACAATGGGAGGTCGATGTGAGGGCTTTACAAGACAAGAGTCAAAATGTAAGCACAGTATGTTATTGAGCGATTTCAGAGTTTTATTACAAACTCAGTTTATTTAACATCATTACTTATGTTGAATACACTTCCCATCGACGTCTGTAATTACAGGTGTCTCTAAACCTCTCTTGTGTTCCCATTCCTGTTTAGACAAGCATAGTGGTAAAGATTCCTCCGTACTACAAGAAAACCACGGGTTCCTCCACCCAGGTGCAGTTCTGTGTTAGCAATGGCAAGAGGAAGAGAAGTGCTTCACAGTTCTTCACCTATATTTCAGGTAATTGTCTGTTCCAGTTTGGTGGCAATATGGCCAGTTAGACATACGAGTAATATATCAAAGACCTACACGTCCTGGGATGTGTTGTGACAAAGCACACCAAAACAAGTGATTCAAAGATAGCTGCATCGTACCCAAACACAAAAATTACACTGGGAGTCACTAGAGTTGGGGTACTCTGACTTGGAACTTGTGAATGTAGCACAGAAATGCATGTCATGTGTTACTTAAAAGAGTATCATAAAAAGTATCATCATGAAATTATAATACAACGATAAATGTTTCCCAATTCAACTCAATTGATTAAAACCTAATGCATGACTTGGACTCAACGAGGTGAACTCAGTTCAACTCAACACTAAGAATCACAGCTGCCCTCACTATACTTTTCGTTTAGTTTCTTTCCGATTTAGTTGTAATCCAAATATAGGGATGGGTACCAAAACTTGGTACCGGTGCTAAATTATTAAAGACAGAAGTGTCGATAAGCTCTGACGTTAACGGTTCTGCTATCTGTACTGCAGAAAAAAAGAAACATTTCCTATTTATTGCTAAATAATCGTTACCTAGCATAGTTGAACCTTTTTCTTATTTGCCATAATATTAAAGACATTTGCCTGCACTTGTTATTAGCAATTTCACACGCAAAATGTCCGTCGCACATACGTTCCGCAGTACACAGAGCTCGAAACAACACCAAAGCTCGCGCTTAATAGAGTAACGATGACCGAGAGAACCATACGAAGCAGTGTTTTTCAGCTGGTTTGGCCTTGGGACCCACCATATACGTACATGGTTAGAAAATAAAAACAAAGCAAATGTATGCGTGCAACGAACACGGCATAACATCTGGCAGGACAGGATAGTTCGCTTTTTTTTGAGGTGAGAGACTTTTTATTGGATAACCAGTTATGAAAATAACCTGGAATAGTCAACATTTCATCTGTAAGCAGACACTGAATCGGGACAGCTCTTTACTTCAATGAACTTCATTTGACAGAAGAACTGCTTTCATGCACGTCTTTTAAAATAAAATAAAAAATCTCAAATAAGAAAACATTTATAATCACTTATGTTAGCAGTCTTCCACAATAGACATAAACATTACATAAGGTCTCTCTAAATTAGTATGTGATAATAATGCTAATGCTAATGCTAAAATGGTAATCTAAATATTTAGAGTATTTTTTCTTAAATACATTTTAAACACTAAAACGGCCTTTACAGGACTGCATTTACAAATAGATGGATAATAATAAAGTATGCTTATTAAGAAATAAAGCAGAGATGATAGAAAACAGGGAAAATTAAGATGTATAGCAGAGCTTACCTAAAAAGTCATTTGTAGTGATGGAATACATTCGCTTTATTTAGTGTACGTAGTGTACAAACATTTATTACTTTTAATCCCGAACACAGAAAACTAATTTATGTGAATGTGTTCTAATATAATAAACGCTAGTGAAAGCTGATTGTTTAGCTGCATTTTGCAATTTTTTTGGTTAAAGCTGCAGTTCTCTTGCAGCCTACCTGCGTGCCCCAACTGTAACCACTGTCCATTCTTTTACAGGAAAAAGAATTTGTTTTACAATCACTTGTTTTGTTTGTGTAATATTTTCCCAAACATTGGTGTTTGTTAGGCTACGGATTATTATTTTTTACATTTAAAAAAATAAGTGTTGTTAATTCTGTTCTCAGTTTTCTTAGTATTAAATTTTTATTTTATTTTATTAAAAATACAACAAAAAGTACCGATAAAAGTACTGGATCGATAAGTGGTATCGATAAAAGTAGTAATACCTTTAAAACCTTAACGATACCCATCCCTAGCCACATAATATGATTTTGTTAATGCAGTAGTGTTTGTGAAAGCATATGGTGTGAAAGTGATGTAGAGGGTCGTGAAGTAAGAGATTAGTGTCTCAAAAATAATTCAAAAACAAATAATCACAGGAGATTTGAAATTCATGGTAAAACCACTATTTGGAGTGGTAAGGCGTCTTGTAATTGCAATTGTAATTGGATCAACAAACAGCATGTGGAAGTGTTTCAGAGAAGCCTGAACATTTAAGGGATATGGAGATGTTCTAAAGCATTCTTTGTATCAGCCAGGTAACTTGTAAAAATGACCATTGCTTGGCAGGGTGTTAACTGTGTGTTCATTGTCCTTGAGAAATTGCGTAGAGCAGAAGCAGCCAACTCTACTTCTGGAAGTAGAGTTTAGCTCTAATCAAACACACCTGAAGCAACTAATCAAGGGATTCAGGATTTAAAAATAGATGCAGATGTTCTGAAACTGAAGGTCTACAGTAAGTTAGTCCTCCATGAGCAAGGTGGCTAACAGTGGGCAGGTCCAAGGCTGTCCAAACTTGTTCCTGGGGACCCACTATCCTGCAGAGCTTAGCTCCAACCCTGATTCAAATGGATAGTATAAATACACAAAAATACAAATTCTGTCCTGACTCACTCTCGTGTTGTTCCAAACCCAAAAACCCTTTGTAAGACAAAATAATCATTTCAGTTGTGTTGCTGCCTATGCAGGGTAAGAGAGCTCTTGGATTTTATTTTATTTTTTTAAATATCTTAATTTGTGTTCCATAGATGAACAAAGATCTTACGGGTTTGGAACGACATGAGAGTGAGGAATAAATGACAGATTTTTCATTTCATTTCATCTTTCACCTGAAGCAACTAAACAATGTCTTGAGACTTGCAGGATGTTGGCTCTCCAGGAGCAGGATTGGACACTCCCGGGCTAACCAATATTTCATCTAGCAGTTTGGATTTGTTTACATGTATAAAACACAGTGCTGTCTAAGTGTACAGAACAGGATTGATTTAGGTCTCAGTTGGTCAAGATATGATGATGAAGAAATGCTCATAAAGTTAATCTGCAATGTGCTGAATGCCCTTCTTCCAAGCAGCGCACGTCAAGCAGGGGTTTGGCATCAGGATGGACCTTAACACCAATGACCTTACAGGGCAGCATCCCAACACCTCCCCAGCAGGTCTCGCCACTATTGGAGACCCAGTTGCTTCGGATGAGATTCAGCCTCTTGAGCAGTGGCTGCTGTCTGAAGGGACAGTCTGTCCTCCATCTTCAAGCCATCTGAGTTACTCACCTCAGGATCCTCTGTATCTGAGCCGCTCTTATCCAGCAGACAGAAGTCTTAATGCTGGAGCAGACCTGCACCCTATGTTCCACCCCTCACTAGTGCATTTCAACAACTCTTTGTTCCAGAAACCTCAACAGGATCTGCCTTACAAAGGACAACCTAGTCTTCCAGTGGCTAGTGGTTCACTACAAGGCTGCAAGACACTCCAAATTTTAGCAGAGCAACCAAGGTCTCAGCTAGGCGAAGGATACCAAGGCATACCTTCAGAACACAATCATAATCTCCACAACCTTGGGCCTGCCTCAGGGTCCAATACATCCATGATAACTAACACAAATGTGAATACATCTGGTCTGCATTCTCTGGAACCCGTGCAATTCCCACAGTGCTCATCTTCCCAGGTGCTTCAGCCTACTCTTGCCAAAGTGCCTTCTAACTCACCATCTCCTCAGGAGTCCGGCAAAAGTTATAGCATGTCACAAGGCAGAGAACACCTCAACATTAAACAGGAACCAGAAGAAGAGAAAGAGACAGCATTCAGGTCCATAGGCCTACAGGATATCACTCTTGATGATGGTAAGACAATGAGATTATGAGAACCCTTTTAAAGCAACAATGATTTATATATAAATATTTATTACCACAGGAAGTTTTTTTGACAAGCAAAACTAGTCCCTAATCAAACACACCTGAAGAAGCTTATCAAGATCTTCAGGATTACTACACATTTTCAAGTAGGTTTGAGCTAATTGGTCTACAGTTTGGTAAAGTAAGGGATTCTCCAAATAAATGAAATAACGCTGTTAAGGTCTAGCCATGAGAAGAACAGGTCTTCTTCTAAATCAATAATCCCAATGCTAAAAACTAAAATTGAGATCATTTTACTGCCCAAACAACAAATAAACACTTCACGTTTCTACTTTTAATCTTGGTAATCAAGATTATGTTGACAAGTCCTCCTTTAGTGATCCAGAGATAAAGGATACCATTAACATTTTCACTTCAACACCAAATATTACTGTGATTGGATCTGTTTAGTCCAGACCATGTTTACATGTAATACACACTTACTGTGTCTCATGCTGGCTCAATAACTCACCCCAAACGGCAATACCAAAATATGCGCTAGCTTTGTGGCATATGCTAACCGAGCTTTTTGTTTACTCTCAAGAAAAACTAGCAGCTGCCACCCCTAGTGTCTGGAAGCCTGTTTAGTTTGGGCCTAATTATAGTCCACTGTCCCGCAGTGCGGTGGGAAAGAGGATACTGGCATTGCATGGAGTCACCGAAAGAGCTATATATACCTCGAAGGCTAATCCACCGCTAGTTGTACGCAGCTGTATTGTGACAGTCTTAAATACTTCACATAAGATGTTGCTGAAAGAAGATATGTGAAAAAAGTGCACGGCCTTCACTAAACTTGATCTTTGTTAATGAAGCGGTCCATTCCTTATAAATATATTAAGTTATACATTTTTACCAGAATGAGAAAGATTTGGATTTTAAGAATAAAAATATGTAACACATAAACAAATAAATTACATTTAGTGTTTTTAATATGTTTTAAAATACTAAATAATGAAAAAAAAAATTAAAATGATAAATATTTACGTTCATAATTGGCCAAACCCTAGGACAGACTCTAGTATTATTATTTGCGGCACTTGTTATTTTTTTTGTTTTTTTTATCTGGCCCACTGTTACTATGTCTCAGCACTTATCCGTGTTAGAGAGGACAGGTGCAGTGGACTGGAATACCCCTGTTGAGTGAGTGCTGTTGTCCAGCATCATGCTCCCTTCACTGCCAGTGTTTGTGTGTGTGTATATGTGTGTGTGTGTTGTCTTTCATCTTCGCTCAAACAAATTCTTGTCCAATTGCACAGCTACCTTTTCTGGCTTAGATATATTTATAGCACTGTTTACTCTTTCATAAGCTTTACCATTCCCTATTTCATAAGCTTTATTGGATGTCATGTTGTAAATAACTTCGTGTGTGTTTAAAGTCTATTAATAGATTTGCTTGGTTATTGGAAAGTCAAAGTAACAAGTGGTAGCTTATTACAGGAAGTAGTTGAAGCTAGGTTTGAGCTATTAAGTAAACCTTAAAAACAGCACAACAGACTAGTGTATTAATTGAAACTCGGTTTCTGTGTGAATGCTTAAGTGTGTTTTGAATTAGACCTGAAGGAAAACACCAATGTACGGCACTGCCCTGGATTTAATATACAGTAGATGGGCAAAAATAAATTCTGCATAACATTAGTTATATGTTTGTGTGTGTGTGTGAAAGAGAGAGAGATATACTAAGCAATATGTAAAAAATAGTTTGCTTTATTTTCGTTGCAGTAAGTGAAATCATTGTAAGAGACTTATTCGAGACTCCAGATTCAGGGAATGCCAACGGTGTGCCGTAGCTTCACGCCCGGACAAAATGCCCCTCCAATTAGAAGATCAATGGAAATGTTGCATCTTGCATAGGACGTCAGTACTGCTACTGAACTGATAATCAGAGAACTGGATATCTCATTGTATCTGTTTTGGTCTCCGCATCTAGCATTACTGCACATGTGAAAAATATTTTCTATGAGCAATACTATGTACAAAAAGTTTTCAGCTTAATAGAGAATGCATTTAATCGTTGTTATTATTTTACATTTTTATTATTATTATTATTTTCTTTTTATTTTAGATTTAAATTTTTGACATATCAAATGTGAATGTAAAATATTTACCAGTCGTAGTTTCTGATTCAATATGTGCCTTAACCAGACAGGCCTTTTATTATCCTCATGAAATAATTTGATTGTAAATGTAAAATCTATTCTTGAAATGTATGATAATCATAAAAAGCTTAAGAATAAATTATTAGGACGAAAATATGCGGCATTGCGCATATAAAGCACAATCCCATGTTTGAATCTGCTGAGTGTTCACTTTAAAGAACTGTTACCAGTTTGACATTTCAGTAGATATGTTTCTCAAACTTTTACTGTTGCTTAGTCTTTTGAAATGCCTTTGTATTTATGAATTTTTAACAGAACATGAAATAAATTTTGTGACAATCCTCGTTGTTTATGGACTCCTTATTATGCTTATATAATTGATTTCATTTAAATATGTGGGGGGTGTACACATTAGTTTAGATTGTTTTGAAAAGTGTTCTATAAAATAAATTTAAAAAATCACATTTTATTAACTTTTAAGTTTCCAGTCAATTATTTGTGTGAGAAGAACTACAGTACTATGTTTGTCCCAGCAATATCAAACAGACTATTTCGACAGAGCTTGACTGTGGTTAACATGGTAATGTTTGGTAAAGCTAGCATGGCTTGTGCTATATAAATGTTTCATGTGTGTTTACACGAGAAGGCCCGCCCTTTGTCACATAATCACCGGAAGTTCACAGAATGACGTCAGAGGCTGCGGAAGCAGGTATGGGAGACAGAAATTGCCAGAAACGGACAGAGCAACAGATCTAAACATGCTATTTCACTGTTTAATGTAAATCAATCGCACATCGCACCGATCGTCGAGCAACCCGGTACTGATTTAAAGACATTCTGATGAGTTTACGACACTGATTGTCGGGTTTTAACCATTACGTAGCTGAAGCAGATTAGCTTCCATGCTAATGTAAAATAATCATATGCTCTTCAAATATAAACATTGATTTTAGGAATCAAAAGTATTGAGATGTACTCGCTGTGATGGGGTTGAAACGTAACCCATAACGATATATTGTCTCTATATATAGTGTTTGTAGAGTCTCGTGCTTGTAAACAGAAAAGGACACGTAACGTTAACGTTAGTTACAACAGAGCAGTGCCTGAAGCGTTATATACATATAAACACAGCCTCTCTGTTTGGGTTTTTAGAACATATCCTAGTATTTATTTGTATTTATGTCATTGTGAAGAACTTGTCATCTATAAAAGGACACCTGGTTTCTTCTGCGCTGTGACTGGTAGAACAGAAGAGGAACACTGCTTTGGTTTGGACAGTTAACCCTGTAAAGTCGAAGCTGAGAAGCAGTCAGGATGCCTCTGCTGTTTCTGGAGCGCTTCCCCTGGCCCAGTTTACAGACATACACAGCCCTGAGCACAGTTCTGCTGGCCGGGACCATATTAAGTGCCTACAGCACAGTCAGAGACTCGGAGTACTCCTCGGCGCTGGCAGAGGACTCGCACAGCAACGCTGATGAGGAGATCGAACTGGACCAGCTGGACAACTTCGGGAGCGTGGTCGCTAATGTGCTGCTGTACCTCATCACGGACAGCCTCTTCGTCTGGGTGTGTGGGACTCGAGTGGTGTAGATTTAAAACCCACAGGTGCTGACCTGTGACTTTGTTTTGTTAAAGAAGCTGTCCTGTTCCTGCAGGTGATGGTGAACACGGCGTGCTGCATCTTGATGTTGATAGCCAAAGTGATCCAGTGTGTTGTATTTGGCCCGCTGAGAGTCAGCGAGAAGCAGGTAGGAGTCAAACACTTTTGCAAATGAGCACAGTGCATCCTGTATTAGGCAATATAATGCAGTTTGAATTTGATGCCATATGTTTAAATAATAAATGAACATGGAAAAACTATATATATATATATATATATATATATAAATATAAATATACTCATAAATATGGGGTCAGCAAGATATTTAATGGTTTTTAAAGATGTTTCTTTTGCATTTATTAGATTAAATTGTGAAATATTATTTCAATTTAAAATAAGTGTAAAAATGTAGTTTATTCCTGTGATACAAAGCATCATTACTCCAGTCTTCAGTGTCACATGATCCTTTCAGAAATCATTCTAATATGC
>JAUCMU010000053.1:13459778-13491375 GCA_032275025.1 Enteromius treurensis | reverse complement strand
AATTAAAGTTTAAAATGTGGGTATTTTATAAAGTGAATTTTACATAAAAAGCTGTTTTTGCATATAAACCTATTTTTATAATATTTATTTAATAATTTATATAAATAAAAAACAATAGCATAAATCCTACGAAAACTGCAGAAATTTGGAGTAAAAACATTAATAAACAGGAAAATTGCACTTCATTTTTTTTGACTATTATTTTGTTAAAAATTTGAAGTTTTGTTGCCTGGGGTCAAAACGAACCCAAAGACCCAGAGTGTGGGTATTTTTCTTACACCAAGATAAAATCATGCTATCAATCCATTTTTTTTTTTGTAGATCTAGAAAGTGTTTACAGTTTTACAGAGTCTCATGTCTTTTGGACAAAGAGAACATTTTTATTTTTATTTTAGAGAACGTCGTTCGGGGTCAAATAGACCCCAAAGACTGCGTAAGGTATACATTCACATCAGTGCTAACTCAGTGGTAGAATTACACTCACCGGACACTGCACTTATTTGCAATCACAAAAGTACATTATTCGCTTTAAAGTCTTGCTGATTAAACATTTCATATGTGTGCTGTCCGGATGCGCTTTTCCAGCGTGTACACCTGAAGCACGCGCACTAAAAGCCTGTCAAAATGGCGTCTAATTACTGAACTAAGATATTTATCACATGTGATTGTAGTTATACCATCACAAACACAGTTAAACAGTTGCTTGTGAAGTGAAAGTAAACAATCAAGTGAAAAACGTGCCAGTATATTAGATGCGTGTAGCTCTTAAAGGCACAGAACTAAACATCCCGCCGCTTGTCATTAAAGGGATAGTTCGCCCAAAAATTATAATTGTATCATTATTTACTCGCTTACATGTTGTCCCAAACCTGGATTCATTTCTTTCTTGTGCTAAACACAAAATAAGATATTTTGAGTAACCCAACTGTAACTGGTCCTCATAGAATTTATTACATTGTTCAGTGCTGTCAAATTATTCATTGTGATGAATCGCAAGTTTTTGGTAAACGCAATATACAACATGTTATGTTTATATATTATATATAATGTAAAATATAATAAATAAATATATAACTGTATGTACATATAAATATTTAAAATGTATGTTGTGTGTGTACACAGTACACACTCCCTTATTATGTAAACAAAATCTCTTATTTTGGATGTGATTAATTGTTTGACCGCACAAGTTTATGTATTTGTGTGCGTGTGTCTGGCAGCTGTCGTTTTCTCCCACGACCCCGATGAGCAGTCATGTGCGGGTGCTGGCTCTGCTGGTGTCTGTTTTGACGTGCTGTGGCGGTCTCGCAGTGCTCTGCGCTCTAGTCGGGCATCTTCATGGCATGCACACTGTCGCTTTCATGGCGGCTGAGGTAAGAACTCTTTCCAAAGAGAAAAAGAGTCGCTCTCATTTGTTACTCGGCTTATCGCCCATCTCTTTTTGACAAATACTTTGTGACTCAAGCCCAAACCTTGTCTCCTGTCTTGCAGTGTTTGCTGGTGACGGTGCGCACGGGACACGTCATCATACGGTGTGTGTGCACTGTTGGGAATGCCCTCAGATTTCTTCATCGGGAGATTGCCGAAACCTGAATCTAAAGGTTTTGATCCGTTGTTTATAGGTATTCCATTCACCTGTGGGACCTGAACCATGAGGGAACCTGGGAGAACAAGAGCTCACATATCTACTACACCGACTTCATCATGGAGCTAACCATCCTCAGCCTAGACCTGATGCATCACATACATATGCTGGTGAGAGAAGAACCCATAAATGGACATATTAATGTGTAAAATAACTTGTGTTTGTGTGTTTATTGTATTTGTTGATTTGGCATGTGATTTGTGGCCCTACAGTCTCAACTCAAGCCTCAATTATTTATTTGCTTGCTTTCATTTCCAGAAAGTGTGGCGTAAAGCTAAAAGCAGCCGAAGGTTTTTAAAATGACAGAATTTCTATTTAACATGATAATTTAATAGAAACCCTGCACGTTTCTTATTACAAGGCTTACGTTTTCTCAGTTATTAAAACAGCAGCTACAGAAAACGAGCATTACCAAAGAACCTCAGCACCTTAAAATCACTTCCATTATAATCGGTTAAGCCGTCCGCACTGTATGATGAATAAACCTCTTATATTTACAGTGCGCTTACATCTGCCCTTTGTTGTTTACAGTGGGAGAATTCCCAACGAAGCTAAAGTCAGTCAGTCTGCTGTTGCAGCGATGACTCCTCTGAGCGACTCTGATTGGCCAATGCGTCTGTAAACTCAACCAAATCGTGTGATTGATTATAACGTGCAACACTGTAATACAAAATAAGAAATATAATGGAACAAATTATTAAACACCATTGTCATTGCCGTGTGTTTATTAGTCAGTGTATCAATGAAGGCAGTTAAATCCTGTTTATTCAGCTAGCACTAGAAGGATTTCCTGGGTTTCTTTTGCGGGGCATATTTGGAGTTTCTCTGGCCTTTAGATGGAGATTTACCGCTGATCACAGAGCCATGCTTCACTGACATGATATGCATGACAATCACCGCTTTTCAATTTGAGGCCTTCTTGCTATTTAATTTCGATGAATTGTCTTTCTATTGTCAAAGGCATTGAATATTTCATTCATGTGTTGTTGTTTCTCACTCCCTTGCAGCTCTTTGGCAACATCTGGTTGTCCATGGCTAGTCTTGTGATCTTTATGCAGCTGCGCTATCTATTTCACGAAGTGCAGAGAAGAATTCGCCGCCATAAAAACTACCTGCGTGTTATTGACAATATGGAGTCCAGGTGAGGAGCCTGATGCTTCAGACTTATAAACTACTGCATTTCTAACAGCATTGAATTGTATTGCACAACTGGTTAAGTAAAGATGCTGAAGTCGATAACTTGCGTAATGGGTACAGCTTGTGGCTAGAAACCAGAAGTCACCTGTGACCTTGACAAAGAGATTTTACCTTTCGTAAGCTGCTTTGTATGTGTGTGACCACTTAGTTACATTAATATAGTTAATGAGATTAATTCTCCAGGTTATATTAAAAAAAAATGGAAAATGGAAGGATTTTTTTCTTTCTTTCTTGTATCATGGTTTGTACAGAAGTATATTGAAACAGTGATACTATAATAATCAGCATTGACAGTAATGTGTCCTCATCTGATTCTGCATGAAATCGGCATACTAGAAATAATTACACTTGATTTTAAAGCGGCAGTCCAGTCCAAGTTTCGCCTCTTTGTCGCCATCTCTGCTTGAAACCTGCAATTGCAGTTATTTGCGCAACTTGTTCAGATGACAATAACATGTTCAAGTAACAATTGTGCCATGCTTTGTTCTAAACTAAAGTAAGGTGATACTTTTGGACATGAACTTGCTGAAATACTGATTTTAAACCTTTTTTAAGCAAAGAAGCTGTGATGGACTGCAGCATTAGAATGGATTAAATTAGAAAACAGTTTATTTATTTATTTTTTTGTAAGTATTAAAACGGGCTTATTTTAATTACTATATTAGATAACTTACAGCAGGTCATTGGTTTAATGAATTTTCTTGAAAATAATAAATTCTAATAATAATAAGTTCTAAACAAAGTCTTCATGTGTGCCATATGTTTGAATGTATTATTGTATTTATATTATGAATCAGAAGTGTGCAGACTGCTCCATTGGCTGATAAAAACCAGACCTTGTGTGTTGACATGAGCACCTTTCGTTGCGCGCAGGTTTGCTGTGGCAACGCCTGATGAGCTCCTGGCTAATAACGACGATTGTGCCATCTGCTGGGATTCAATGACTACAGCACGCAAGCTGCCCTGTGGCCATCTTTTCCATAAGTGAGCAATAACCAGCTCTCTAGTGTTGTGATATTTGAATCTTGTTCTGACCATTAATTGTTTATGTCCAGTTCATGTCTGCGCTCTTGGCTGGAGCAGGACACTTCCTGCCCCACGTGCCGTATGTCACTGAACATTAATGAAAGTGGGAGGGAGAGAGAGGAGGGCCAGAGACCGCCGCTGGATGATAACATGCCTGCTGGACCAGGAGCGGAGGCCCGGCCGCACCTCAACCAGCACAACCACTTCTTTCACTTTGATGGTGAGGCGTTACTTATTCACAAAATCATTTACTGAAAGTAATTTTGCTACTGTAACAGTAGCAAAAATGCTGCTTAAAAAAAAAAAAAAGAAATCTATCTGTCTTTTAATATCGATGCGGTGAGATCTAGTCGGACGAGTATTGTCTGTCAGAGATCAATTTTCAAATGCAACAAAAACGAATTAAAAATAAATAGTATTTTGAATGCTATAAAACAAAGTAAGTATATTAAGGTGAGAGACTGCAGGCAAAAACAGCTGTCAGTGTTGAGAATTTGGGCTTTTTGGTTTGTGTTTTACATCAAAAACTTTATCTATTTGTGTCATTAGAATTACAATATTACAATAATTATTGGTCATTTTCCCAAAATTTGTTTTTCTCCTTGAAAATGAATCTCCACTTTAGTAGCCTTTATGAACAATAAAATTTACATTTTTTTATGAATGAGAAACTTTGACTATATATAATAAACATACATACATTTTGAAACTGACGTCATCCAGTGTTTGGATTTTTAATAGTGCCAATGTCATTAAATAGTAGTCCATGTGCATATTTAAAGATAACATCTTAGAAAACTTGTTGTTGTTTTTTGCCCTATTTACCTGCAGCATATCGCCTTGAGATGTATGATTACATTTCAAGTTTTAGTAATATATTCTAGTCATTCAATATTTATACTAAAGTGCCCAGTATTTCACATTTTTATAATGGCTCATCTATGTTGTCATAGGTCAGGTTAGACTGAGTCATCATGCCAGATTTCGCTGTAAAAAAAATAAAAACAGATGTGTGGCAAAACAAGCATTTCACACCTTTAGAACGAATACAGCAGAACTAGTACTCTGGTATCGTATGTATTACAAAATACAGTTTCTGGAGAAGAACATCTAGTACCGTTAATGACTAATTCTGAGAAACATTATTACTCGGGTAGTAGTTACATGATGTCCAATATCTAACAAACACCAATAAAGAAGATATATAGGCATAACATGCATGATTGTGCAAACAAACATGAGTAAATAACTTATGTGTGGATATTTGATGAGGATTAACATAAGAAGCATTAACGAGTCATAAATACAAAGAAGATTGTTAACTGGAAACACAAAATATATTCTCTTTTTTTTTTATTAAAGCAAATGGCTTGTGGTAATTGCAGCAACATGTGATATATTATTCTCCACTCATTTACCCTCAGGGTCCCGGATTGCCAGTTGGCTGCCAAGTTTCTCTGTGGAGGTCATGCACACCACCAACATCCTTGGTATCGCGCAGGCCAACAACTCGCAGCTTAATGCCATGGTGAGTCCTTCTGCTGGCATCCAGCATGTTTACAAGCAGCCTCATCTGTTCTCCACATGTTTCCATGTTTTAAACCTGACTTTTCTTGAATTTCACAGGCCCATCAGATCCAGGAAATGTTTCCACAGGTTCCTTACCATCTGATCCTCCAGGATTTGCAGCTCACTCGCTCTGTAGAGGTCACCACTGATAACATCCTGGAGGGCAGGATCCAGGTGCCTTTCCCAACACAGGTGAGGTGTTTATTAGCTGCTGAAATATGTTACTTGCACAGGAACTCATTTGAAATCATGTTTCTCTCCTTTAGCCTGTGGAGCGCTCAACCATACAGGTAAACACTGCTGCTGAAGATTCTGCGGGTGCTAGCAGCAGTTCAGAGGGCACTGCCCCTGAGGCGGAAGACTTTGAGGTTCGCGGGAGCCGCTTTTCCAAGTCCGCAGATGAAAGGCAGAGGATGCTAATGCAGAGGAAGGAGGAGCTACTCCAAAGAGCTCGCAGGTGAATCTACATAAAACTTCTTAACAAGTTTAGACCTCTGCTCTATTTTGCATTCAATTTGCTACAGTTCACCCTCTAGTGGCCTTTGCACGGAAGTTGGTTATGGTAATTCTAGGGCTAATGAAGGTAACAAATTATGTAATAATAATAGTTATTCATAACCACCCAGTAATAGTGTTTGAAAGAAACATTTTAGTAAACCAAACCAAAAAAAGGTGTTTCTTATCTTAGTAGATTGACGCCTAAGTTGGATGGTCTAGCCACATAAGTTCACTTATTTTAACACATAGGAAGCTCACATCTGTTCAAAAAATTCTGCTTCACACAACACTGGTACTACTCTCTGTTAAAAGTAAATGACTTCCGGTCTGTCATACGTCAGAGGTAGTGAAAAGCTTTAAAGTATCTTCAGTGTCCAGTGGGAGTGCCCCAAGGCTTTGTTTTAGGTCCTGTTACGTTTTAATATAACACTCTTATCTGTTTTTGTAGACGTTATCTACACAAAAAACCTGATGAAGGAGATGTGTTTTCTGCTTCTGCCGCTGATACTGATGATGCCATGCCCTTCATGGAGGATGAAGACTCCGATTCAGTGACCTTGAGGCGGAGACGACTGGCCGCTGCAGCCGAGAGACGCTTGCAGAGGCAGGAGCCTCCTCCATTTTGAATCAAGCAAAAAACATGCATGATGCGCCTATGGAACTGCCATGCCGTCATAAAATTTTGGGCTGATCAATACACATTTGTACTAGATGCAACAATATATGTACCATCAAACATTTCATTTAATTAGTCCGTTAAAATAATGTACGGTGTCATTACTGCACCAGTGAATTATGGTACAGTTTTGGCAACTATCAAATAAAAGAAAAAGACACGTGTATCTTTCATTCAAGTGTCTTCCATAGACAGTTTTTAAATGAAAGTACCTAAAAAAGATCATGGTTTGGACAGCTGTTCATATGCATAAAAATGGTTTTGGTTCCTTAGTTTGCGTTTCTTAAACATGTTTGTACAAATCTGACAATTTTAATAATGTTGCGTACTAACAGTTTGACTCTAGAGCTTAAGCAACAAACATGCGCTCGAAAAGAGACAATTTTGCGCATTGGAGCCGTCTCTAACGCTTACAATCTCATCCCAGCATTTCTGAAGATTGTTTAAAATAAAAGAGGCATAGATCCTAGTGTCTGTTCTCGCATTGCAGTGACAACAAATCGCTCTGTGCATCATAAAAGGTGCTCATTGAGTCACGTTTCTCTAGAATTGTTATTTAAAACAGATATACTTAATTCATCTCTTATTCTGAATTTGTACTAGTGGTTATATAGTGAGGAAATGTTCATTTCCCTCTCTTTGTTTTGAGCTGCACTAAAGGGGAAGCTTATGGTCAAGGTAGATGTTATGTTTAATTTAGTGAGAGTCTGTTTTAGTGTTGTCTTGTTGTAATTTTTACACAACTTTTTCTATTAGGTTCATTTTAAATGGAGCATCTACCCTGACTGAGGTCTCTTTTTGATTTATTCACACAGTTAGGAACAGTCTTTAGGTCAGTTTTGTAGCGTTTTCATCAGCCTTTTATTCTGTTTGTATTGGAATGGTTTTAAAGACATTGAATACTCAGCGTACTAATGCCTATAAATGCTTGGTTTGTTTTTATTTTTACTGGCCTATAGCCTTTCATGCATTGTCACAGGATAATTTGGCATGAACGCTGCAAACAATTAAGAATCTTGCATGTTGAATTTGAAGTGAACAAGCTTTTCATGTAATAGCATGTGACTTTTAATTTGCATTTGCCTCAAGTTCAACCATCATTACTATGGCCACTTATACAAGAACTTATTGGCTTTATATAGCCTCTTTGTCGACCTCGAAAAAGAATTACATCTTCAGAATTGTCTGATGTTTTCCACTGTGAATCTATTCTATCTTTTTTTTTTTTAAGTCGCACATTGATGTTTTGATCTTTTTTTTTTATCTTTCAAGTGGGCGTCTTTTTCTATGCATGAAATCACTGACTCTGTGTTCATATGCGTTTCCTGATCTACTTTCCCAAAGACTCTCTTAGTGATTATAATGAAGCTGGTTGTGATTGTAGTGACCGCAGGTCGATGTTTTGGTTGCACAGATGCACCTTTCAGCAGTATTTCTTAAGAAATGTATTAATTAAATGTCCACTGGAATGATTGAGATAATACTACATAATTAAAAGGGCGGTCAAGCTGTTTTTGCTGGGAACCAGAGGGAAGCATTGGATTGCTTTATGTACACAATTCATTCATTTGTGCCTCAAATCTACAGTGGATCAATGATAGTTTGATTTGTGTAAATAATTTTGTAATAAAGACTGTAAAATACATGTGAAATGACCCTGTACAAAATAAAAGTCACAGCTGCTTTAGAAGCTTTTACCCACATTTCCCAGTGTTCCGTGCGTTTTCTGTTGAACAAAACAAACATACACAAACACAATGAACAAATAAAGGCATTACGGGTTCGTTTTGTCGGCCTGTGTGTGTGTGCGCGCGCGGATTTATTTATTTATTCAATTAAATAGCAATTACAGTATTTGAAAATGAAGGTTGTGTAAACAGTGTGAAACTGTGTCGTGTGTGCTGATAGCCACTAGAGAGCGCCACATATCCATCTGGGAACAAAATCTGCCTTTTAATATGAGCCGAATGTGTGCGACTTCAAGTGGGCACCAAATCGCCAGAATACTACTTAAGATAGAAAAGACACGTAATTAGACTTAATTGCGTTATTATATATTCCGGAAGTAAATAAGGTGCAACACCTAATTGCAATGATCAATCCATCTGATGAAGCGTATTCATGTATTGACTGAGCTCAGTCTCTAATGAAGGGTTCATTGATTAACGCTTAGCAGCCATCAGCTCATAAAAAGAAGAGCTTTAACTTCAGGTCATTGATATTTGTTACTGACATCAGTTAAGCCCTCACTAACACTATACAGCGGTGCATTTGAAAAAGACAGCCAGATGGGTTTGGAGCAACACGAGAGTGAGTAAATAACGGTTTCTATTAAAATACCATTATGAATAATGTTAAGGCTTTCCCCCATAAACCATTACAAAATTCCTATTTGTAGTGTGTTTTGGCCAGTTTTCCAATAGCATTTAATCCCCCATCAATAGAATCCATCACCAGACAATACGATGATTTCCATTAAAACCAATACAATTCCCATCATAACCATTACATTCATAACATTTTCAACTGTGTTTTCGTACTGTGTGGTTTTGTTTGTTTGTTGGTTTTTTTAGTTGCGATACAGTCCCTTAAATGCTATTTCATAACTGTGCGCTTCCTAGGACTAATCAAGGACAAAATATGCATACATTTACGGGTTAAGTGCTTTTGCTCTTGTCTGCATACATTGTGGTGGTAATTAATAGGTTTGTTCGTTTCCAGAAGATCTCAAGAGGATTTTAATTTAGTTAATCAAAAGTCAGTTCATTTTTTTAATGCTTACTGCACGTTGAGTAGCAGTTATTTATTTATTTATTGTTAATATGTAGATGTTTAGACATCGTGCACATTTCCACACTGAGGTTAGTCAGTATCTGAAAATCTGAATAGCTATATAAACATACAGGTGAGAGTTGTCGCATCGGAAGTTACAGATCTGATTTTAAATCAGAGAAACAGAGATTTCAGTTTGCCCAGGCCAAAACAACGGGTTTTATTTATTGCTGTGGGACTTTGATTGTACTTTTTGCTGAAAGTACTGTTTAATGCCATGTTCCACCTATACAACTCTGTGGCATGCTCTCAAAAAAATAAAATAAATTAAATTAAGTTAATTATAAAAAAAAAAAAATATATATATATATATATATATATATATAAATATATATAAAGTACAGCATGCGACATCTTACACCAGTCTCCAAATGCCTATTTTATTTATTGTATTGCCTTTATTGGGTTGAAAATGTATATATTCAAAACACAATGGCTATTAAAACAATTATTAGGGAGGGAAGGAAATGTAACTACATTTATAACCACTGCTTTTTAGATCAGACAGCACTGCTGAAAAAAATCATGTTTGTGTGACGTCAGACGCATCTGTCATAACGCTTCAAGATGTTTGAGCTCGTCGGCGGGTTGAAATGTTTCCCCTGAGTGCTTTTACACCAGCAAAAATCAATAGCGGCTCTGCTGTCACCCTCTCAGCTCGGCGACTGCTCCTCAAGCAGGTTTGATGTGTCTCTTCAGCGCTTCTCACGGGGACTAGCGAGAGCAGTCTCTAAATCACGTCAGGTTTTTCTCTCTGATTTTCGCGGCTGTTCTGTCGCT
The DNA here is from genome assembly GCA_032275025.1 of Enteromius treurensis. Lineage (NCBI taxonomy): Eukaryota > Metazoa > Chordata > Actinopteri > Cypriniformes > Cyprinidae > Enteromius > Enteromius treurensis. The sequence goes on along the minus strand of JAUCMU010000053.1, from coordinate 13,481,152 downwards.
TTTCCCGCGCAGCGCGGATAGGACGTGAATCAATAGCAACTTTGATTTCGCGCCATCTGAAGTACCAGCGCGCAACTTTGAATGCTTCCATTACCTCAGTTTAACCTTTTTTGAGCTGAAAGCATAACTTTGAGAGGCGGCTTTTTTCTTCGTAGGTTTTTAAAGTTTTAAGAAGTCAGTTAACATCATTTTGTAGAGCAAGCCACACATCAGAGTTCAGAAATGATTGACGTTATAAGGCTTCGTTTTGTCAAACTAGAAAAAAAAAAAAAACTGGCTTGTGTGGCTACAATGAAATGTCATCGTTTATTCATGTCGTTCAATCTCACTACTATTTTCTTTCTAATGTAAGACATGATGTCCAAGCATCTCTTTTGGAAACCAAAAGTGTATGGAAGGCGCATAAGGTCATAATGACTCATTTCTGTATTCCTGATTGTACTAATCATGTTCATGCCCATAAAGGGGTGTGAAAGACAGCAAGGGCTTCTCTGTTGTTGCTCTCACTGCCTTGCAGATGTGTCCTTTCTTTTTGTAACGTTTGATCAACTATTGGGACAAGTAATGAAATGAGGAATCACTACAGTTCAGGGGAAGTTGTGAGTTTTACCAAACCTACTTAAATCACACAAAATGTTGACTCCTACTTTTAAAGTGCTCATTTTATGTTTCCTCAGAAGAAAGAATTTACGAATGGAACAACACATGGGTGAGTCAATTACTAAGAAATATTAATTTCAAAGCGATGCAGTTGCTTTCTTTTCAGAATATCAAATGTAACATAGTGTTACTAATTGACAGTGCCCTTGAGAAATCACTTTGAACAGCCTCAAAACGAGTCAGGGGAGGAGCCCAAGCATTTGTAGCCAGTTACAGGACCAGCCAGACTGTCAGTCATTTTGTGCATTTGGTTTCGCTGTCTTTGCAGGACAAAGTTTTGGATATAGAGCAAACAATAAAAACAATCAATGGGAATGATATCATCATCAAACTAGAAAAGAGCTAAATTGTTCAATTAAATTCAATTCAATTTGGGTTAACTTTGTCGATTATCTTTTTTACTTTAACTGACTAGAGGCGAGCATCTTCACTATGGGTCAACGGTTAATAAAATCACCCTTTTTCCCATCCCTGCTCTGACTGATAAACCCTCAGTCCAAACTAAGCCTCTAATCACAATATTATTAGAGAAACCCCATCTGATCAGTTTATAAATCTCTCCATCCAATTACAAGATGTAATATTTCTGCACTCAAGCTGGTAATGAGCTCTAATGCCTGTGCTGGAGTTAATCCCCCTCGGATGCAGCACAGATCAGATGTTGCCTCTGTAATTAGACTGGCAGAAAATCATTATTTCATGTTTGAGGAAAGAATGAAGTCAAAGGAGAGGTAGTCTTTCTGCCGTTCCTTTCTGAAATGTAAATTGCGGTTTAATGTTTTGAGTGTTTGCCGAACACTGCAGAATGATACAGTATACAGTATACTAACAGTGGAATTCTGTAAATCAAAGTGATCTGAATGTGAAAGAGAGGCTTCTTTTAAGTCAGAAATGGAAATGGAATGCATATCCTTAATACTGTAACTAAAATGTACAGTTTAGACCCAGATAAAGTTCTTTGGATGGAGCAATAGGAGGAAATGTAACAATGTAGAATATAGAAATGCTGTAGTTTGACTGTGCAACCCACATCAGGATATTCCACATTCAGCCAGAAAGAAAAAGTTAATTGAGAATTGATTGTTTTAATAGAGTTACTTAACACAGTAAGAGCCAGGAGAGAAGGCCGTGACACACCAAGCCAATGTCGAGCTTCAGTCAGGTAAGTGTTTGTGCTTTGTTCCACTGGACAGGTGCAGAAAATATTTGCTAGTTGGCAATTATTCTGCGCTGTATTCAAGGGTAAAATGTGGCCTAGACACAAGTTACTTGTGGCAACACCAGAGTGTGACTTGCATCACAGCTAGTTCTTTTGGTTTGTCTGGAGCTTTGTGACATCAGCTAAAAAGCAAGGAGAACTTTTCACCTCAACATACATGTCAGTAATAATAACCGTACTGGTTCCCATGCTAACGGATTTTATGGAAGAACCAGTGAAGATGGTATTGATGTGTCATTATACTGGATTTTAGCATGATTGTACAGTACATGAGATAGATTAAACCACCGTATGAATAACTTATATTATTCCCTTAAATCTTTTTGGAGGTTCAAACCTTTGGATTCCATTGAGGTTCTTAAGACACCTTCTTTTGCATTTTTGTTTTTTTACATGTGGGTGAGGGTTTTATGTATTTATTTATTTGTTTTCATTTTTTAGCGAACTATCCCTTAAAGCACATCCATGTACACAAGGTGATCTTAGCTTGAGATTTTCAATATGTTACCCATCAGACGCTCTGTAATATGTACTGTCTTAAGAGACAGGTGCAGCATGCACTCTTGTGTTTGCATCTAAACTGAGGTCACGGTCTCCAGTCGATGTATGGAAGAAGGTTGGTGAGGCCAGGTTCAATGAGCATTCCAGCGGCTTTCTTTCCCTGCAGAAGACATAACAGATGTGGATTTACATACACCCCCAGCATCCCGCTCTCTGATGAGATTATCCGAGAGTGCCGAGAAAGACTCATACTTAATACACGCCTCGAGGAGGGCCAGGGGAGCCAGGCCCTCCGAGAGCGCAGGGGACAAAAGCAGAAGGGGGAAATGTCAAGCTTGCCAGACGGGAACAGGACAACAAACTGCTTTTGCCGCTCCTCATGCTCTGTCCCTGACAAGAGGGTGGCTGGATTAGCATCTCATAAAGGCTGTGGCAATGCTGTTGGCAATTACTACAAGATGAAGGCTCTTAATGCGTGTATTCAAGAATTCTGTCTCGGTTTGTAACCGCATTAGAATCTTCTTCCTTTTTGTGGGCAAAAGTTTTTGATACGTTTTTGTTTGCAGTATGATCACATCATGTTTATAGTCTTAGATCAAAAGTGTCCAGATCTGTAAACAGCTCTGTAAACATGATTGGTTCTTGGTCATCTCCACCGGAAACTGATCGGACATGTTTTGCGTTCTAAAATGGCTTGTAAACACGTGCTTCAACTTGGGACATATATTGCTCTTGCCGTAAATTGGTGGAAAACTATCGAATAGTCTTCCCAAAATCCTAGATCTGTTTGAAAGATGTTGCTTTAACTGTAGCAGCAATAAAAGGGATATCAGAGGGAGTTATACACCATGTAGACTGTCAGTTAAGCACAGCATGTTTCAAATACCCTCAAAGCTTCTTTGAGTCATCATCATGAAAAATATCAAAGTCAAAGAACGAAACAATTTTTAGTAAATGATTAAATGATTCTTAATCTTAGTCATTTTTCCTTGGGGAAGAAGAGGACGTTATTTTAATGGCAAGAGGGCCACCACACAGCAATCCCATGCTACACCTGATGCCATGAATTCATGTATTGGGGACTCTCTCACCATCTATCGTTGGGGTCTTAAATTATGCAGCAGGCATTGTGTTGGGCGCCTGAACCTGTCATGGTCCTGTATGGCTCAAGCTTGTGATTCATAATTAAACTGTTTGTGAGGCCTGTGTTCGAATATGAAAGCTGCGACAGAGTGACCTTGTCCAGAAAGCACATGCTATATTGATTTCTCTTCCTCAGAGATACTTGGCCTTGACATTTTCCAGCCGTTTCCCACATTGTTTTGTAAGTTTTATTTGTTCCGCTAGCTTGGGCTCTCTCTCCCATCGAGGGCATGCCCTGGCAACCCTAAATTAATCCCTCTTCTTCTTCAAACTCTGGTTCGATATGTATCCGTGAGTTATGTCTATCTGCACAGAGTCCAAACTCATCATCTCGAGAGGAGGTAAACGTGGCTTATAATTATTGGCTGTGTTCATTTACATGTGTTAATCACTCAGGTGATGGGCTGCTCATCCTGATACTGGCAGGTCAGGCCCCTGCAGACACAAGAGTCAAAACCCAATTATATGCATGATTAACTTTATCCTAAGCTGTTTCCCCACAGTCAAGACTCTCATTGGATAAGAGGACAGGGTAGTGATGTGTGTATGTGTCTGTGTACAACTAGAAGGGTTGAGTGGCATATGAATTACAAGTAGTTTAAAGCTTGTTTAATTGCTCTCGAATGTTAACTTGGTTTGGCAGGTCTGAGAAAGTTATGTGACTGTAGCATATCAGAATTTCAACACGTATCCATAAACACTACTCCGCCAGACAAAATACAGTCTAGTTTACCTTAAATGTTATTAGAACGTAGAACCAGTCCCTTTTTAACACCTACTTTTCCAACCACTTTATTAACTGTCGAACAGCAGCTAATGAGTTTATTAAGGCACAGGCTTATAGTTCAAGGCTTGTTAACAGTGTGAGTTGGACCTTAAAATAAAGTGTCCATTATTACTTGGTCATATATCCTGGTTCTTTCCTAGTCTAGACGAGTACACTAAAGCAGGAGGTAGATATCTATTATTTTACTGTTGCCAGTTTCATTGGTAATGGAGAAGGTTTTTTTATTTCTTTTTCCCACTATGCTAAAAATAGCAGATCTCAATTACCAAGATGTCCTGGAGCCTGACCAATATTGTCTGGTTCATAAACTTTATCCATTTCTTTGGTTGGGTGAACCAAAGGATATCCCAATGATATAGACAATGAAGCAAAGTTATATGCATGGAAAGTAGAAGTTTAAGACTCCGTTGATTTGTATATTCACAATAAATCCAGGCATATTGCACACAAAGACCAGCAACCTAATTCCACCCAGTTCATCAAATCTGGCTGTGTACAAGAGTTGTACAAATGAGGTTGCCCTGGAACCACAAATTCAGTCCCAGATATGTAGATTCTTCTAATATCATTGGAAAAAGTAATTGTTTCATATCAGTTACATCTCCTGTATCCATTGCGTCTCTTTGTATAATATCTCCTCAAAGCTCTGGCTCCAAATTAAACTTATTTTGTAAACCTCTAGACATAAAAGCCAGTCCATGTCTAATAACTCTTATTTACTCAGGGATATCCTGGATCCAGACGTTGTCAAATGTTCTACCTAGCAGACTGGCTACAGTCCTCAGGAATGGAGTTTAATGCCATTAATGTTTAGACAGTTTACATTGGACACATATGTAGTGTCGTTCGGCTCTGGAACTGACACTGAAGCTGTTTGCGGCCACTCTGTTGATGCTTGTGTTTATTCCAGCCTCGCTGCGCATGTTTCTGAAGTATCTCTCCGTGCTACTACTGTAAAGATAGATGCATGCACCTCTTTTGTATAAATATGTCCAAAATCCATCAAATCTCACCAAAAAATCATTGCTGTGACTTATCGTGAGACTTTTTTAATCAGCATTTCTCAAATACCGAATTACGGTTGAACCCCTGAGGTCATTATTTATCAGATCTCTAGCATTGATTGTAGGAGGTCTATGGGAGGGATCAGAGAGCTCTCACAATTAATCAAAAAATATCTTGATTTGCGTTACGAAGATAAATAAGGGTCTTACAGGTTTTAAATTACATGAGGGTAACGAGAGAATTTTCCATTTTGTATGAACTATCCCTTTCATAGAAAGGAGGTGGAGGTTAGGACACTAGTACATGGTGAGCTTCCTCCCTAGTGCCAGAGGTTTATCACTCATAATGGTCATGCATACACTTGCTTTTTCCACTCCTGAAATTGTGACTCTGCTTTGTGCCTTGGATGCTTGTGAGTCAACATCTCTGAATATGACTTAATTTTACTGCAGTTGAAACATTGCTCTTGATTTATACCCTTTACACCATTACGCCATTCATTAGGGTAATACGATGCTCATTATGGTCTCCAAAGCAGAAGCCACCTGCATCCACTGATCAATTAAGTGATGTTCTGTTTACACAGAATCTTCCTGAGAATTATTGTTACAATATGTTTGCTCAATGCACAAGAAAGTCCATGCGAGCCCTCCTTTTGGCACGACAAGAATTTGACTGAAGAGCGATATTTTAAACTACATTTAGTGATCCACTCTGTCTAGTCTCCTTCTTTTGTGAAAATAGAACAAAGAAATCCCCTCTGTAGTGAATTCAGTTGGAAAATGTTTTATTAATTGCCATATGCCTATTGATTCCTCTTTCAAGCCTATTCTTTTGTTCTTCCTTTCTGGTGGCAGCAGAAGGATCTGTAAGTTATGTGGAGTGTCAAAGGTGTCCTTTTGATGTAGATGACAGACCCCATGCTAAGTAACACCTGTGCCGGGTCTGGGCTTGTCTGCTCTGGTCTATTTGCATCTGAACTGCCGGACAGATCAACCCATCAGACAAAACTAATTGAGCCCAGAGAGGCATAGCGTTGGTCATTGTTTCTTATCTAGGACATCTCGAGAATGGGGATATGTGTCGCAGTTTTTGGACTTGATAGTTAATCGACATATGCACAGTTCTTTGTTTTATGAGTAGTAGATGCTTATTTCCATTTCCCTCTTTATCTTATCTTACAGACTCTTCTTTAAATAATGGCATACTGTTCAACAGAAGGTGCAGCTATCAGCAGCGAGCAGCAAAAACCACAAATGCCATGTACCTTATAGTGGACCCCCTGGTTGCCGCCCATGGCACTTGGTACCTACTGTGTGATCTTCAGTAGAAGACGGTGGTATATTCACCACCCCCATTGACAGACTAGCAACACAGCACAGCTAGACGCTCAAAATGCCAAGGGTTAGAAGGTACAACACACAATACACAAAAGACAGCCTCAAATTGAAAAGACGCAAAGGCATACATAAACGCTGACCTATCATTATTTCTTAAAGGCCTGCCTTTCAAACGGACTCAAGAAATGCCTCTCTGGTTATATATTTGCACACTTCAAATCGCCTTGCCCTGAAACCATGATGGTTTGAACAGCGCAGCCGCATATTCATGATGATAGATGTCTACCTCACCTCATTCTGAATTTATAAGCTTTAAAAACTCCCGTGACATACTGACGCCTCTGCTTAGAACAGGTGGTACATTATTAAAAACTCCACACTTCTTTGGTTGCCTTTGATATTCCTCATCTCATCAAGGATTCACTTTTTAGATGTAAATACCAGGAGTCGAGGGAGCTGTTACTAGGTAACACCCACACGCTCTTGCTGTCACTTTAAATTTTTAAAAACAGACAGATGTGAAAAGCGGAATAAAAGGGAAGAGCTGCGAACTATCCGTCCCGTGGCAGGTGTCCACTAGCAATGCAGATGGAATCAGTTGGAAGCCAAATGTATAATAGATTGTGATCAGTTGCCACTCAAGGAGATGGTAAACTGCCAAAATCTGCCTTTATTCACGCTCTTAGATAAAAGTGCAGGTAAAAATACATCACCAGACTGGTGTTATGCAGTAACTAATAATAGTACAGTGGTGTAACTAATTACTAATAGTTACCATCCATAAAACAGCTAGTTACAGTACTTTAATAGTTTTGATAGCTCAACCCCCTCTGATTTGAAGTTTAACAATCCCATAATTGCTGGATTTATTTTCATAATTGTCATGACTCATGAACACATGAAGTCACCAAAGCAGCAGGCAAGTTAGGAATATGGAAAAGCGGACATTCAGTGGATGGACATATTGTCATTGCCTTAATTTTGTGAGAAGACAAGATGATTCGAACTCAGGTGTGTAAGTTGTGGTTGTGGTATTACTTTACTATGGCATTACATCCTACACACGTCTCTCTGATGCCAATATAAAAAGTATTACGATAATTAAAAACCTTTTTAGAAAACTAAACAGATGAAATTAATCATGAAATATAATATGTCTTTCCAAACCTGCATGGCTTTGTATCTTCTGTCTTCTGTAAATTATTGTCTTTATTTGTGTTTCACTAAGAACTGTCATCTGTTCAAGAGAATGTATGTGTGTATTTGATGTTCCATCTATATCTTGTGTGATTTATAGTGCATGCTGGCATCTTCTGAGTGTCTCAGGCGACTGCAGGGCAGGATCTCTCGTGTATGAGCGACTGGGGGGGGGGTTACTGGAAAAAACAGTGGTGTGATAACATATGTCACTGCCAGATCCTGGAGAGAGTGGGATGGAGGGGCATCATAGGGGGTATGTCTGTGATAATAGTGTATGTTTGTGATCTGATGTCGCCAACCAACACCGAAAATGTTCACTGCAGGTTGAGTCCGTGTTTAGTATATGGATTGCTTGAGGTGACGCATCAGAATACTAGGATGCAGTTGGTACAGATTAGGGGCAGTCGAGATGGATTATTGGGGTGAAAAATGACTCCGAGATGGGATTATGGGAGGGCTGGCTGGCAAGGAACAAATCCTGACAGCTGTTGTTCCTCAAGCTTCTCTCAGCAGGAGATACTCGCAGACATGACCACAGACACCTACCGCAACAGCCAACAGGCGGAAATATTATCCTACACGCAAACAGACAAGAAAAAATGACTTCATAATGACTCTTTAAGTGGGGCATATACAAAGTAGAGATGAAAAGTGATGCACTGTTTTTTTTTTTTTTTTTTATCGTAACCCAAAAACCAAAAGTATTCATTTGGCCCAAAATCAATAATACGTTTACAGTAATTAATTTGGGTAAATTCAGAGTGTTATGCTCAAAGGTGATAAATCAGGCATTGTAAAGTTCTTTGGCAATGAGCCGCCTCACATATTTTAGCTGAACAAAATGTGCTTATTGCTGCTCTATATCATCGGTTTTGTCCACGGTGCGTCCACACTGCTGATATATTTACTCGCTGTAGCTTAGGTGTGAATGAAATTGACACTGTTATGCCTCAAAACACGTCGTCAGAGATGAGCAAACTTGTTCAGTTCAGTTCAATTCTTCTTTGTTCCCTCTTCACAGCTGAATGTTTTTGATGGCCAAAATGGTGGTGTATTGCTAGAGATTAAGTTGTTTTAGGTCGGATAAGTAAGCTAAAAACATAACAATGTGCTAAACCCCCTCAAAACTCCTTAGCATATAGCAATACCTGGAAAACATCCTAGATTTGTGGCCGAAATTTTTGCAAAGTTAAATTCTACACACATTTCTTTCATTTAATTTCATTTTTCTGTTTTGTTTTAAGTAGTCCTCATTAAGACTGGCTTTTAACAAAACATTAGCATGAAACTTCTTAGGACTGTTCCAGAACATCATATATTGAGCTGAACATGGACATGGCATATGTGACCCTGGACCACAAAGCCCTTTAGGCCTTTTTTTAAAATTGAGATTTAAGTTTCCCATTGATGTATGGTTTGTTAGGATAGGACAATATTTTAAAATCTGGAATCTGAGGGTGCACATCAAATACTGATAAAATCGCCTTTAAAAATGTCCAAATGAAGCTCTTGCATATTACTAATAAAAAAATAAGTTTTCATATATTTACAGTAGGAAATGTACAAAATATCTTCCTAGAACATGATCTTTATTTTACACCCTAATGATTTTTGGCATTAAAGACAGTTTTATCTTTTTGACTCATACAAAGTATTCTTGGCTATTGCTACAAATATACACATGCTACTTTTGGTAGCTGTTTTTTTTTTTGCTCCAGGGTCATAAATGTGTTTTATCTAAACATATTTGCTCACAGATTTCCATATAAAACATAAACTTGATGAATCTGATTTCTATGTTAGGTTTTCTGAGCTCAGTGCTCATTGCAAAGCCAGTCTTTGAGGTTGCCAGATCCTTGTTTTCCATCGAAGTTCATAAGGGTAGAGGTGACAGGGCTCCTTTCTGCAATTCCTATGTTTTCATGCATGCGGTATCTGGCAAAGTTGTCACGAGCTTGGCAACATCACTCTGACGGCTCCCAAACGCTTTTTGATTATTAATTCATTGCGGTTTCCTGCCTGGTTTGTTTGCTAAGTAGTCTCTCTATGTGACTATGACTTGAATCGAGATGTTTAAAGAAGGCTGCCTTCATTCAATAAAAAAATTATCTATCCATTGCCTATAAGTAAAAAAAAAAAAAAAGATAATTTTTTATAATAAAAACAGCTGCTGCTGATATTAAAATGGATGAGCTACTGATGGTAATACCTGCAACCTCAAATATATGTTAAACTTTTATCCGCAGCATTTACAGCAAATGACCTAAAGCGCTTTCAGAATAGATAAAAATGTAATCATATATTTGTGCCTTTCCATTTCAGATGAAGAAATCCATTCACTAGCGCAGTCTCGCTTTCCCAGCCATTATTCAACTACAAAGCAAACCATATTCATCATTGTGTTTTAATCACATCAAAAAGAAATATAGTGCTACCCCAGGGTGCTGGCAGGAATATGGAGTCCTCCATGATGTTATTGTTTCCAGCACTGCCAAACAATCTCAAAAATTGACTTAGAATAAATGTATTTTTAATATGATAACTCAACCCTTGTGAATACAGAGGCACTCTGTCAATTGTTCTTGCTGAATGCGTTGCTTTACAGATGTAATGCGGGAGTGCTTGTGATATAGCGATATTAAACCTGCGAGCGCTGCCTTTCAAACTTTGTTCCGGCTTTCCGGATAACATTCTCTTTCCTTCAGCTTAACTAAATGCTCTAACAGATGAGATGAATGCATTGGCTTACAAAGCCAGCGCGTTGCTGCAAATGCTTGGTGTGTTCCTCGCGGTGTTAAGATGCGCGCTAATCGGATCTCGAATGCACTTTTCGTGCACTTTATATTAATGTGATTTCAGCTCAGTGCTGTTTAAAGAGTATACCTGCACCTACATGAAATAATGCAATCAGACAGAAAAGAACACACCAGCTGATTATGAGCAGAACAGACTGGGGCTAGTTGTCTCACAATGGGATCTAAGTAACCGGAAGATTTGGAGTCAAAGCTTCAATTATGCTTGTAGTGAGTTTGTAAACATCTAGTACAAAAGTGCATAAATTAGATTAGTGCATACATTTTGTCAGTTTTGTCCTCCAAACATCATCATATCATCCCAACATTGTATTCGTAATAATGGGTAAAGAAGTGAACACAATAAAAACACTTGGATACATTAGAAAAAGGTAGATTTTCAACAGAACGGCTGAACTATACAAGAGAAAAGGTTGAGCATTTGTTCATAAACTTCAGATCGGGGCAGTTTGTTACGATTTATGAGGGTGGGTCACATGGTTTGCATCTTTAACCAACTTCCAAAACTATGATTGGATCCAGTTCAGTTGTTTTATTAATTTTTTTTTAAATATATTTAGTTTATCGTTAACATTTTTTGTCTATAGTAGGCCATCTATTGTGACAACTTACTCTAAAAAGTCTGATGATGGCATGCTTTAACATTGATTAAATGAACTTGGAAATCAACATTTTTCATAGTCAATAATTAAGGTGCACTGTAAAAAAATGACTGTGATGTTACAGGTAATGTTGTTAAATGAATGTTTATTGCATATTTCAGTTTAATGAGTCTCACCATAACGGTGAATGACACTGAGCAGATTCTATATAGGTTCATATTTAAAAACTGCTTGTGATGGGCTTTGTTTCATCATGTGACTTTCTCATCACCAATCATCTGCATTTGGTGCTTATCAGTGTATCTTAAAGGTACAAAACAGATTTCAGTACTTTAATAGGTTTTTATATTAACATTATATCGGTTAAAGGAATTATGGTATTAAACTGTAAATTTAACTCAAAACTGTAAATGTTGTTACCATATTTTTACGGTCCAATTCCAGCAACCACAGCTGGCCTTTTTTACCTTACATTTTACTGATTTTTTCGGTGTGTGCACCAATCCAACTAGCTCCCACCTCCCTGTAGTTAATTCTGGCTGCATTTCAGTTTATTAACCTGCTGGACACAGGGCATTATAATGCTCAGCTCTATCCACTTCACAAATTCTCAGAATTGTTATTCCTTCCCATTATGATAAACAAGGCGTATTGTTTTCCGTCTCCAGGTGTACTAAATTATTCACAGTCTTTCATGTAAATAACCAAACAAGCCTTGGCATCCAAAGACAATGCGAGGTGGCGTGTCTTAATTAGCCAATCATCCGTCAGCACACAATTATCCGTGCGTTATTGAATGTGGCATGCGACGACAGCGGGCTTGTGTTTCGTTTGTGGCTTTGTGGTGAGCGATGCGCGTTATTTGCGGTGCGGCGAGGACTGTAGTTGCTTAGGGACGCTGAGGCTCCTAATGATCCTTTCAATTAAAGAGGAGCCCTGAGGCTGTAGCACAGCTGTCTGTTTAAAACGCCTCCTCTCTTAATGCCCGCCTGAGCCTGCTCAGCATGCGGGAGTGTTTAAGTCAATATTATTTTAGAGACTACCTCCCATCTATTATTAAGTAAATTGAGCCATCAGCGTCTTTGGCCGTTTTGAACCCTAAATGAAATCTATTTGCCAAAGGCCTGGAGGACTGTCAGAGTGTAATACAATAATACACTTGTTAGGAGAATGAATAATAACTGCACGAATAATTCACCCTTAAATCGGAAGATCAGTGGTTCTCGGCTGGTTTTGCTTAGGACCTCAGATTTTACGTCGAATGGCGTGATACAGTCTTAAAAAATTAGGTTCCTTTCTGGAATCTGTAGAACCTTGAACATCCGTGGAACCGGGGGGGGACAAAAATGTTCTACAAATTCTTTTACAAGCTGTTTGCTAAAAATAGGTTATTTGTTGCACCCAGAATGTTTTAGTATCTTTAAGAGTGTCATAACAAAATTTTCTTCAAATCAAACACTGATGTGTATTTCAAATAATACATACCGTACAAGCTCAACAAAATGCAGAATTGTTTGCATGATATAAGCTTATGACAGTGTTTGTGTTTTGACTTTTCAGAGTCTCATGTTCGTAATAATTGACATAAAATGTGTTTTTCCCAACACAAACCCCCGACCCCCCCACACCCACACTTCCACTGTCATAAATGCCATCTGCATCATTTGACTAGCTTTTACCAAATGACAAATGAATTTGATTGGAAAGTGCAGCATTGACAGCACATTTAAATATGGGACTTATTCATATCCTCAGCTGCCCATCCGCATTTAGATTCGTATTAGCATTTTTGCCCCTTCTGTTTGAGATCATAACAGTCCTAAGACTCATTTTTTGGGGTCACGACCCCTTAGTTGAGAACCACCAATTTGCAACATAAGAATCAATGAGACCCACAGATCAGAAAATCTTCAGATTAAATAAAAACTGATTTCCAATGCACTATCAAATGTAAAACATCCAATAAATGTCGTCAGCCAGGCAAACTTAAGAAAACAGTTTCTAAACAACTGATTTGAAATTCATTAGTTTAACTCCAGAATGAAGTAGGCAAGTGGCAATATGAACAACCCGGCTCTCAATGACCCACAATTTTGCTCGTGCTGTCTGGCTCATCAGCGGCCTGTTAGTGTCTTCTCACTATGCAGGAAAACACTCTCTCAGACCCATCGATCTGCTCCAAATCAATGCTTTTAAAAGCCTTACATAGCCTTTAGTTAAGAGCAAAAGCGTGCATGCTTCAAAACGTCCCACCTATATTGATTAGGGTGCAGAATGAAGAGCTTTTCACACATTTATCTCGCTCTAACTGTCCACAATTCATAGACTGAAGACATTTTGCCAAACATTTTACTATGCCATCAATGCATCTTTTTTGGTCACTATTTGCATCATGTTTTCAGGATGTGTGATTTTGGTAGGCTGTTTTATTTTAAGTCGTTGAGTAGTATCAGGTTTTGAAACCTTGCCATTTTAAAGTATATGAAATATCATTAAAATTACAGAAAGCAGGTATGCTTTCTCTTTATAAGAGGTTAAACGTGAGCATTAAAACACCCGTAACAGCTGGCAACAACAGAACTAGAGGAAAGATATTTTGGAACGAATCAGCTGCATTCAGAACCCATTTTACAGCAATTTCTAGTAATATTTTGTGTTTACATGTCTAGAGAAGAGACAGAGCGAAAACTCATCTCCAGCAGCCCCCAACCCCCCTTGTTTGGCCATAAAAAGATAAAATGACTGTGTTGAATGTGACACTGGTCACAAGATGATTGGATAGTTTGGATAGTTTCGTCGGAGCTTCTTCAGTTACAAAGCTTTGAATTCAGTGAATTGTGAAATAGCATTGCGCCGAGTATAAACATATACCCGAACTTAGAATTTACTGGAGGGATTAGAAAGCTTTTCAAGTCCTCGCAGCCTCTTTTCATGGTTTTGTGTACAAAAGCGTTGTATTACCCCTGTAAGCCACGGGGCCTGAGTCGCTTCTCTGATGTTTGTTGATGTCGGACTCTGCTATTCGAGCAGAAATGGGCAATCTGTGGTAATCCTGTCTTTCTTGCAAAGAGTTTACTAAATTTTGAATTTACACGTTTAATACCTTTTTAAAATGCTCTTTGAACATTTTTAGCCCCTCGCCGTTTCCGCATCACATGAAAAAAAGCAAGACACATTTCGTGAGAAGATGCTTTATGGAGCATAAATTTAATATCTCCTGCACTTAAGAGTACTGTCCCATAATCCCCCTGCAATAAATGTTAACTTGTGCTATTTAAATTTACAATTTATCCAGCGTATTATGCCCAGGAGGCGAGTGTTACAGTTATGGAGTGTTTTCTTTGAGTCCATGCAGTTGTGAGCAAATCAGGAAGGCACTGCACACCATTCTGCAAAGAACAGATGATAGGATAATCCATAAATGGGTCAAAATGCATGTAGAGAATATCTTGGATGCAATAACTAAGTAGATGCTAAATTTCCTTAATTGATGTCTTCAGAGCAGGGAGAGAATTTGATGATACTGAACCTGATGCCAACCCAAATATAGTTCCTCTTCAAGCATTAAAATCTCACATCTATTTCAACATTTCTTAATAAAATGGGTTTGATTTATGTATATTTCGTTTAAGTCTAACATGTGCATTAATTTACCATCCACAAACAAAACCACTGATTCTAGAATATGCGTTACCAGATTGCTTGAAAATCCAAATTGTTCCAAGTAGACAGCAAGAATGGCGTAGATAATCATTATGAGTGAAGAGCCATTAAGGACTAGGGAAATAATTTTAACAACTGATAGGAATTACCAAAAAAAAAAAAAAAAAAAAAAAAGGTTCAAATTAGTGCTTTGGCCTCTTGCACAAATATTTCACAATAAACAATAGATACGCTAAGAAAATGTTTATATTTTAATATATAAAAAAGTTTTATGCTTCGTGGAAAGTTCAAAAAGAACGCTTTTCGTTGGCCTTTTCAGTAAAGACATAATAAATAGAAATACTAAATATTCGCCCTCTTGTGCTCGAAGGTGATTTCTTTGCACATCTCCAGAGTTAGTTTGCTGTCTCTCGCTCTGTGTAACACGGCCTGGTTAATTCCACCCAGATGCGCCGGGTTTGAACCGTTCAGGTTTCCGAAAGCGCCATAGTTCGTGAAGCCCGCGTAGAAAGGAGATCTGTAGTATAAGTGTCTGGGGGGAAAGGGGCACTGCGCTGGTGACCCAGCGGGCGATAACGCCCCTGATGGCTGTGACGCTTCGTCGCTCCTCTTATCCGACGTAGCAATTTCGGCCAGAGACCAGAGTTTGGGTTTGGGGGTCGGGTTCGCGGAATGAATGACAGAGGTGGGTTTGCAGTTCTCACCGAGGGGCTTCTCGGTTTCGCTCAGCGCGTCTCGGAGAGAGGAGGTCGTGGGCACCGGAGAGTCTGTCCGGTGCTCCTCTTCTTCTCCACCGTCGATGATGACACTATCCGCCGCGTCCTGATCCTCCGTGCGGCTTTCTGCGCAGTCAACTGCGATCAAGCGATAATAGGTTTGTTAGTGTTAGAAATGCCTGGTAGAAACAGCATGGAATATAGGCCTACAATATTAGCAAATTAGTGAAAAAGATTTACTATTGTAAAGGCCAACGATATTTGTTTTTAGGTAATCATTAAACAAATTAGGCTTTTTTTTTCTCAAGCCTAATTCAATCAAAAAAGACAATGCAGAATGCAGGTGAGAGGTTAAAGGTTTGTTGGAACTCGATTGTAAAATTTACCAGTGAGGAAAAATGTCTATTAAAGGCTGTACGCCATTTCCCCCCTTTTTCTTTTAAAATATTGTTTTAAAATATTTTCTTTTAAAAATAAATCAAAGACAATGTGGTGTAACCAACCTACCCGATCTACAGGGGTTATATTTCGTTATCATGTGACATGAAAAACAAAACAGTAAATTTTGTTGTACAGAGGATCTCTACAGACCCTTAACGGGTTGTCAAGGTCATTATTTATTAATTTGTTTAAATATATATATTTATTTGGGCCTTTTTTTAATAGACTACTTTTTTTCATGAAAAAGATGTAAACCCTTTGGAAGTTTATTAATATTCATATTCAAGTTCCTGAATTTTAGAATAAATGTTATTATTTTTGTTATTAGGCTATTATAATGGAACACAAGCTGCATACATTGTGCAAAAATGCTTTTGCGTTAGCTATTTGACGGTTAAACCGTGAAAGATTTTACCTTGTAGTCATTTGATACGGTATTTGTAATTAACATTTGTTCAAACATGACATATTTATTTATTATTAAAATGTTAATGAAATATGAGAAATATAATATAAATGCAACCACGCGCATACATGACATAACAAGGGAGAAATCGAGCACCTAAATCTTTGGTCGTCTGTGTTGTCTCGGCTGTTTTGAGTGGCTCATCGTCCTCATCATTTTTCTCTAAATCGATGCTGTCCTCCTCATCCTCATCCTCGCTCCGGTTCCGAGGCGTCCAAGTCATTTTATTCTCTTTTTTCAGTCTTCTGCGGGCGTTGGCGAACCAGGTGGACACTTGAGTGAGGGTCATCTTGGTGATGATGGCCAGCATGATTTTTTCTCCTTTCGTGGGGTAAGGGTTTTTCCGGTGCTCGCTGAGCCAGGCCTTCAGGGTGGCAGTGGCATCTCGTGTGGCGTTCTTCCGGTAAGCGGGGTCTCCAAACGGGTACGGGCCCAGGGGACCGGCGTACGGATGATAGCCTATAGAGCCAGTCATGCCTGGAGAAGGGTCATATGGGGAGCCCTGGGCAATGAATTAATAAAGATTACAATTGAGGGGGAAAAGCAGAGCAGATCTGTTTTACACTGCTCAGTGCTGTTAAACACGGTTAGGGTGCTTCTGGAATATTTCGTTATTGACTGTATTTTAGCCTATAATAATAGCCTAATAGTAAATCGCAGTCAAAAAATTCAAATGAAGTAGACTAAGTTTAGGAAAGCACACGTATTCGTAAGTAAAATTTAATCAAATTAATATTCTGAAGAGCAGAATGCAAATTCCGCTATTTCGAAACAGTATTCGTTATCTATATTTTAACTAGTTTGCGTGAGTTTCTTGACCATTTGGGTTATCGCTAAGCTTAGTCAATGTGCTTAACACAAACGTAACTGATATATTTTGGCGATATTTCATAGCCTATATCTGGCAAATGATAGTTTTTAAAACTATTCGCTCAGGCTTCACAAAAACAAAGTCTACGCATAGCGATCATAATGAGTATGTTGAATGAATAAGTTCCCACTGCGGGCACTGGCATGCTGGCAATCATGATGTCATAATATAATACTCATAATAAACCTCCAGACTGCTCAATAATAATAAAATAAAAAAAACTTGGGCTTTATTATGAATGAAACTCACCCCATAAGAAGTGAAGGGGGCTGTGGATTCGGGGCTGTACTGGAGTGAGTTGAAGGCTGTGGTGTTTGTGAAGGCTGTGGACGCGTACGGGGCGAAAGCAGATCCGCTAGAGGACCGTCCCAGATCATCCGTCCGCGGTCCGGTGATCGCACTGGAGCCATACGGGGGACACGAGTACAGAGACAGCGACGACTGGTATATGTATCCTTGAGGAAACGCCATGACCAGATTACCGCTACAGTCTTCTCACGAGCCCAAGAGTCGTCGCACTCATCGTAGGTGCCATCGAAGGAGAAATGAAAGATTCAAAGCTGATCAACTCCCAATATTAGGAAATTAAACGAGGTCGCTCGCAAGACCGGTGTCTTCGATAAATTGAGTAGAAGAGTGTCTCGAGTTCCGCGCGCTTCCTCAAGGAGAGTGAAAGAAGAGCTCATGCTGAGTTTTCCATCTCTCCCTCTCTCTCTCTCTCTCTCTCTCTCTGTCACACACACACACGTGCGCTCTTTTTAGCGCCCACAAGTTCATTTCTTCATTTGGTCTTGACATTAGAGCAGTAGCATACACACGACGCGTTCTTTTTCTTCTTCTTTTTTAAATGTTAAATGCACACCTTGTTTCGAGCGTCGAGCCTGTTTTTTCAACATCTTTTCCTACTAGCGCTTAAAAAAAAATTAAAAACAATAGTGCACCTTCAGACATTGTTTTAATCCTCTAAGTAAATGTGCGATATACTTTATCTTTGACTGTTGCAACCAACATACGCTGTTCATAATTCGGACTTGTAAAATTCGGTCTTTTTGCAGTTTGTATTTGTAATTTTGAACGGTTTTTGAACCAGCCCTGTGTGAACTAGTCACATACATTTTTTAAAAATGAAATAAAATCAAGTCAAATTTATTTAGTTCCAACTGCGTTGGGTAGGACTGTTTTGGGGCGCGAGAACGTCTCCGGTGTAAACACTCCCACCGAATGTTTTTAATTCTGATAATTTATTTTCCATAATATTTAGGCTTCATCTATATTTAACCTGTTACAATTTATATTTGATTGTTACAAAGAGTTTCAAAAGGATGCTTTTGCTGTTATTGATGATTTTACTATTGTTCCATTTTTAGTAGCCTGTGTTTAGTGTATATGACAGAACATATAAACAACATGCGTATGCATCCACAAGCATATTCCTTTTGAATATGCATTGCGCATCTATTCAGTGCTCCGAGTGTGAACTGTACTGCAGGGATCCACAAGCCTAGACAAGTTTACTTTATGGCGTTCTGTGCTTTTAAATAAGCAGAGAAGGGTCCACTCTATAGCGCGCCTGTGCCGCCTGTTGTTGCGAATGGAGCGTTGCGTTTTTGTTGCGTCGCTGGAGGACGCAGGTGAGTAATCCTCTAGCACCGAGATCCACGGCTCTGACATGACGCGCTCAGGAATCTCTGCGCTGTTGACATGACTTCCGCGAACCAGACTGGAGCAGAGCGGGAATGTTACGACCTATCGACTGCAGATGGAGGAGCACATGACACTCGCACTACACACGAGCGACGCGACACACAGCCTGGTACAGGTAAAGATAGCAGGTAGAAACTCTTTAACCGCGAGCACCTGAGCGGGTGTTGGGTAGGTCGGCCAGGTTATCACATTAAAGATGCTCGCCTAAACTATTTATCTAGACACCTCTTATCTCTTAGCAAAACATAAAAGCATCGCTTGAATTCCTTGAACAATTTAAACACGCAGATAGGTGACTAATCTCATTTGCGTGCTCTATTAATAGACTTAAGTGGTGGCTTAATGCAGCATGACTCTATGAGAGAAGTGTATCTGAAGTCTATCTATAAAGCAGGTGTTCTCGATTTATCCATCAAACCTTTATCCCAGTACAGCCACATATATAATGTCGTTTGACTTTAAAGAGGATGATGCATTAGGCTATACACTTTCATATGATCTTTGAAAAGGTGTCTTGATGCACTACTCTTTTGTATTTAATGCATTATGCCTGTGGATGATATTATCAATGAGAACAAATCATTTGTGTGTGTAAGGCATTAGTTACAGGCTAGAAAAGCATTGTCAATGTAGTTCACACCTGTTGACAAATGTCTTATTTATGACATTTTATTATCTTTAGATGTGTTTATAGTTTTATTTGTCGAGTCCTGATTTGTTTCCTTGAGCATTTTAATGAGTTTATACTGGTTTGTGTTTTTAATCTAGATGCTGGTTTCATGGATAAAGAAGAACCTGCACTTGCATTCAAGGAAAAGGTAGTTGTTAGACTCAATAGACACTTAATAGACACAAACATTGTTTGGCATTCAGTGAAGGATGCCAAATATGCACTGGTGTGCAATATGTAATTATATGTTGAATAACATTCTAAAGTTTGTTTTGATCCAAGAACAGCCCCAGTCTTTTTCAATATCTGATAAACCTTATTATTCATTTGAAACCTCTCACCCCAAAAAGTGTGTGTACACACACACACACACACACACACACACACACATATATGTGTGTGTGTATATATATATATATATATATATATATATGTGTGTGATTCTATGATTGCGAGTACAAAAATGACTCCACTTGCTGGCATAAATGCTAAGAGCACATGCCACTAATGAAAACAGGATTAAAATACCTTTAAATAACCCAATGTGAGATCAGTAATACATTTCCTTTTGATGTTGTGGTAACAGGGTTGACATTCTACAAAAAAACTCTTGTAGAAATAACTTAGAGAGAGCACAGATACTTTTCAGAGCTTCAGATCTTATCAGTGAGTGAAAGTGACATCATTTACTGTAACTTACACAATTCTGAGAGATAATGCCACCAAATTTAATGGCAAAATATGAGTTGACGCAAGATTTATGGACATACATTTTTCTAAGGAATAAATAAATAAACAAATGTTTAAATGTAATGTGGAATTAAGTAAGTGAGGGTTTTTATAAATAAAATTAATAAAATGTCGCCAAAAGAAAAGTACTAGTCTATAAAATATTTTGATTGAACATTGATAAGACAAGAAGAAATCATGCTATTTAAGAGAATTTTTAAATAAATTATTATATTTTTAATAAATGATTACATTGGGCCATTCCTGTTACACAGTAACTTTTCTGTCTCTTAGATTTTTTTACACATACTTTCTCTAAAATAGTGACATATTTATAAGAAATTGCTTAAATTATATATATATATATATATATATATATATTAGGTCTGTGTTATCACTTAAACAGAGATAATACACATTAAAAATATTACATAGGCCAATATTTTATAAATGATGTTATGGACTAGGCTAAACTTCTAATCATGCATATAAATCATGTGAAACTATATTAATTTAATTATTTTTTTAATTATTTTTCTTTATTTACCTTGTCCCTAAGGTAAGTCATTTTCCACTCTGTTAGGATGTACTTTCTTTGCCTTCCAAAATAGACTACAATTCCACAGAGATCATTTTCAGGAAGTGTTACTGTTTATTTTTTTAGCAGGAATTTATCTGTACAAGTGGAGGTAAATGCCACCTCTCACTCACACTTTTTTTTAATTTTTTTTTAAAGTTTTTGAAATATATTCATGTTCGTCCCCAGTTAAAAATGTTTGTGCTAACACAATGATATATCTACAGTTAAGCTAAAAAAAGAGTGATAGCAGCTGTGATGTGAGTA
>JAUCMU010000053.1:13429657-13444320 GCA_032275025.1 Enteromius treurensis | reverse complement strand
TAGTCCCGTCCGAATAAGGTTACAGTGTAATTCGGCTATACATCCGCGCTAAAGGTGAAAGTCACCATAGCTTGTAGGATAGACTCCAACCCAACTTTGAGAATAGATTAACGGCGATATTTTTTTTTATCACGCGATAAGAGTCTCACGTTAACGCCAATAACGGCCCACCACTAATATAATTATAATGTCTGTACTGTTGCTTTTGGTGTATGTATCCTTGTCACATAAAATAATTACTCTCAAACTGTTTTACTGACTCCAAATTTTAAACGGTAGTATAGATCATTTTTAAATGTTTGTTATAAAAAATAAAGGGTCACACTTTATATTAGGTGGCCTTTAAGTTCTATGTACTTGCATTAAGAAATAAGTACAGTTTACATATTGGGTTCATGATGTATTGCGTAACACTTTTGCAGCTATTGTGCTGGGATATGGGTAGGGTTTCAGGACAGGTCTGGTGGTGTGGGTAAGTTTAAGGTTGAGTTAAAGTGTAAGGGATGGGTCAATAGTGTAATTATAAATATAATTACAGGTGTAATATACTTATAGGTATTTTTAAAGTTCAGATGTAAAAATGTGTGTAAACAAGTTATTCAAATCAAATATTTATCAAATTGTTAATTAAAATTTTAAAATAGTCATTAAGGCCACCTAATATAATAAAGTTAAAGTTGCATTTTGAGCAGAACATGCATTTTAATTCATTTTGTAGCCTTTGTTTTTCCATATTATTTAAATGATTTGTTTTCTCTTCATTTTTAGGCCTTAAGTTGCGTGGAAAGGATATTGGGTTGCCTCTTGATTCTGGTCCTAAGAAGAAATGAGTACAAAATCCTCGAAAGATCCACCATTCACTGAAATCTTTCAGTACTTGTATGATCTTTACAGTTAATCTTTATTAATTGCTGCATTACTTCATATTTTCTCGATTCAATGGTGGATCAGACATGCTCATATTGCCACCTACACAAAAGGCCTATTATCTAACGTTTTATGTCAGATGATGAAGACTTGGAATTATAGTTTTTTTTTTTTTTTTTTAAAGCCTGCTCACTGCTTTGAAATAAAAACTTATTTCTATGTCTGATTAAGTTGCCTTCTAAATGATTCTGCACTTTATTTCAATAACACAACAGTTTAATGATAAATGCTTTTCTAAAATATAAAGAAATATCACACACTGTGCAAATTAACTTGAACTCGGAACCTTTAAACGTGTCGTGGTTCCAGTCGGACTCGTACTCAAGCGGACGTTGTTGCCACAGGCAGCCGCTGGCGTTGCTTTAATCTGCTGTTTTTTTCTCGCGAGAAAACCGTTAACAATTGATCAATTTTGGATATAACAGAGGACCAGGTTCTCATGAAACTACTTTGTTTTGATATTTCAACTAGCAGCGGGGTGTTCACTGCTAGTTGCATAAAACATCGCCAACTAGTAAAATTCAGAGGGGATTAACATCACTGAAGCCTTGTTTAGCTTTCGTGCAACCGGTGAAGACACGCCTTTGAAGTCGCTGTTTTCCCTTCATCAGACCTGCTTCCTCGGGACATTTTTCTAACGGCATGACCAAAACCGAGACGACATTTGAGACCCTCACGAGAGACCTAGCACGCCGTCGTCCCTCGCAATGACGGAGCGCTGTCCTTTAGCCGAGAAGGCGCTGTCGGAGGGCTTCGCGAGGCTGCGCTTCAAGGACACCTCGCTGCTGATCTGGCAGCAGCAGCAGCTGGAGCTGGAGAGAGCGCCTCCAACTAACTACCTCAGCCGCAGCCAAAGCTCCTGGTACAGCAAGAACGGGAACCAGGCAGTGGTTATACGGGACAAAACCACACTGAAAGACTCCGATAGCACTGGACAGTCGCGGATTTGTGCTGTCATGTGATCACTACACGATTTGAGTGTTACTGTCCAGTTTGAAGTATTTGTGATCTGTCCACATGTCATTACTCAGACAGGGGGGTGCTCATGTTTACACTAAGCTTCATGAACAGTATATTATACAGTATTTTTTTAACATTTATGCGCAACAGTAGTATTGTTAGAGAAACAATACCCGTTTATTGCATTTACAGACTAACGAGTACCAAAGCTCAATTGAACCAATTTGAAATCGTTTAACTCGGGATAAAAAGTGACCATTCTTTATATCATTGCGTCCCCCAGTTTAACAAACTATGTAAAGTGTGTTATCTCTGGTAGCCATATTAATAGGCTTTTACTACATTTCGTTGCAAATGAAACATTTGTATTAAGACCCAGCAGATATCTATATCGATCTATCGCACTGCATTACACGAATGGCACAGTATAAATAAACGAGATGTGTATCGAAAACATATGTATTCCTTATTTGAAATACATCTCGTATACATTACTGTGGTGAAAAATACATTGTTTTATTTATTGTTCCATGTACAAACATCTACTGTTTTGAAATGTGATTTACACGTGACAAAGCCATTTTAATATGACACCTTTTAAGTATAATGTCTTTTGTTTCCTTTTATGGAGCAAAAATGTAAAACCGTTTGTAAAATCGAGATTTAAATGAGGTTTACAAACTTAAGTTGGTATATTTCGACAGCTAGGCTTCAGTACACTGCTCAAGACCGTATTTTTCATTTATACTCGTTTTCATGTCTTCTGAAAAGAAAGAAAAAATATCTAAAACATTAAGTGCACTCAAATGAATATATCTAGATAGTAAAAAGACACTCCTATGGGTTTTTGTGATTTATTTACGAAAAACGAGGGGCTCAGTGTCCAAATCTCAAGATTAGCTTATACATTAGATATTACCATTTAAGTCCAAAACATCCTTGTCGACTTGCTTTAACTTGCTGAACGTAACATATGCAGCGCTACCAATTTGAAAATTTTACTGGAAATAATGACATTTACATGTTATAAACTGCTCAAAAAGTTTAAGAAATATACTGTAAATTGGCATGCAATACACAAATGTTCTCTCTCTTTCTCTCATAAAAAAGAACTAAAATACGTAGACCCAAGACAGAGTTGACAAATAAGTAGTGAATATACATTTATATCTGTAATTATATATCCTATGTATCTTTATATCTCTGTCTGCATCATGAAGCTCAGTTTTATTTACTGGGCTCTGCTGGAGGAATTGAGGAAGAGGAGCTGTAACAGAAATCATCTTAGAGACAAGGTAGGTTATAGTCACAAGGAACATGTAATGCAATACAGTGGTATAATGAATAAAATCAAACCAAGATTAAAAGCATCCTACATATAGGAAAGAAAACCAATGAAGTCACTTTACATCACGATTTCTTGATGGGTTCTCATGATTAAAAAACAAAACAAAAACTATACACATTCGTTTCAACTTGGATCAGTTATACCGGACCAATCTGACTTTATTTTAATGTGCCAACTAAACTTAAGGCAACAAGAGCACATCCAATGATGGGTTCAGAGTTGAATTCAAGGCTGTTAAATGAAATAAAACCTTGCCAATGCTACAAACCCAGTGAAAGAGTGGCATTACTGCAGCCACAAGAAGGAAAAGAAGAAAAATAAAACCTTATACATTCATTTTTTTTTTTTGTTATAAAGATGATCAGTCATGGTCCATTTCCAAACTATTCTGGATACATGGCAATAAGTGTCTAGGTACCATTGAAAGCATTCAATACACCATTTGAGAAAAACTAAAGTAAAATAAAGTTATTAAAATTGAGAACATACATTAGTTGTAATACTTTCAACTAAAAATAACTATTGCCAAACACAAATCCTTCTGAAATGACATCTAGCACAGCTGCTTGAAATCTTGTCTTTTCTTAATGGAGATCTCCTCTATGTGGCTATTTGTCCAAGAGAGCTCATTTTCATAGAGGCTGATTCGTTCCAATCTGCAGCCTTATGGGTGTTTTTAAACTTCTCAATATATTTTGGCCATCATTTTTGAAAAATATACCCCCGTTTCATATATACTGAACTTAAATCACAACTTTGATTGTCCTATGAGTGGACTTAGGAAAGATGAAGCATATCAGATAGAAAGTAGGAAATTAGATACTCAGGACGCCTACAAATCAATAGTAAAAAAGAAGACAATCCAAATAGAAAACAAATGAGCATACGATATAGATTAAAAACAAACAAACAAACTTCTGACATAATTCTACATCAAATACTGAGCTGACAGCACCGGAAGAGAAAATTTACAGTGTTGTAATAGCCAAAAATGATTGCGAAGCCTCTGAAAACGGTTTAATAATGATACTGACAGTTTCCAGATGCGGTCTAGAGTACTAGTGAGTTATGTTGAGCCAAATTTCTTACATTTCAACTGGTCACCTGGAAACATTTCTGTTGAAAACACACATAACTTTGTGCCTTTTTGGATAAAAAAAATAAATAGATTCTCTTAAAAATGGTAACAATGACGAGCATTATCATAGTCAGCAAAAGAAATGTGGAATGAGCTGAAAAGTCAAGCCAACATGACAGAACCACACCAGAGTGAGAGGCGATAATTCATTATTTGTTCCTTCAGACTTTGGGTAGCTACTCGATCAGTAAAATGCAGCCAGGCATTTTTCAGTTTTTCCACTAATCCATTTTTTCGTTATGTATATAACTAGCAGCAACCTAAAAAAATATGCAAAAAAAAAAAAAAAAAAAACAACGGACACACACACACACACAACCGTTTCACCTCCACAACTGACGTATTTTCTAAAAAATATCTTTTTTTTTGTGTCTTTTTTTTCCTCTGGTGATACCAGGCGTTTCCCTTTGAGGGCCAGCGAGAACCTTAAAACTGCTTGAACTATTCCAACTCTTCTCTTTGTCTGAGCCAAGAGCATCCTACAAACTATTTTAAAATATCCTCTGCCATCTGCAATGCATCTAGCTCTTTATAAAATGGGCCTTCAGAGAGATACTATCATGACAACACACACTACTCGTTAGAAAATAGAGGAGGTTGAAGTATGCAGAGTTCAGTCTGAGTCACTGCTCTCGGAGCTGGAGCCGCTGGAGCTGCTGCTGCCCGAATCTGAAGAACTGCTGCTGCCACTCAGCCGAGATGGCCCGCCCCCCTGCGCTGACCCCGCCTTCTCTGCTGTGAACAGGGAAGAGAAGTGATCACAAGGTTCAATACGTGCGAGGAAAACAAACACTGATTGTACATATTTAATGCAACTCGCTTCCATTAAGACCTTTGTCCCTATATTGTTATCTTAAAGGGCTTTATCCACACCTGCAGTTGTGTATTACGATAAAGCAGAGACATGCACAAAGAAAGCAAAGAGATGATCTCGAAAGGACAGAGTATATTACGTGCCCACCAAAGCAGCTGATATCAAGTGAAGTCAGTTAGTTACAGCACATAAACATCCGCTTTCATCAGTTTTATGCTTCGTCCAAAGCAGGGCTCAACAGCAAGGATTTTTTCCCCATCAGTAGTTCAGATTTGTAATTCCTATGTCAATACTTTTACTGGCCTGTACACAAAAAAAAAACATGACAATTTTACTTAAAATTAATATTAAATTGAATATATAACTTTTAAATTCTAATTTAAATTTTTTTTAAATAAAGTACAAAAAAGGTCTATTTTAACGTATTATAAAAAATAACAAAGCTGACTTTTCAGCAGCCATTACTTAATCTAGCTAACATGTTAAAGTTGACAAGCAGAATTTGCTAGCGATTCTTTAAAAGAAGAAAAAACTAAATATAATGGTCCAAAACTGGGTCCAGTGGTCCATCCTTGTTGTTGAGCCCTGCAGACCCTTTTAATTGTGTGAGTAGCATTACATGTGAAGGCCTGACAGAGGCCCTTCGATCAAGTTAGTCAAATTAGTGAAGCAAAAAGCCTATCCTTATCTCTGTTTTCTTATCTTACCCTTCTAGATCTAGCTAACCCAGTTTGGTCACCTGTCTGCTCACATCTGCACATTACCACACAGGTACCTTTTTTGGGTGGTTTCTTGTTGTTGTTCAGTTGTCCGCTCACGTCCTGTAGCCTCTTTTCTAACTCTTTCTTCTTTTCCTGAACCAGTTCCTCTTTAGATTTGGCACTCTTTTTCCCAGTGCCCGCTGCAGGAGACACACAGCGGTGACCGGTGAGTAACGGGTTGCCCTCGTAGCCCACCGCCGTGGCAACAAGCAGCAAAAAGCACTCTACACTGGTTTTTAACTCTATGACGACAAGTTTATGTTAAAGGAATCTATCAGGTTCTATGCAAGTTATGCCCAAATGGCAGCATTTGTTTATTACCATAAAAATCTATTTAGCCTCGTCTCTCAAAAATCAAGGTTCCATTAATGCAGTGGTTCCCAAACTTTTTCTGCCAGGACTCCCTTTTGCAGAATTAGAAAAATTCAAGACTCAATAATTTTAATGATACTGGAAAAAAAAAATAAAAAAAAATACGCAAGCCAATAAAATAACCACGTTTATTGAAAGTAACAATAAAATTGGACAGAAAATATATGAATATTAAATCTCAATATATTCTTTTTATTAAGTTCGAAGAAACAGAATCAGATATAATTTGACTAATTATCAAAATAATGTCTAGTCCTACAAAGTTATTGTTAAAGGAGCATACGGTCACGAGACGGTAGCATCATTTTACCAGCGTTGTCCAGTACAGCAGTAGCCTACTACAGCATGTTACAGCATAGTATGTGGCGCTATTGAAAACAGGAACTAGTATACCTAGATAATTTTTTGGCCGGCGCGTAATTTGAGCGGAATTTGCTTTTCCTTTGAGCATAAGCGGTACACGAGTGGAGCATTCATATGAGCCGTGAGCAGCTCAATGGAGCGCAGAGTCATAGAGCGGAATACTGAGCAGAGCGGCACACATTGAGCAGTGCACGCTTAATACTGTCGGGTGGCGTGGCAGATATTTTCGGCTGTTTATTTCTTTCGAATCTCTGTAAAAATCTTCTGACTGTACACTAGCCTTGCCGCGCACCCCTTTATCATAACTCTGTGCCCCCCCTAGGGGTCGCGCCCCCCAGTTTGGGAACCACTGCTGTAGAGTGACAATGTGAACTCTGCTGGAGGATACCCAGTCACCAAATAGGTCATTTCAACTTAGATGTCCAGTAACATTCAGCTGCTTAATTTACTTCTATGGCTAAATTACGACCTCACTATTGCAAGAGACCTCGGCTAGGCTTGTAAGTGGTCTTTAGTGCAAAATAAACTTTGTAAAAGTGCAGCGTATTACCTTTAAAGGTTTAGTAGCGATTGTGTGTCTCTGATGAATGTTTAGTGGTAGACTGCTAGTGGGGTGCAGAGTCTACAGGACGTGACGTGCTATTATGACAGCCTTTCAGCTGCAATGTGAAACACGAGTGGTAGTTTCTAAAACACACACAGCATTTCAGCGAGGCTCGAGGTAAAAATGCTCTCAATGTGCCAGACTCACGCTGTGATGTCATCACACATTTAGCGTTGCGATTGTAAAAAGTTGAGTTTAGTAACTCGGAGGCTCACCTTGAGTCGTCGCTGTCAGAAACGCCTTCGTTTTGGCTCTCGGCTTGGCTTGTCAAGGTGCACGCGAATCACAGCGTTGTTTATTCCCTTTGATTTGTCGCAGATGTATGCAGCGCTGTTGACACGAGATTCTCTTGTTATTTTACGTTCGACATCCTCCCCCCAAGTTTATCTCTCCCCTGTACTCATTCAAGCAATTCAGTTGACTCTTGCATCTTAAAACGTATGAAGAGTCTTTAGAAGTGTAGCGCTACATGATCATCAGAGATAGTCGTTATGACAATGTTCCAGTTGTCGTTAGCACTTCTGCTCACACCATGATACTGATCAAAACCAGCAAAGTGAAGCTTTAGTTTCCTTCTCGCCAGTACATGAATACTTGCACAAAGTTAATTAGGCCTCAGACTCAACATGTCCGCAGAGTTTTTAGAGGCTTTTTGACAGGTCTGTTAAAGGACAGAAATAAAGAGACTAATGTTTTCCGGAAATGTTAGATGGTAAATTTATCTCAGCCATGCACGTGCTGCTTGGATGAGCCAAAATAATATGAAGATGAAGAGAGGTGTGCAGACGACATATTTGCATGTTTTAGAGACAAATGGAGCTGTAAAATAAACTATTACCCTTTTGTCCCTGTAATCAGGGCCAAATTAATAAGGGCTGTAACTTATTTCACAGACTGTGTGAAAACCGAATACCTACAATGTGAAATTAAACTATAAACTGAGGGTATGTTAACAAGACAGCAGTGTTCTAAAAACGGAAACGTTTTTCCTTTGACTTTTGAAAAGTTTTGCTTACAGACGACAAGGTCAAAACGATATACTGTTATCTGGGAAAACAAGTAAAAACACTGTATTATTCCTGCCAGACCAGTAGATGATGATGTCACTTTGTAAGGAAACACATTCATATAGACTGAACACGTAATACGCATGTCACCGTTTTTGCAAAATAACATTTTTGGAACTGAGTTGTCTTCAAAAATTGCACATTGTTGTTTAAACGAATGGACAAAATGCATTACACATTTTCTGTTTTTAGTAGATTCTGTATTGTCGGGTAAACATGCTTTGAGCATGGAGTTTGGAGTGTGATCTGTTTGTCCATCCAGTGGACAACATAGGAGTGTTTGGGAAATAGGTGGACGTTTAGCAATTCCACAGAGACAATTTACCTTTCATGCCATGAATTTCCTGATTTTTACCCCAAAACAACAAAGGACATTTCTCATTTTCATGTGTTTTCATTTTCAAATTTTCATTTTCTTGCCTATTTTGTTCCTTTTTCGTAGTTACCTTTTATTCTCACCTGTGTTCTTGTTTAGTATCTGCTGTGTATTAATTCCCCCTAAAAACAGTAATCAATCAATGTTTGCAAGATACTTTTTGTATTTTTATTTTATTTTTTTAGTTTTTTTGTTACAGACTGTAATACTGTAAAATATTATGACAATCAAAACAATTAAAGTTTCAATTTATTATTATTATTCAATATAATTAATTTGAAGTAGTTGTGGTGCTTCAAAAAAGATATTGTCTGCTGTCATACAAAGATATTTTTAATTTCCATAAATAATTTCACATTGAACATTCAATATGAAAACAAAACTTCTTTTGTCTGCTTCTTTTATTTTTATTTTTTTGGGGGGGGGGGAGACAAAATGTAGATCTGACATGTCTCTTTGAGTCTATTTTTTGTCTATATAACTAGGAATTTTCTCATTTTACTTAATTTGTGATTATCAATCAACTTTATTCTGATTTCTGTCAGTAAGAGGGTTAGGCCATTTTATACTGTAAATGGTGTCATAATTATGTAAAGATGCAGCAGTGCTGTTTATCAAGAGTAATTACCTGCTCTGAACTGATTGATGTCTCTTTTATTGAATGGCTCCAGTGTGTGTGCTTTACTGTTGGAGGAGAGTGTTTTTATAAGCGGTTTGTGTGATCAGAGTGTTTCAGTAATGAGGTCCCCCGGGACTCTCACTGGGTAATTACAGTCTCTATGAGATATTAAACTGTTTCCTGTGTCTTTTTGTTGGGCTTTAATTGCATGCAACAAGTAAGGTAAGTCTTTTCATTCTCTTCCATGGCACAAATGAATGTAACTCGCATCATGTCTGCAAAAGAATTGTTTTATATGATAAATAGCTTCACATGAGGGAATTTAAAGAGATGTCATGGAGAGCTGAAAGACTTAATGTTCTATTGAAATTGATCGGTGAGGTTTGTTTCATGTTGAGGATCTGTGTTGATGTGTTGGGGGTATCACACTGGTTCTGCACTATTCTTGTTTGAATTGATTTTTGAAAATATTCATTTGAATTGTTAACACCCTAGACTAGATAATTTAAAGTAAGCACATAAACTAGATAATTCAAAATAGTGTCCATCATTTTGATGACCAGTGTTGTAATACATATTTATATATCAATGCTTTCATGAAACGTTTGTGTTTACTGACAAAATATTTGCAAAAGTATTGGGAAGCTTCTCGGTTATGTATGTAACCCTCGTTCCCTGATGGAGGGAACGGAGACGTTATGTTGTGACGACAGACCTGGGGTCTTGCTTGGAGCCCGGATTTGCTCTGATTAAGGGAAAACGTCAATAAAAATTGGCTAGTGGAATTTGAATCCTGCGCCACTCCCTGTCTTATGGGTATAAACGGGCAGCAGGTGCAACCACTCATCAGGTTTTGCTGAGGAGTCAAGAACAAGTCCCCGGCCTTCAGCGATGGTTTGAGGTTGTGGCAGAGGGACATAACATCTCCGTTCCGTTCATCAGGGAAAGAGGGTTACATACATAACCTAGACGTTCCCTTTCTGTCCGTCTCTACGAGTTATGTCGTGACAACATACTGGGGTCTAAGGGAAGGCACCACAACCTGAACCTGTCACAACCAACAGGACTGCAAATGTTTGGCAAGCCTCTGCATCTCAGCAAATGCTATGCAAGGTCGTAACCTTCCCAACGCCCCAGCGCAAATTCGCTCACCTTGGCGCCCGCAGGGACCAATGGTGAGTACATCGCAACTGAAGAAGCCAAGCCATTGTTCCTGACAAAGAGATAGCCTTTAAGGAAGGGATTTCAACCTTCATGAAGACTGCTTCAAATCTTCCTATTGTTGTTACAGTTTGGCAGAACGAAGGGGAAGTGGACCTGAAGAAAGGGCGCTACGGAGGCCACATCCTACCGGAAGGGAGGTTACATGTGGAAACACTGATAAGGATTGACCCAGGCCTGGGCCAGTTCAACATACAAACTCATTCTCTGAGACAGGTCCCACCCACGGAGGGGGGGGGGGCAACTGACAGCAGAGACAGACAGAGTGGTCTGCCAAGGGAAGACATGAGTTCACCCGCAGGAAAACCTTTCCGTGGAAGAATACACACATGGGATTGCCCACAGGGAGCTGCTCAGAGCTTCTGCGGTGCGGACCACGTACAAGCGTATCCAGGCCGGGGTCTCAAGACAACGTCAAAGTAGGTCGGGCCTGAACCCAAGGCACATTTCACTTACCAAAAATGCCTGGAGGTCCCCGACCCTCTTGATGTGATAGTGTCCACCACCGCCGGTGTTAGAGCACTCAAGTCTGTGGGTGCCCCAGGGAGGGGCTGTCACAAGAAGCATGAGTTCTGAAAACCAGGTCCGGGTGGGCCAAAACGGCCCCAGAACATGGGCAGCACGCAGTGATTTGAACTGCTACTGGCTCCAGAGGAGGAGATGGCGGGTGAGCTGCAGGGCCAGATGCACTGCCAACAGCTCCAGGCAATTGATATGCCAAAGCAGACGAGGCCCTGGAGCATGCCCCAGAAGCCTCTGAAAGTGTTTCAGCTGCACCACCCCCACCACTGAGGGAATGCGGCAGAGCTGATGTAGACGCAAAAGGGGGGCGCCTGCGGCGATGGGCTGATCGGGGTGGGGCCCACGGCCCTTGATCTGCCATTGTACTGCCGAGAACTACTGTGCAAAATTCTCGACAGTGTCGCCGAAGAGCCCAGCCTGAGAGATCGGGGCATCAAGAAAAAAACTTTCTCGATGTCCATCATTTCCTCTAAGTTGAGCCACAGATGGGGCTCCTGGGCCACAATAGCGGATATCGCCTTCCCGAGGGACCGTGCCATGACCTTCGTCGCCCGGAGAACGAAGTTGGTCGCCGTGCGCAGCTCCTGCATCAACCCCGGGTCAGTGCCACCCTTGTGGTTCTCTTTAAGTGCCTTGGCCTGGTGTACATGCAGGATCACCATGGCATGCAGGGCAGAGGCAGCCTGGCCGGCCGCACTGTAGGCCTTAGCAGCGAGAACTGCCGTGGTCCTACAAGGTCTGAAGGGGAGACGCGGACGATTTCTCCAAATGGTGGCATGCACACCTCCAGCCCGATGCTCGCGGCTGCCCAGGAAAGTATGGCCATCATCTCTGGGTCGGACTCTGCATCAGCCGTGGTGCCCACCGAGTCTTCATCCTTGTCAGACGAAAACTTATTCCCGATGCTGCAATCGATATCTGATCCTCCCTCGGTCCCCCAAATGAAATGCGAGGATCACCGTGAGGCAGCCCAGACAAAAACCGGGGAGCCGGATGGGACAGTAACTGCAGGAGGGGTGAGAGATCCGCGAGGGGGTACCTGACGGAGAGGCTCTCACCGTGATCTTCAGATCACCACCGGCGTCAGCCGCGGAAACTGCTCTTTATGTGAAATGCCCAGGGGAATCACTCATGCTGACTTAACACTATATTGCATTTAATTTGCTAAAACTTAGTTTTAGATAATAACAGATACAAATAGTAACAAAATTAAACAGAATAGTAACATGAATTCAGTGTATAATTGATCTGTTTTTGCTGACATTTTGAATGCGTATTTGTGCATTTCAGGTATCGTCAGATCAGGTGGAGGACATAAATTTATCTGTGACACTTGAGGACATGATGCACAGTGATTCCAGTCGCAATGCGAGTCCCAGTGACGGCACTGAACTCAGCAGCAGCGACCTGCTTTCCTTAAAGAGTGACACCCTATCTCTGCTCAGTGAAGCGGCCATCTCATGCAAAGTTAGTAAACACACACACATGCAATGTCTTTTTTATTCTATGGCAGGTTTACACTGTGTGATTTTCAAAGTCGTCGGTTCGCTGTTCTTCTCACACTGTGAGACTGTCTGGGGTACAGTCTAGTTGCTGCTGTGTGCACAGTACATGATGTGTGCATCGGATTTGTCAGTCCAGATCAATGCGAAGTAACATCAGATGAATGAAAATGCAAATTGATCTGACAGCAGGTGGCGCTTATGGAAAAGTAGAAATACAGTTTCGTTAAATGGTATTTACATTTTTCAAGCATCTGTTTTCAAGCACCACTTAATGTTTTTCAATGAACAACAAACACAAGAGTTATTATGACTTTCCCTTGCCCTGTGCCTTGGCTACGTCATGTGTAGACTACAATGAAGACAAATATATTGACTCATAGGCTGTGATGCTCGTTACTATAGAAAATAAAATGGCATCCTCAGCATGTGCTAGTGGTAATCAAAAAGAGCATGATAAATCGATAAAACTATAAATAGTTTTTTATGTGAAATATTACTTTAAAAAAAGTGGAAGTGGCGAAAGAGGGAAAGAAGACCTTGAGGTAACCAGTTTTACATTTTAGCACCATGTTAAATTGATTTCATGTCACATTTTTTTTGGTTGGTCAGTAAACGTGAACTGTAGCAGCAAACACACTATGCGGTGATGATGTTGTATTGAAGGTTATCTTTGGTTGCAGGATTGCAACAGTGGTGGTCTTCGAACGTCTCGACACAGGACCACCGAGTATGAGCAATGATTATTGAAATTGCCACTGTTGTTTCACGACCTTTCGTCTGGCACAGCTAAAAATTGTGCAGTGTGTCTTGGGCTTTAGGATTTTTTTAACGTTTCTCAGACAGCCAAAACTTGTCCAAAATGTGAACACAGTGTGAGCTTTAGGTTGCATCTTTAACTCTCTGTGAATCAGCATCGATGAATGAGCATCAATTTCCCTTTGATTTCAGGCATTTGTCAGCAATTTCCACAAAACTGTGGCTAAAATCCTGCAGTGTGAACCTGTCAATAAACTGATTTCTTCTGCCAACCTAGCAGCAGCACACTAATAATCACTCTGAATAATTTACCAACAGTATAACAACAACTTAACAAATCTTGCAACTCCTAAAAAGCCTCAAACAACATTTTATCATTTGCAAGTTTTTAATAGTCAAACACAAATTAAGAAATTAACAATCCAGGTCTCTTTAGTAGCTTTGAGTTTCAATTGATTGACCAGCATATGCTCATCATTACATACTCAAGTGCATCTCTGGCCTTGGCTCATCATGTTTTCTCAGCTTGTCTTTTGTAATCCTCTTAGAGACTCCTGCTTGTCCTGGCTCAGTGAATGTCTTAGCTATACAGTGAGGTTGGTCACCCCGCTGATGAGGTCAGCCCGGCCTGCCCTCCTGTGTCAGATCTTAGCACGTTTTTAGACCTCTTGATTTGGGTTGACATACACAGCAGGTTACAGGTTTAAGCATGGTTTGTTTGTTGCCTTCTATGGTGTCACACACTCTCACTGAGTGATCTGAGTTCAATATGAGTTCATTTCTTAAAATGTATTCATGGCATAACGTATGTTATCATTGAAAATAAATCGGATTTTGTGTTTTATTTTGCATTTTGTAATTACCATTAATGTCAGTTTAATCAAATTTTGCATCTGATTTGTCTATTCAGACCAATAAGAAACACCTTTCTTTTGTAATTTCAATCCTGTTACTAATTGTATAGTAAATTATCTAGCATAAAAAATTCTTCATCAGCATGCCTATTATAAACATGAATATTATAAAAGTCATAGTTAATGGTTTGTTAATGACGAGAAATGGACCTTAAAATAAAGTCTGACACATTTTTAATAAACGCATTATAGACTCATAGTGAAGTGACTTGTGGCCAGGTATGGTGACCCATACTTGGAATTTGTGCTCTGCATTTTACCCATCCAACATGCACACACACGGAGCAGTGTCAACCTGTCAACCCTGTTACCATCAACCCTGTTCCCTATCAGGAACTCGAGCTGCGTCTAGTACGACGCTTTGGGAACGCCTCCAGCGTGACCGCTCTGAATCGT
>JAUCMU010000053.1:13401854-13415366 GCA_032275025.1 Enteromius treurensis | reverse complement strand
ATTATTCGAAAAGAACGAACCTGCAAATGTCTCAACTGACCAATCAGAATCAAGCATTCCAGAGAGACGTGTAATAATGGATAATAAGCAGAATGTGTATGCATTGTCCAACTGCCTAAAATGTCGGTGCACATTACAAATGTGCCCTTTAAATTAATAATAATATTTGAAAAAATAACGCACCATTGACTTCAGACCAGGTTTTAATCAATGGTGCAATCGTTTCATTAATAATTTTATCCATCCATCCAATAAGTCCTACACAATCCACTATAGAAATAAAGTAGTTAGTAGTTGGGTTCCAGCTTTTATTTTATAGCCACTAACATGTTAAGAAGGCATGAAAGTACTCTTGACACATTCTTAGTGAGAATCACCCAGATACCAGGTGTAAATGGTGATGTGTCTCAGTTGAGCATGTGATCATATCACTTGAGATGGATGTTAATACTAGGTGTAAATAGGGCTTTGGATTCTCCTGCAGTTCATCATTTAAATGTGCGGAAACCTCAAACAGGTCAATTCACAAATACAAGAGAGGGCATTAGAAGCCCGTGCTAGAACACAATATTGACTGCTCTTCAGCTTCATGCAGCGAAAAAGCATCTCGCACAAAAAAAGGATTAAAACAGCCCTGGGCTATTTAGCGGCCAATTTTACATAACGCCACACTCTTTTCCTTGCCCGATTTCTTTTTCCTTCTTTAATTTCCCACCTAATGGGAAAGTCCTGGTGGCTGTTAAAGACATTTTTCTCTCTTTTTTTTTTATGGACCAGGCTTTGAGTTTTAAAACCTTGACACTTTTATGGAAAGTAATTTAACTCCCACTTGTGATTATTTAAGAAAATCAAAAGATCTTCACTTCTTTTATCGCTCATTATTCATCCCTGATTTTTAAAAACTTTCAGCCCGCTTCATAGAAAGAAGAGTCATTATGTTAAACTGGTGGATAGCGCTAGATGGGATATTAAAATTTCACTCTTTCGTGAAAGGAGATTATTTTCCATTTCCTTGCTTCATTTTTAACAATAACGTTAAACTGTGGATTATGTCTTTACTTACAGTTGCAGACGTAGTCGATAGCGCACCTTAATTCCACTCCTCAGACTTGTATAAACGACTTTTTAGCCCCTAGGAATAATTTAGCAGCTCGACAGCAGGGTAAATGAGGTCAATACTAGACTTAAACCCATTTGGTGTATCTGACAGGAACACATGCTTGGAATAAACATCACTAATGGGCGAGAAGTAACTGCCCTCTGACCCGTCTGAAGATAACAGGCCGACTGTCAGCCAATATAGTTCACACAATTATGAGCCAAGTTGAACTGTGTCTTTCTAATTACTCTCGGGTAGATGGCCTTCTTGATCTGTGAGTCTGCTGTCAACACGTCAAGAAGCTTTATTTATGATGGCCATGCAATTGAAAGTATGTCGTTTGACTGTTTTCGCTCTTTTCACCGGAAGGAAAATAACTGCAATGAGAATGGGAGTATTGTACAGTGTGTTTGTCTGTACTCCAAGTAGAAATTTGTATGCACACTACAAGTATTTCCTGTAAAAAAAAAAAAAAAAAAAAAGTGTGTATCTTCTTCTCTGGATATTGACCACTTGACAGTCAATGGGACAGTCACAAGCCCCCTGGTTTTCTTTCAAAATATCTTTCTGAAGACTGACAAAGCTTTTAAGGGTTTGTAACACATTTTCATTTTGGGGTGGAGTATCCCTTTTAAAATGCTTTAAGGATGGATTTGTTTCTTACGCGCAGCTTCCCATTTCACAAGATGTTCCTTCTATTCTCTGGATTGTTGTAATGGCTTTTTAACAGCTGTTTGGACTCTCATTCGCGAGCAAGTGATGCTACATTTTTGCAAATCTGTTCCCATGAAGAAACCAACTGAACACGACATACGAGCACAGCAATGTGTTCATCAAGACAGAACCTGAAAGAGAACGCTGATCTTTTAGTCAGTGTACACCAATGTTCGCATCTTATGGCAGTTACGAGAACGCAACATG
This sequence comes from Enteromius treurensis, assembly GCA_032275025.1. NCBI lineage: Eukaryota > Metazoa > Chordata > Actinopteri > Cypriniformes > Cyprinidae > Enteromius > Enteromius treurensis. Next base: position 13,413,346 of record JAUCMU010000053.1, on the reverse strand, counting down.
TACTTATGAACAGCTTGCAAACACATTTTCAAACTCAACGACTCGTGAAATCGAGCTTGTGTTGCTCGTTAGTTAGGGAGGGGCCAAAGACAGCTTATTGTCCTCTCCTTTGCATACCACATGTAAAATAATTCAGCACTGAAGCCATTAATGCTAGACGACGCTGGCATTGGAAGAGAGTTGGGAATATAGTCCTGCTGCTAAAAATAGTCAAGAACCTCTGGAGCTTCTCAAGACATGTTGGGTAAATCTCCCTGGAAGAAAGAAAAAATAATAAAATAATTGTTCCAACAGGACAAAAGCTGGGAAAACAGTCAAGGTGCCCCTGCGCTACGCCTAAACGCCTTTGTATGTTGACACACTTTCTACAGCTGTCCGATACTCGTAGTCTTGGTGCTACAAGACTTCACTTGTTCTCCAGGTTTGAGATTGCCGCCATCAGTTAAGCAGGCCCCCTCTGCTTAGATCATTATCACTGGGGGGAGGGATGGCAAAGCACACTGTTACAGTGATCACGGCGCTTAATGGCCATGATCGTTGCGTTGAAGACACGGTTCGGTCTGAAAGAAGTCCTCCTGAGTGCAGTGCCTCGAAGAGGAAAAGATACAGACACCTAGACATCTAAAAGTGTCTTACGTTAAGTACTTTTTCTTGTAGACATGTTCATCCTTTGCAGAGAGCATGGGAGCACGTCGCTGAAAACACACACGCTCAAAAATACATTTGTATTTTTTCAACTTCACTCACTTCAGAAAAGAAACAAAAAAAGCGCTATTCGTATTCCTTACGTGGCGCGTGCATTTTTGATGCTCGCTGGTGTCACGTTAAAATCCTCCCTCGTTACTTATAATCCATAATTGAACACGCACCGGTAAAATTCCCTGTGATCTCAGCTTTTGAACCTTTTAATGATGGTTGCGCGTCGTGATGATTGAATCTTCTGCCTTTGAAAAGAAAGGAAGGTGGATGGTTTTTCTGTGATGTTTTTTCTAACGATATTGGACATTGAGCAGCGAGTGGTGGTAACACGTCAGGGAGGAAATCTCCGATGGTGAGACAAAGGTAGCAGCTTTGATCTCAAAAGTGTGCAAAAGAAAAAATGACTTATTTCCTATTCTAAAAGTTACCAGGCCTATATCACAGCTGCATGTGTTTAAGCATGACACTTGAAGATATTAACGCTGTCATGTAAAACACTGCCTACACTCTCATTCAGTATGTATAGTTAGACATTTTCTGATTGCGTAATATACTGTACGTTTTATCCTTAAATGGAAAATCATGAAGAATATCTTCAAAACAAAGCATGTTGAATTGTGCTTACTGAAAAGGAAAATAGCCTATTGCATTAACATTGCTTGCCATTTTTATGCCTTGTATTATAGGCCTTATTTTTGGTTTTATTCTTTCAATAAAACACATTTTACACACATTTTCATTTTTCAAAGTTCAATAATCCATATTCACCTTCTAGAGTTCACTTCTGAAATGTTCAGTCTGTTTAAAAATGCAATGCGTAATATAATATATAGAATGTCCATTTAATTTCATTTCACAAATTCAGTGGTTCCATTGGATTATTGCAAATTGATGTGACATATTCACAGCCTAAATATACAACTAAATTGGATTTTTGTATCCAGATATGTGTGTGTGTAGTCAATAACTTTATGACTTTATGTATTACAGTTACATACTTTTAAAGTTATTTCAGATAAGTGTCTTAATTATTATTATTATTATTATTATTATTATAATTATGTGTGTGTAGCTGTTCTTTAATGCAATACTTATTATGCAATAATAACTATAATGTCAAGAAATATCTAGATATCAAAAATTGATGCATGCGTGTGTGTGAACATAGATGTATTTAATATATAAACATAACAATTCTTTTCTGAAATATATACATGTGTGCATATTTACTTTATATATAGCCTACATAATAAATATGCACTGTACGCACCCATGTATAATGCACACACAAACTTTTATTTTGAATGTGATTAATCATCCTAAATTTTTTGACAGCACATGCATGTGCGTATGTGATGGGATATACACTTTGGATATCTTTTTACTAATCTGATTGGGCGTTCCACATTACCACATGAAATACTGCCAATATTTACCACCAATTTTCCCACAATCCTAGGTTGCTCAAATCAGACAGTCTCTGCAATTAGTGCGCCGCGCTGAAAAGGCATCTGCTAAATGACAGGTAACACATCCATGCATCTTTGAAAATTTGGTTTTGACATCCTCCTCGTCTGCCTGCAGTCTGTAAATCTTGCGTTATTGCTTCTATTTTGACACATGCCATTAATGCCACGTTAGTGAGATAATGTGAAGTCTCATCACCCGTCTTTTGTGACATATATTAAATTAGATTTCTGTCTCACTACATTTCCTCTCCAAATCCCAAATGGCCTGTAAAATTTGCCCCTCTATTATCCCTTCCCACCCTTGTCGATTGTGAATGTCATATTTCCGGTAGAAATATTGGATTTTAAAGCAGTCGTTCACCCAAAAATGTAAATTCTGACATAATTTACTCATCCTGACGCAGTTTTTGTCTGTAAGTCATCTGAGATATGAAGGTGAGTTTAACCTAATGCTGGGTTTATGATAATAAAGTGCTTCATTGCAGATGCAAAATGGGCTGATATTAATGAGCGTATTGATTCTCCTCTCCTTTTTCCTTGATGTTTTCCAGTTGCTTTTTGCACTAATTTTTCTCTTTCCCTTTGTCCGTCTCCCTCTCTTTCATTTCCTCCTCTCTGAACGACTGAAAACACTGATGCACAGCCGTATTGGCTGGAAAACAAGCAAGTATCCCCTCTTGACCGTGGTTTAAGTTAAATCACTGCCCGCCTTTTATGAGCAGCCATATTGTCTCTTTCTTTGATGTGGGTCTGCTTTTGTGGCAATGTTTTGCTCTCTACCTGGAAAAGCATCCAGATGGAGGGAAAGGAGAGAGGGGTAAGCTCGTGTCCGCTTGCCATCTGTCCTCTATCGGGCAAGATATTCTTCTCATGTAAGAACACACACACACACACACACACACACCATTACACCGCTCAGTGCCTCGGGGACAAAGCAATGTTTATTGCGTGGTGTTTTGAGCCTGTTTTATGAACTCCAGTGTGGCTGGATTTTGTCACTCTCTGTAAATGTATGGAATTATTGGAATTTGTGATTTAATAAAGTACTGCCATGTGACCAATCGCTCTGGATCAGCTGGAAAGTGGCACCATAGCAATGTTGATTGGCTGATGGCAGCATAAGAATACACAGTCCCAACCCCTAGAAGTCTACTGTAATATAATAAGACAATAGCATCTTCTATGAAGCTGTTTTGTCAAAATCCAGCGTCCAACCCCACCTTTACCCTTAACGTACCCACTTCTGAATAATATAAACTCGCATTTACTGCAAAAACTGACTATAAACAAGCAGTATAAAAGCATTACAAACAAGTTGTGTTGTATTCCAAGTCTCCTGAAGCCAGATTAAGTCTTTATGCGAAGAAGAGAATTAAACAAAGTTTTAGCAGTGGTTGTATCTGCCTGTTATTTCTTGTGTTTTATTGACAAATGGTAGGTTTAGGAGCAGGGTTCACAAATGCTCACAAATGGGCAAATAATGTAACGTTTCCTGGCGCAGTGACAAAAAACTAAATAAAAAACAATAAAAGCCATTACAATTGAGGCTTTTGTTGCATTCAGTGGGGATATAATAACTGATTATAAGTTATTATGCATCGCTTTGCATCGTGCCTCGTAACACCATGTCTGCGTTCATGATCGGAGAAACGACAAACAACAAAGAAAAACGCAACCTACTTAATGGTCCCCTGAAGTGCCTTGAAACATGCAGCTTTCTTCCAAGTGGTGACTTAATTTCAACTGAAACAGGAAGACAGGGTGGAACATATCGAGCAGCCCCACCTTTTTCAAATAGCCAATAGCATTCATATTTGCTCTGGCCAGAGCCGTTGAGCTTGGTAAAGTGAAGCCACATTTGACAGCCACAGTCTAATAGATTACCCCCTAGATTCAATATAAAACTCTTACTAAAACAAAATAGTGATCATAACCACGCAGAAGCAGTGTAGTTATAAAGGAGTCATACAAAGCCAATTTGAAAGTGTTTAAAATATGCTGACTTGCGCATATGATTCTCTTTGTGTGATCATGTCTCTGGACCAAAATCAGACGAAAACTCGGGTCTACACGTTCCGTTCACCCTACAGAAAATACTGTCACTGAGACCGATCTCAGCTGAAGCTCAGCTGCTATTTATAATGTAGGGAGTGGACGCTTCAGAATCTACAGAGCATTTGATGAGAAGCTGAAGTATGAGGAGATGTAAAAAAAATAGTGTGATCTGTTTTGGTGAAAGTGAATGTTTTGAACGCTTTTATCTTCTAAATGCAAATTTGTCACTGTTTTGGAGCACACTGACTTATAGATAACGTGAAGACTAACATATTGATTTTAACACCCAAGCGCCAGACATTTCCTGCAGAGTTAGAATTGCTCCATGCGCATAGACAGCCAGCATAGACTGCTCTGTCTGGTTCAGCAATCAGTCCTCCGTAAATGTGCTGAACACACTAATGTATTTGTGTTGAACTGAGTAGTTGTGTCCTCTTTGTGAAAGCACAAACAAAGTAATTTCACTTTCACAACGACACACAGCGTCGCCAGAACATGGCGCCCGCAGTAACAGTACATCGAGAAGAATAGCTCCGCCTTCTTTCTTTGTGGAAACATTTGGATGGTGTTTGAAAGTAAACCCACCCTGTGTCGTAGAGGGAGCCTTTTTACATTTTTTATTTTTATTTTTATTTTTTAACAGATGACAAACATTAATGGGTAAGTGAGTCTAATAAATAGACAACACTGACTTTAGTTATAAGACTAAGAGATCGAGAAACTAGACATACTAACCTCAAAAATGGTAACAAGCAACAAATGTTAAAAAGATGAGCCCTTTACTTCACAGTGCAGCAAATAACTAACAATAATGATAGAACAATGACCAGAAAAAAAGTTTATATGAACTCAGCAAAAAAATAATCCTGTAACAGAAACTGCATAAATTATTCATGCTGCAGAGCATGCTGGGAACTCACAAAGCCTGAACATTTCTGCAATATAAATTTGATGATTTAAAAAAAAAAAAAAGATTGTAAAATGATCATTAAGTGTTCACTGGGAGCAGCTCTGGATATGTTCACGTCTTCACATAGTGAGTGAGACAGCAGACGCTTTAAAAACCACGAGCATCACGCGCACTTGAGTGTGCACTAGATATACGGCGAAACGGCGCTGCTCATTCATACGGAGACACAACATATAGAATTATATTATATGGTAGTATTTGTGCGCTGTATATTCACAGACACGCACATCGCGATTTGATTTACTGCACAGCTAGATGTTGATTTATTCAATTACATGACTGGGTTCCAGGATTCCCTCTGCATCAAAAATAATACGGCTTTAATATTTTTATCTTCGCGGAGGGATGGTGCGGGCACTCGTCCACATTTCTTGCAAACTGGATATCCACCTTCAAGGACAACCCCGCGATAATTTTTCAGATACCCAAAATATTCCCATACTGCAGATTTTAATTAGTCTTTTGGCGGGAGATTAGAAGTTGCATATACACTGCAGTGTTGGTGAGAACTGGTTTTATTTTTTTTCCAAAACCGGTTATAAGCAAATATGCACGATATGATAATCGTACATGTCAATATCACAATAAACTGCCATACCGTTACTACCCTACTTGTCTACTACATGTCAACTAATTCTCATTAATATGCAACTACATGTCTGCTAACTCTTAGAGTAGACTGTTAGTGTAAGTTTAGGGGTTAGTAGAATAAGTTGAAATATTCAAAGTTTCTGACAGTCAGTGTGTCATGCACCCATCAAGATATTAAGCAGACAGTCTACTAATACTTTAATGACTGTTAGATGACATATACTCACAAAGTTACTTACTGGTAGTAGAATGTCTAAATTTGACAATCGAAATAAAGTGTTAACAAAACATTGAATATTTTTTGTATAGTGCCAATAATTTTCCTGATTCCAAGCAATGTGTGTAGTGACTGGAGGGTTGTGCTTCCTGTGTTGTAAGGGTCAAGCTAATTAGGATGAGGATTATGTTACTGCACAGAATCAGGGAGTGTCTCTTTTGCAGATTTAGGGTAGGATGAAAAGTCTCGGATAGGAACTGATTGTTGTTTGACCAGGAGCGTTTTTGTTCCCTGATAGTGTTAAGGGAACAGAGCGGGTCTTCTTTAAAGGTGAAGAGAAAAGAAAATAAAACACGTTGACGACTTCCAGATATTGTTTTTCCCCTGGATGCAAGCGCAAGTCTGTATTGGCTTAACTTCAGAAGCCTTTGGCCCCAAGGCTGTGTATTCTGCCACTTACGCACACTTCCGAAACAAGGGAGATGGTTGGACACGGAAAACAGAGAAGAGGAAAAGGAAAGGAAGGTGGCAGACGTGTGTCTGGTTGTAAATCATCACATATGTGCCTGGCAGCAGCAGCGGGTCGCGGCTCTACGGGAGTGAGGCCCAAAGCAACAGCTCTTATTAAATTTCCATGAAGTTTAGTGAATTTACGCGGTGAGCGAGGATGACAGGGAACGGCTGGCGCTGCTAAGTGCTTGCAGCGTTGCTGTAGAGCAACTGGCAAGAGCACTTACCACCTCTGTAGCTACTGCTAATGCTAATAGCTACTTATTTTACTCCACTTTAACCAGTTGTCAGATATCTAGTAATTACTTTGAAGCAGTTACTCTTGAACTAAGTCCTAAAGCACCAGTGTGTCTTTACAGACTTGCAGTGCAAGAACAAATAGTTGTTTAATGTTACTAACCCTGAGCCTAAAGGCCTGTTCACACCAAGGACGATAACGATGTTAGCATCCACACCAGCGAATGATTATCGTTCTTTTAAACGCATGTTTATCGTTATTTTTATAGTTATCATCCTTAGCATTAACGGGTCTTAACTCTCCTTGAGTTGCATGTTAATTAATAATTAATCAGTAGTAAATCATGGCCCAAAAAATACATGTAAAAACTATGTTTTTAAAGCATAGTTAGCTTTACTTTTTTGTCAACAAAAAAATGTTTATTGTTCTTTCCACTAGTTTTCAAAGTCAAATGGATTTTGTAATCTTCAGTCGCATCTACCATAGAGGGGATGTGGTCCAGTGGGATTCTGTTTCAGCCTAGTGCAAGTCTGTGTCTCTACTACCGCGAAAGAGGACACTTTAAATCATGTGTCCACTAGCATGCTAGTGCTGATAACAGCAAAATGTTCTTTTGTGTAAGTGATGCTAACTTAGACAACAACAGGACATTTCCAAAGAGCGCGCAAGGTTTTCCTCTGTACCCCACAATACATTTTTTAAACAAGGAACCGGTTCAAATGCATCTTCATTGTCTTTAAAGATAAGATGGGACATTCTCATCAGATCGGACTTCAGATGTGGCAGTCAAAGATGGACATTTTTAGTGGACCTTTTTTGCTCATCCTGTCCCCCCAGGTCAACAGTAATGGCCAATGCTCTTAACCAAGATCAGATAAAAGCGATAGTGTTGATGGGATAGACAGCATCTTATGTGGCCATCACGATTGAGAGACAAAAACTCATAGGAAAGGTTAATCTCAGGCCCTTATCAATCAATTACATTTGGCTTTGTGGAATTAATGGCATGGCTGGAATTGCTTGGCAGGATTGAAAAGGGTTTTTGGGCTGAACTTGGCATTGGCGTCTCTAGGGGAAATGAAGCTCTTTGTGTTTGAAGCATCACAGCCAAATGGTTCAAACCCCTCTCATAGACGCAGATACAGAGCAAGATAACAGCTTCTCAAATTAATTAGTGCCTCCTCGTTCCCAATCAAACGGTTACCTTGAGTCCCTTGTGAATCCCTGTAGGAACGCAGCTCTATTAAAATTGCAATGTGTGACTTTGTGCTGTACATTGTTTGACCGTGTTTGATTTATGTGTCCGTGATGTCTACAATCTCATTAAATTTATTACCTCCTTCTTTTCGCAGGACTTTGTCACCGTAAGTACCTGAGGTCTACCTACACCCTTTCATCCCCGTCCTCTTTGCTTCTGCTTTATGCCACTAGAAAGAACTTCTTCAATCCCAGTCATCAGTTTGTCACTCTGTTCATGTCTTTCTTTATTTTACCCTAATCTATCTGTTGTGTCGTGTTGTTTCAAGAAGATCATCAATAGTTGTCTAAAGTTTGTTGAGATGGGCACTACAGGCAGTGTTGTTGTGCCCGAAATACCTAACTACCAACTTAACTACACATAAAAAAAAATATTTTAAAAAACCTGGTGTAAAGGGAGTAAATAACATTGGGAACACAATGTATACTTAGGCCTAAAATGCCCACCACCTAATTCATATTAACCAATTTGATAATAAACCTGATCTCACTAAATAAAGAAGCGGAAAAGTAAGTTTTAAGGTTGGTTAGACACTTTTTATTAGTAGCTTTTTTCATCTAGCCAAGTCAGTGCTGACAGCCATGAAAAGGCAGTTTGGGGTGTTTAGATGAATGATATGCATGTATGAGTAGAGACTCCCACTGGTCAGTTGCATCCATCGCAATGCTGTTGTTTACTAGAATATGACACCAGGGAAATCAGATTTGCTAACAATAACATCCAAGGGCTTGCTAATCTTCTTAAGAGAAATTAATGAAGGGGTGGAAATGAGAAGGAGGTGTCTGTAGCCAGGTTGGATGCTGATCTTAAGACGATCGAATAACAAGGGAAGATGAGACCAGGATCTGGGGATTAAGCTGAGGAGATCCCAGAGGAATCAAATGAGAGTTTAGCCTTTAGACTCACAATTTCTCAGCTTAGAGCCAACCACCCCCAAAACCTCAAAAAAACAGGAGTCTTTGAAATGGAAGTAGGTGTCCATAATCCCCTCTGTGGATGCTAATCTATGTACCTAGATTTGGTCCTTCCCTTACCCAGAGCTTCACAACAATGCTCCTCTTCTCTTGGGCTGGCCAACTTTAGCCTTGTGATGTGTTGATGAAGGTAGCATGGATTAGGTGTTCTCTTTAGAGTATAGTACTTTCATTAGATCTCATTAGCTCTCTTGACTAGAATGTAAAGGACACTTGTTTAGAGTCCATTGTACAGTATTTCATTTGCATCGGGACAATGTCTGATCCATGTTGTGTTCAATCACTGTTGTCCTCAATGACTTCATTGGATTTCCAGGGGGTAAGTATGCTCTCTAAGAGTCGTTTTTGTTACATCAAGTTTCTTAGCGGTGTTTGCTAAGGCAAGCGTTCCCATGGTAGAGTAGGGACCCAGGTCATATCTAGGGACCAGAGTTTCACAGAGACTTTTGGGTGGCCTCTTCTGATTTAGGCCAGTAAGCAACCACAAAGACTACGCTAGCAACAACATAGCAACATGCTAAAACCTTCCAAAATACCTCCAGTGCCCTGGTGACCACCCACAGTACCCTAACATAGGTGTTAAACTTTGTAATGCATAGGACCCCTAAGTATGATGATCCAGCCCAGTCTCACGGCAACTCGTACATATTTTATGAGGTGGCTAATTCGTATGTCCTTACTCGTACATGCGATAACGAATCACATGAATGTCTTGCTCTAGTTGAATTTTTTACTAGTTGATTGTGATAAATATCCCCCAGTCAAAACAACATGTTACCAAATTCGTCATATCATTGGCCACAAATTTGTGGTTATATGCATCTTTGCATTGACTCTGTAACCTACTTGGTCAAATAATTACATTTGCTTTTGGTGTGCGCACCCCATAAGAAAATTCCCAGTCAGAAAAAGCATGATGAATCTTTCCCAATCCCTCTTTGCTTCCTGTCAACTATCAGAATAAAGTCCTCTAACCTGCACAGTTTGAAATCGAAGTGATACAGTATTTGCACCCTTTTTTTTCAGACTATATAATTTTCAATTTCTAAAAATCTAGTTTTGTTTTACCCATTTTTGTCATTCTTACAGCACTGACAAACAGTAATGCGATGTGCATATATCATTGCAGTTTTCATTGATCATTATTAATTCAACTTACGTTAAAAGGCTTTGCCTACGTTTTCAAGATCACACAATCTAATAATGGGAGAAACCAGTGGTAATATATGAAAACATGGTCATGGTGGTTTACACCTTCAGGCATCTTCAAGCAGGAGTTGAGCACTCTTGTTCAACATTAATAATTGCAATGATGAGGTATTTAATTCATGTTAATTTGTGTGTCTGGTATGCGTCTCTCTCTATACGCACAGGCAGCCGAATGATCATTGTGTCTAATTATAGTGTAATGACATGGCAATTATTAGTTTAACATACAGGCACCGCTCCAGCCGCCACAGGGCAGACATGCACCTCTCTGCATCTCTCGACCAATAGGAGTGAAGGACTGAGCTACTGTGGCATAAAAGGATTAAATTCATGCTTAAGTTTTAGGATAAGGAAAGCTCTTAACATCTTTTTATTGGCCTTTTGTATGTATACAAAACAGTTCCACAGTGCTGCAGCGTAATGGTGGTGGGATTTTAATTTTTTTTTAAATATACCTTAAAAAGTGAGCAATGTTTTGTTTCTTTTTTAATTCTTATGATTTATGAGTGCTTTTTCTCATCTGCATGTGTAAGATTAGCTATGTGCTATACACAAACCTTCTAAGGCAGCGTCCTACCTGAAATTGACCTTTATAAAAGGGACTTTATTAAACTATAAAGTTTAACTATAAACTATTAAACTAACTCTGTGTCATACAAATCGACATCCTATACTTCACTCACAACTGAATTCAGAAGAGTTTACTGTTAGTATGTTGCTAAGCAAAACACGTGATACTTTAAAGGAGTCCAGCAGGGTGCTGTATTTTTGTAGACCAAGTCCAGTTATCCTTTTAATACTTTTGGTCTCACTGAAACAAAGTCAGTCATTTATTTGAATGGGATTTTGGTTTAAATTGCCTTAAATAAGACCAAGACACTGAAGTCATGTGAGCATATTTAGTTCAGTTGCGTTTAGCTTTTTACTTCTAACAGTTATTTTTTGGTTTTAAATTTTATAAACGGTAATAAATAAAATAATAAAATACCCTAAAAGCCAATGAAAAAAATCATATTAGGTTTTCGTCAAGGGAACCAAGGTGATGCTTGCTCACTAATACTGGTTATTCTAATAATGGTTATTCGGTTTAGATGATTTAATGGTAACTCTTCAGAATAGGGGATCCGAATAATGCATTAGTTAAGCATTAATTAATGGTTAATTTGTTCACAATTAAGCATTAGTTGAGCAAAAACACACTTTGGTTAACTTAACATTTTAAGGGCCCGATATTATGCATTAGTTAAGCACAAATAAACTAGTAATTTATGATTAACAGTTATGCACCAGTTAAGCATGAAC
>JAUCMU010000053.1:13391189-13401754 GCA_032275025.1 Enteromius treurensis | reverse complement strand
TAAAACCGTTTCTGGGCATTTTTTCCCCTTACCTAAGCTACATACCTTCTATTTACATATCAGAGAACAATTTAAAACATTCTCTCAATGCATTCTATGGCACCTTTAAACCAATTATTATATAAATTATTACTTATTGCTATGATTTACTTATTTTGTATTTGACTGAAGTTTGACTTCAGTTGCGTTAAAGTTTGATTAATTTGATTCAAATGAGCTCTTTTGAAATGAATCAGTTCAGAATTAAAGTAATTTGTGTTCACATAATCTCGACATTCAGACATGCTTTGAAATGTTTCAATAGAAGATATGTTGTTTAATGCTGCTTTTTGTTACACGATTGTACATAAAATGTTCAAATACATTTCTTTGCATTCAATAAGAACAGCATGAAACACATACTTTAAATAGATTAACTCTAATGACTGATAATTCCTATGACTGAAAATGGAGCATATAAAACCATTTCAGAGCATATGCGTAGTAAATATACAAGTAAATATTTTTTTACATTAAATATTTTTCAAAGAACTGTTGATTTTCTTTGCTGCGGTGATGAAATGTCCTGATAAAACTTTATCATGCCACATTTTTTCATAATTAGCAATGATTTTAGGCAAATAACAGATTTGCCTCACAGAAGAAAGTCTTAAATCGGAGGAGACCAAATATTCACAAAATAAGCATAAAGACATTATGCATGCCCATGATGATAAAAACGAAGCTCGTGAAATACTTGAATATAAGTATTAAAGACATTTTAAAAGTTTCAATTCGCCAACTTGACAGAATGCAACATTTTTACAGCATCTGCAACATCAAGTGCATATTTAAACAGCTATAAAACATTAACAGTGTTGTGACTGAACATACTCAAACACTCCTGACGCTTTCAGATTAGAAAGTGGTGCAGTTTCACAAAATGAGGCCGCTTAAAATATCTTACTCAAAAAAGTAAGATGCAGCTCACAGAAAAACACACAAAATGTAATCAACCAAGCCAGCATACTTACCTTCAAGAGAAACTAAACTGTTTGCACATCATATCTAAAACCCCAGGGTTTCTACAATAGAGTGTATAATAATAATAATAATAATAATAATACTAATAATAAAGCATAAACCTCTTAGAAATCTATGGAAACACATCCGAAAAACAGAATAATCATTAAACAGCATCAACGCTACCCAACATTTCCATTGCCAACCTGTCACTGCCAGCTGTGACAAAGAGAAGCTATATACAAAATAAGGAGGTATAGACTAGGAAGCTTTAATCAGGAAGAGCAACCTTGCTGGTTTAAAACAGTACAAAAAGGTCAGTAGAAAAACGTTTATGCAAATTCATAGTGAAGCCGAGATGTGACGAATAACGGGAGCGCAGACAGAAGTTTAGAAATGGCTTCTAGCAGCAGAACAACATGTTGACCTCTACCGATTTTATCACTGTCAGTCAGTTTAAAGCACCTTTAGAAACTTAACATTAACTCTATTGACACTTTTTTGTTCAATATGCAGTAGATCTTAGGTATAGTAATCAGTTTATTCACATTTTTATGAATAAATGCATTTCAAACTATTTGTTGAATTAAACATACGCTTCTAATTGAAATGCAATGAATATGGTTCACAGGGACCTTGAAAAAGTTCAGAAAGTGTATATGTGCGGTAAGGTCTCTACATTTGGTTAAGAAAGTACCTCCATTAATAATGTAAGGTGTTATATAATGTCACCAAGACCACTAAAGCTCTTTCAGACCCCAGAGTAGCTCCAAAGATCTCATTGTGGTAAAATTTCAAATTGACAAGACACAACAACCTCAGAACACTTACCTTACAACAACAAAAAAAGTATTTTTGGTAACACTTCAGAATAGGGGGTCAGAATTATGCATTAGTTAAGCCTAAATAAACTAGTAATTTATGATTAACAATTATGCATTAGTTAAGCATGAACACGTGTCTTACTAATGGTTATCTGCACATATAGTAAGGGCATATTATCCATTATTTACAATTAATTAGTCGTTTTAAAGACAGACATTTATGCTATAAACAAAAATCAGCTAATAATTAATAATTAACTAATACATTTATATATTAACTTATAATATATATATATATATATATATATATATATATTTATAGTCTATAAACTGCCACTAATTTAGTGCTAATAAAGGAAGTTTGATAAATGTTTGTTTTTAAAATGACTAATTAATTGTAAATAACGGCTAATATGCCCTTATTATATGTTCAGGTAATCATTAGTTATATGTGTGTTCATGCTTAACTGATGCATAATTGTGAACAAGTTAATCATAAATTACTAGTTTGTTTATGCTTAACTAATGCATAATTCAGGCCCTTAAAATGTTAGGTTTATCAATACTTACTAGTGTGTTTTTGCTCAACTGATTATTAATTGTGAACAAATTAACCATTAATTAATGCTTAACTAATGCATTATTCTGGACCCTTAAAATAAAATGTTACTGATTTAATTATTATGAATAATGAACTGAGGTATGATTCTTCTGGTAGATTCACAGATAGTATAGGCACAAACAATTTTAAATAAAAATAACAATAAGTGATAGACATACAATTCTGCATGATTAGGAAAACATAAAATTTATATTTAAGAAATATTTAAGAAAAAAAATTGCATATTGTTGAGCTTATACAGTTTGTTCTTCTTTTAGGCAATAAATGATTGTGATATTGTGTTGGATTGCCACTTAATATTTAATATAAAACCTGGGTCCTGAAGCCAGCTGAGAACAACCCCTTCAATTCTGTCTGAAATTGAAAATATTCAAAGCTTTGAGCTTTATCAAACCTCGAATTTGAGTGATAAGGTCATAAAAGGTCTGTGTATGTGTGTGAGGCTGCTCTCCCTGCGCAATAATTCAGTGTTATCCCAGCAGTCATTGTAAGAGGCTGTTAATGTTGCTCTTTTGTGTGGGGCTATGGCCGTTTTTAAACAGCTCCATATGGTGACAAGCATCAGGCTTTGAGTGAGAGTGTGTGTGTGAGGGTCTGCTCTCACCCACTCTATTGAGCCCGACCACAGAGGAGCACTATAAGCTGTCCTTTCACACTGCCAATAAAAGACAGAGCCTCCATCTGGCACATACTAAACCTCTCTCACACACACACACACACACACACAAACACACTGACTAAATAGACCCCAAGTTTTGCCCGACACATTCAAATCACACTGCTTCTTTTGCCCAGCTTGTTTGAGGATTGATTATTTATTTATGTATTTATTTATTAAACATCTGATAAACACTGGTTTTGACCAAATAAGATATGTATTATTATTGTTGTTGGTGGTGTTATACAAATTTAATATAAAAAAAGGTCTTAATATAAACGATAATAATAATAATAATAATAATAATACAAATCGAGAATTTATTTTTACAAACTCCACAAGTATAATTTATAAATAAATGCATATGATCCCAAATATATATATATATATATATATTATACATATTGAATGTAGTACTTACAGATACTATAATTTTAAGGAAATAAAATGCCACTTAAGTGTTTTTGAATACTTTTTAAAAGTGTATTTTAGTAATAATAGTAAAACAAATGTTACTGCTATAAAGAATTAAGCATATTTTAATGTTTTGAATAACATATTTTACTAAAGCACATGCGAAGTGTTTTATGATTAAGTTTAACTCCGTGAAATATTTAATTACATGGCATATAAAATAGTCTTCAACAAAATATATTTTAGCTCACTATAAATGCATTTCTGTACATTCTGCCATAAACCTCAACTAAAACACTCAACGTAAGACATTAAAAAACACTATTTTTAGTTCAGTGACTTACATTTGATATAAATTGAAATAAACAAATAACATGCTTTTAATGTTGTTTTAATTTTCACACTTAAGTATGTTAAAAGTACTCTTTTAGGCCTACTTATTTTTCACATGGCTATAGGAATTTAATGTTTAATGCTACAGTAGGTTCTGCTAACATCTTAGCTGCAGTAGCTTTTTCTTTCCTGCAGACTGTTCTGTGAATATTGTTTCGTTGCACATTGTTTACTAAACGATCGTAGACCTTGGCAGATTGTAGCTCTTCAGGACAGGCACAGACCACAGAGAGGAGGACATTTCTCTGTGGATTGTGTGTGTGTGAATGAAGCGGGGGCCTGTCGGCCCAGCAAGGGCTCTATAAGAGACGGCTTATTGGGTCAAGGTGGGCTGCCAGCTCTTGCGTGACAAGATACATAGGGCTTTTTGATTCGCTCTCTGGCAGATTACAGGTTGCTATAGTTTCTCTAATGCTCAAATCAAGCATTCAGCTAATCGGCTCAGAATAGGTTAAAGGCTGCCGCTGATTTGGAAGAGATAAAACTTGGTGACAGAAAATTGGGGAGGAGAGTTTGACAAAAGCAGGGCTGCTCCGGCTTTGATGTGAATGTGGACGGGGACTTGAGAAACACTCGGAGCTTTTGGCCAAACACGCCGATGCCACAAAACACAATGGCCACTATGGAGAGCAACAATGCCCAAAAGAGCTGTGTTATCCTATTACTGATGTTGTTTTCTTGCTTTCTTTCTCTGTCTCGCTCCGGGATTCTCTGGTACACACAATGAATGAAAAAATAACACTTGGAACTCCTCGCTTGGTCCTAAAGTTTGTAAGTAGCCAGTACGTTTATCTGTATTCACGCAGAACTTGAGATAGTCTAGAGGATATTTGTGTTTAGAAAAGCATAACGATCAGAGATGGCAATGATAAATGATACCAGTATATAAATACATTAACAAAGTGACAACATTTAATGAATTAAAAGTAAATAACAAACATACATACAAACAAACAAATAAATAATATCTTAAATTATATAAAAATTATATCCGTATGTAAATAAAACCAGTAAATAAATATTAAAATCAATTATTTAAAACAATAAACTAAAAAATAAAAATATAATAGTTTATCAGTAATA
Organism: Enteromius treurensis; assembly: GCA_032275025.1. NCBI lineage: Eukaryota > Metazoa > Chordata > Actinopteri > Cypriniformes > Cyprinidae > Enteromius > Enteromius treurensis. Next base: position 13,396,758 of record JAUCMU010000053.1, on the reverse strand, counting down.
CGTTACACTGAAATAAGAAATAATAAAAACATTCCCCCTTTTCACTGCTCATGTATTGTATATTAATGTGATTAATTGTTATTAATCCCATCCAAAATCAAAGCATTTGTTTGTATTAGTGTGTGTGTGTGTATATATATATATATATATATATATATATATACACACACAATAAAAATATGTGATGTTCATGTATCAAATATATGTTGTATATTATAAAAAATACATGAATATAAATATGTACATGTAAATATATACTGCATGTGTGTATATTTACATATGCATAATAAATATACACAGTACACACACATATATTATGTAAATAAAAGCTTTTATTTTGGATGTAATTAATCGCGATTAATCATATATTTTAAATACATTAAATAAGTTTGAAATGAGAAGCACATTATGTATACTTCATGAACATCAGCGCAGTTGGCGTCCTTGAGTTGGGCTGTTTTAGTTTGGTCTCAGTGAGCTAACATTTTGCTGAATTAGCTGCTATGCAAATAACTCAAGCGTGTTCTTGTTCATTAATATAGGGCCAAATCTGCTTATGCAAATGAACCAAAACACAGCTTTGATTGGTGCTTCATAAATGGGTTTCGATTACAGTGACCAAAAATTTTGGTCTTAGGTATTTGGACTTTTATAACAATGTAACAAGTGCACATAAAAATAAAGTGTAGCCAAGATTTTCAGTGAATAACTACTAAAACGTTTTGTAAAAAGTATCTTTTTGTAAAAAAATAAAAAAAGATGGAACAGCAGTTGTACATAATAATATATTGATTGGGGTGATTTATTGATTTTAAGAAACTATTAAAACCAATCATACGCAGCAGAAAGCGCTCAGTGTAAATATGATCTTTGCTCATTTTTTTCTCTGGTTAGTCCAGCACTAGCAGTGACTGGAGCACATCACATGTGTGTGATTGACAGCGGCGTGGTGATTGACAGCTGCTGTGTGTTGTGTTGCAGACGGCGCTTCACTGGGCGGCCAAGCAGGGCCGTGTGGAGATGGCGGACATGATGGTGCGCTCCGGAGCAGACGTCAACCAGAGAGCAGTGAGAGCTGACAGTAGCCAGCGCCCCACTGACACACTCACATTTACACCTCTGCAGGGGCCTGCCGCACGCAACACAAACCAAACACACACACACATTAACACCTCAGCCAGCCCGTATAATGTGTGTTTGCGTATAATTATAGCCTAATTTCTCTTTAATACCAGCCCTTAGGTCACAAACTTCCTCGCCTGTGTAATTCGACGTGGCTAATAAGCTAAATTTTACTATTAATCAAACATACTCGCAGCGAGGGCTCGGATTTTAAGTGGGGTGTGTTTGCATAAACATGACCTCATGTTTATTTATTCCACATCGGCTAACACTCAGGCAGTGAATGCTTTGGCCTTCCCCTCAGTTCATGCATATTATAATGCACTGTATCTTATCTCGTCATATTGAGGCTTGGTGAAGTGCAAAGGAAATCCTGACAGGATCTTTGTGCCTCTGGCAGCACCCCTCCCTCTCGACCCCTATTCTTTATTTGGAGCTCTATTTTCCTTCTATCACCCACAGCATCGTGGATCCTCTCAGAAGGTTATTTCAGATCAGATCCTGCTGCAGTTTAAAGAGTCCAATTCAACCCTTTGCAAATTGGCTGTTTATGTAAATGCAAAGATCCAAGAGTGTTTGTGGGTAAAGGACTAAAAAAATGGCAGAAATGAAGATGACCAAAAGGAGACAGCTTTTCACAGTATTCACATTGTTTCACACACATAACATGTATTGTTTTTAACAATGGTTTTGAATTAGTTATTATAAAACTGTTAAGTGGTCTTACCATATCAAGTGGTCTAACAAAAAAAAGAGCCAATATTTTATTCACAATAAAACATAGATAAATTAGACATTTTAAAATGTTACGCACAAAATGGGCTACAGGACTCAAAATTGTTGGGATCTCCTTTTCTTTTGAAAACAGTTTGGTGTTGAGGTTATGAGTTTCTGAAGTTTTGGAATTTGGTCCCATTCATGGCTGATACAGGTTGAGCTGCTGAAGAGTTCATGGTTATCTTTGGCATATGTTTCATTTAATAATGCGCCAAATGCTCTTTCTAGGTGAAAGAGCTGGACTGTGCCAGGCCAGTTCAGCACCAGACTCTTCTATTAGGAAGCCATGCTGTAGTAATAGCTACAGTATGTGGTTTTGTATTGTCCTGCTGAATTACGCAAGGACTTCCCTGAAATAGACATCGTCTGGAGGGGAGCATATGTTGCTCCAAAAGCTTTATATACCTTTCAGCATTCATTGTGCCTTCCAAAACATGCAAGTTGCCTGTACCGTATGGTCTTATGCAACCCCGTCCCATCAGAGATGCTGCTTTTGAAATGAACGCTGATAACATGCTGAAGATCTCCCTGCTCTTAAGTCTGGAGAACATGATTTCTTACAAGAATGTCAAATTTGGACATGTCTAACCACAGAACACTTTTTTGTCTTGGCCCACAGGACATGATGAGGCTTCTAGACCATGTTAACATATGCCTTTTTTTCATGATAGCGCTTTAGTTGGCATCTGCTGATGACTCTGTGGATTGTGTTTACTGACAGTGGTTTCTGGAAGTCTTCCTGAGCCCATTTAATAATGTTGACAGAATCATGCTATTTAGTGATGAGTGTCGTCTGAGGGTCCACGGGCATCCAACAAAAATGTTTAGCCTTGTCCCTTACACACAGAGGTTTCTCCAGTTTCTCTGAATCTTTTGATGATGTTATGCACTGCAAATTATGACATTTGCAATTTTTTGTTGAGTGACATTGTTTTTAAAGTATTGCACAATCTTTTTACGCACACTTTCACAGACTGGAGAGCCTCTGTTCAACTTGAGGGTCTCTGCCTCTCTAAAAGCTTTTCTATAGCTAATCACGTTACAGACCTGAATGTCAATTAACTTTATCAGCTGCTAGACGTTTTCCCAGCTGAATCTTTCAAAATGTCTTCCTTTTTCAGCCCTTTGTTGCGCCCATCCCATTTTTTTCAGAATTGAAATTAGCTCATTTAGTGTAAACTGTATTCGTATAAAACATTTTTTTTAATGTTATATCATGAATAAAACATTTGCTCATGTGATTTAAAAAATCTGTAAGTTTTCATTTTGTAAAAGAAAAAAATAAACACATCCCACCATATGTGCAATCAGGGTTGTACAATTATTATGAATTAAGTAATTTATTATTTATTTTATTTTACACATTTTTTAGTCTTAAGTTACAGCTCTTATATATATATATATATATATATATATATATATATATATTTTTTAATATAATTTTTTTTTTATCAAATTAATTTTGTTATTTGTTTGTCTGTTTTGATAAAAATATAGTAGTAAAATCCAAATTGGGAAAGTGTTGTGATTACTGGATTATTTGTTTTCTCTCACTTTTTCCACTTCTCTAATCTCCTTCTTCATACTGTCTGCAGCTGCGTGCTCATAGAAGATAATGTTTAAAGCCTTCGTGAGCACAGTCAAGCACACACGCACATTTTATTGCCATCATAATTACATAATTAACTTTTGCTCTCTAATCGTTATGGGGCTAATGGTGCTCTTCAAGTGCAGTGTCCTCTGGGCAGAAATGGAATAAAAAAATCAATAACCCATGCAGCGCTGTCAAGATCTGAATGTGCCTCTCTGTTATTCACAAACACATGAGGCATGGGTTTCTCTTTTCTTTGACTGTCTCATTTTCCCTTTTCATAGACATTTTTGGTGTTTCACCACTGAAAACTAAAACTTGTGAAGAATTTTGACAAAATGCTCCCGAATTGTAACAAAAATTCACAAACTAACAGTGAATTAAATATGTAGAAAAACATATATTCTGTCTTTTAATGTTAACTCCTTCTATGTGAATTTACACCTGATCAGTGAAATGGTCAATTCCTTTCATTTTTATCAGTTCTTAATAATAATAATTTTTTTCTTTCTTTCTTTACATATCCAACACCTGGCTTTTTTCAGCATGTAAGTGTGCATCTAGTTGGATTCAGTTTTACATATTCAGCAAATGCATGTTCTGATAAGCATCCTGTAAATTATCACAGTAGATTCTGGCATTATTTTCTCTGTAAAAAAATACATGTGATGTACATGCAAATTTGGCCCAAACATGATATCATATCTACATTTTAGAGCAGTCTAGTGGTTGGAAGTGGACCCATGATGCTTTGAAATGCTGTAGGCGGCTCAATAGGTTTTGTAGACTTAGATTTATGCTCTTCATATGAAAGAAATGTTTCCGAAGCCAAATTGGCCATGCTGTCGGTGTGAAATTAAGTTCTTGACCCATCTTGTGCTATTCTCATTCTGTTTCTTTAATCTTCTCTGGCTTCTGTTGGCGAATGGGAGACGACTTTGGTCTTGATGACAGCCTGCTTTCTTCTTTCTTTCTGAAGGGGGTGAGTTTGATTTCAATACACCTGTGAAATGAAGCAGAATTTAGTAGAAATGTGCTTGACATTCTAAACGCAGTCATGCCACACACTCATTGGCTGTCCAGCTATCAGAGGATTGTGGGACAGTTAAGAACTGGCACGCTATGGGACCAAATCCCATTCCCTTGCCTTGCGTTGAACAAATTCAAAATGGAGATACTAGGAGATTAAGTTATGAACCTTGGAAGCAATGGGGGTTTAATGCCGTAACCATTCAGAGTAATACAGGAAGTATGCACAATAAAGTACGGTGTTTCCTAAGCTGATCATTTAATTTTGTGCAGCAGCTTGTTATTACTGTCTGCATGGTTGATAAAATCTAAGTGGCACACTATAAAGCTCTTCATATATATTATAAAGGATTAGGAATGCATACGTGTATGATACCTATGATGAAGAAAAACTAGCAAGAATTAGCTAGGTCTACATAGAGTTCAATATACATGAGATGCCTTAAGTAATATATATTTCTTTAAGTAAAAAGTTAAACGAGTTGTGATTGCATGTGCTTAGGGCTGGGTAAAAAAATGGATTTCTCGATTTTAATCGATCCTCATTTTGTTTCCCAAATATTGGATAGTGTAGCCGATTTTATTTTATTTTTTTCAATGATACAAGAATACAATTTACCGTAATCCATATCCTGTTTCATGTAACTGCTCAGTTAATGTTTCAACTATGCGAAACACATCAATATAATAGTTTTGTAAACAACACAGTATGTCACATAGCATCATCTCAGAAAAATAAATACATAAATAAAAACATTTGAAAAAAATCTTTTAATTAATCTTTTAAGATTTTATGACAGGAATCATTATATATATATATTTAGTGTCCCCAAAAAAAGTCTTTTTTTCCAACTTTTTTTTCAAATGGTTATATTTTTTATTATTTTAATTTATTTATTATTGTTCTTTACTAATTGTTTGACAAGATGTTGCAGTCCATAAAAAATATAATTATTAATTTTAAAAGGGTCTTAAATACACTCAACAAAAATATAAACGCAACACCTTTGTTTCTGCTCCGATTTTTCATGAGATGGACTTAAAGATCTA
>JAUCMU010000053.1:13340025-13386112 GCA_032275025.1 Enteromius treurensis | reverse complement strand
ATATTAGAAATCGAAAAAAATTATATATATATATATATATATATATATATATATATATATATATATATAGCAATAGTAAAAATCTAAATCATTCTATAGACAGCACTTATCATAATGGAATTGAATATTTCAGATTCCTTTTTTGAATATGGTGTGCTGTTGCTAAATCTGATTTCATCACTTTCTAAAAATGCATATTGATTTTTAAGATGTATTTGTTCATGCATGAACTGACTGAACCTGTTAAGCATGGTTAGCATGCTGTGGGAATCCTATAAACAGACATATCTGATTCTGTTTACTGTTCATCTAATTGGAATCAATCAATATCTTCAATCCGAATTTCTGCACATCCGAATTTGTCTGCAGCTGAAGCACGGCTGTTAAATGTCAGCATGGTGTCTAATGTACGTTTATCCAACGTCTCAGTCTACTGCTATTTCTATTTCTACATAAAATGGTTCTTTAAATGTTTGTTGCTAATAGACACGCTCATTCAGTCATGTGAAATAATATGTTTGACTCAGATGATACCACATAAAAGGTGTTGTTTTGCAAATTGTGGCTAGATTTTTATGATTCCCCCCCCACATCTAGCCAGTGCCCTGTAGTGTTTCTATACCTGCCAGCTAAGGCCTTCAGGGCAACAGTGACCTCAAAAAGTTTCCCTGTGTTATCTGCACCCACCCACCCATGCACACACAAACACTGACAGCACTCCATCTGTCTGTATCTCTCAATGGGGATAAAGCATACCACGGGGGAGGCATGCCTCCAGTTCTCCATTTTTATGTAAAGGTGACTCAGAAAAGACTCCTACGCAGTCATCCAGTGGTTTAAACTCATTGACTCTCTGGGTAATTGCCGTGTTTAAATACAGTATCAAGAGGTCAAAAGATGTTTAGTCACCTGTGCTTTTGAATCATTGTTTGGTAACACTAAACAATAATGCAATGACTAACAATGAGCGATACATTTGGTAGTATTTATTATTATTTGTTAACATTTGGAAATATAAATTTAACTGCTAATTATTAAGTTATATTAAATAATACTAACAGAATTATAATATTTTACTTTGTAAAATCTAATGTTAAAAATAAACCTTACTGTAAGGTGTCATTTTTTTTTTGTAGTTGTGTTAGTCCAGAGATCACCAGTTTCCAAAACACTAATTATGAATTTCAATTATTATGAGAATAAAAAAGTTATTTATTTCTACAACCTTTTAAAAGTGAATTGGAAATAAATCACATTTACTGCATGATGTTTTTTCCTCTTATCAAGTGCTTTATGTGAGCGGACTAAAAAAGGGTGAATAAATTAGCTCTGAAATATGTTTTCTTCCACCACATCTCCTGGGATGTTGTAAAAAATTATTTATTTATGTATTTTTGGCATATAATGTAGAGCAGAAAGTTTCATACTCGCTATAAACACACACAAATAAATGTAAGTGTCGTTTTTAAATGTTTTCAATTTATAAGCTATTAGGAAATGTACTCTTTGTTTTAAAACAGGAAATTTGGTCTTAAAATCTCTAGACAATGCACAAGGATGGATGGATTAGAAAGAACTTTCCTCAAAGTTAGGCACCGAACAAAGGGACATTGTCTCGTTGTATATCTTTGGTGAGTGGGACACCATGCAGAGTCCTCCATCACTACGTCAAAAAGGAGGAGGGAGTCGGAGGAAGACGTTCTCATAAGAGAATATCAGCTCCTTAGCATTTCAGCTTCCACGCCCCGCGTTATCCCCACCGCGCTCCCCCAGTGCCCGCCTTTGTTCGCATCACAACAATCCCTGAACAGATGGTGCTCTGCTTGGGAATCGAGTGACAGCAGCCACCGGCTAGCAACCAATCGCCTGCTCGGGAATCAGCTGACTCGCCTGGACAGCGCCAGGTGCTGTCATCATATTTTCCTTGGCGACGCAGCACGGGCTCCACAGTAGCACGGAGACACGGCGGATGGGAGCCAGTCAGCGGATTGCCGTTGCAAGGATCCATGCAAAACCTGACCATGCGCTTGGCAAAGGTTGCACATGAATTTGCAAGGAGTGGATGTAACGAAACGATGCTGCTGTAAAGCAGTTCATTGTACGGAACTTACGAGCGACGTGATGGTACTTATTATCTATGGATTTTGTTTCTGCTCTTTCGCAAGGACATAGGTTCTGTATCTAGGTACTGTAAGTGCATGAAGCAGTCAGCGCGGAGGGAGGACTTCAATGCCATTCGGAACGTGTAGACTGGCAAATCAAAGAGGTATGCTCAGAAAGATTTTAAAGCATCCATATACTGTTCTGTTTATGCATGGGCATCTGTGCATGTTAAACCAGAGCCACGGGTAACTAAACAGGTTTTCGAAATGCAATAATAATAATTTTCACATAAATAAATAAATAATCGAAGCTACTTGCAAATCCTTTGTCTGTCAGAATGAGCTGTGGTTTTCAAGTAAGTCACCCCAAAATGTTTTTATTTATTTTTTTTATTTTTTTTTATTGTAAACTGAAAATAGATGTATCTGTGTAGCTTTTTCAGGCTTCTCTTCAATGGATTAGGTGTATGGCAAGCCGTTTTAGCATTTATTCCATTAACTACTGTCTCTTTACATTGAAACGTCTTTATAAATAATCCTTATTTTTATGTAGGCCTAGTATAATAAACCATATTTTATTTTTGAAATGATTATGAATTAATCTAGAAGTGCCGTTTATTCTTTTTAGTTTCACAAGCCAGCAGCCATTATATACTAGTAGGCTACTTATTTCATTATAACCTATAAACTTTCCTAGAAGTTATTTTTTCCTTACAGGAAAATGAGTTAAAGCCCATATATATATATATATATATAGAATTAAGTTACAAAGTTTTGCAAACTGGTGCCAACAAAAATTGTGTTTTGTCTTATATATATTTCTTTGTAATTTTGTCCTTTATGCCTATCTTGAACAGAAGTCCCTGGTAGAAGAGAAATTGTATCTCAATGGGACCTTCATGGTTAATAAGTGAATAAAAGTACTGACTAGTAGCAGAAGAATACATAGCTTCTAGTTTGTAAATAATTAATTATGTGATAGGCTACTAGTCAACATTGGATATCTTACTAATAATTAGAACAGGCATTGCAGTAGCCTACTAAAAATTAGAATAAGTACTATTGTCATCAAAAATAGTAAGTTAGTTTTAAGGAATAATGTTAAAACGGCCTGCCATACGGCGTGATTTTCTGCACCTACAAGGACGCATCGGCTGTTGCGCTTGAGATGTTCAAGGGCAAAACGTGTGTGATTATTCATAATTTATGGTTTGTTTATGAGTTCACACAATGTACGCTGTATTTCTCAGAACAATAGCGTGGGAAAAGATAATGCCACAACGTATGTGTGTGTATAAGCAGGATGTGATGGGAATTGTAAACTGGTGACTTTTTAAAGCTTTACCTCAAACGCGAATGAATGCATGAAAACAAAAAAGCATGCGTGAAGCGTTTGGTTGCGTCTTGTTTTCCGTATCAGTTTTACTTCTATTTCTTATTGACGATGCCGCTCGCATGAATTAAATTCTTCGCAGTCACTCTTTTGTGATATTTTGCCTCCTGAGAGTGATTTTACACTGTAATTGCGTCGGAAATCGATCCCAAACTTTGATCAGATCCCGTCATTGCTGGCTTATCGCAGGCGCGCGCATGGGGTCTGGTTGGCGATGCAGAAATGTGATTTGCATCTCAATGTCCAGGCACTCCAGCAGATGTTTCGTTGCTTACTCATTCGAAATAAGACGCCACAACTTCCCTAGGAAAGACAATAAACACGGGAAGACGTCTTTTAGTCAGGGAAGGATGTATAATGAGGTTTGAGGAGGGGGGATTGTATTGTCCCTGGGGACGCCACCCCTTGTTGCAGCTGTTGCGTCTGTTGCAGAAGTTGTTTTCTGACATTTGAAGAGAAGCGTCCTCATGAGCAACAGCAGCGTAAAGAAAATGTCGGGCATATGTTGATGAAGACAATAGTATAGCCGGCAGGTGGTTACATCTTTAAAAAGGTAATCTTTTCTTCCAGTGGATGTTATTAAGGATTGTATGGCTCTTATCTTATACTTTGTTTAATATAAATGTTCATTTATAACATGCAACGAAATATTGCTAATAATTGATAAACATATCATGACATAGTGAAAGTCAGTGTAATAAAAAATGTTCTGTCAGTTTATTACTTAACAATAATATAGCTCTTGTAGTGGAGCTGTAAGAGGCCTGTTTTTGGATTGTCAATTAATGTAATTTGTGAATTTATTATTTTGTGTCAGTGTTATAGTGAGTAAAAGAGTCACTTCTTTTGTGTTGGTCACAAATATAAAGAGTGGAATAGACCCAGCAGTTGTTTGTGACTAATTCTGCAACCATAATCTGGTTAGGAAATCACTGTGGCAAAAAATCAGCTCGGGCAGTAAAGAATACTGCTATTTCTCACTGCTTTCAAAGTCCTTTTTTTTGTAAATTCATAAATCACCTCATTTAGTTTTATGAACATAATGCATGTTTAAAATAGTTATATATTTAGATGTTTAGTTTAAACCAAATTTGTGATATTCAGATAATAATGTTAAGTTTATTAGTTATAAGAACCTAACTTGGATGCAACATTTTTAACCAAATGAATAACCTTTTTTGATATATATTAGGATAAATCTCACAACATGTATCTTTTATGGAAGATTCAACTTAATGTTTACATGCAATGACTCTGAATGCTATTTGGATTTAGATATTACAAATTCTGGTAATCCACTCAGTTATGCAAATTGTTTGAAACACACGGCACTAAATAGAATTGAGATGGGACCTTTGGGGCTTCTCGTGCATTTACTTCTCAGCACTCATCTTTGTGCAGTGACACAGAGGACTCCATTTGATCGGCAATCAATGTTTTTATGCTATTCGCAATAGTCCCCATCCCACAGCACTCTGCCGCCCATGCCATTACCCCACAGTTCAACCCCGGGCAAAGCTATGATTCACCATGCAATTAATAATACCCCTCAGATTAAGAGTTGGCAAGCGTAGACGGTCTTGAATGTTGGATGTGAAAAGATCTGCTCTCTTGGCCCTTTGCAAAGCCTTTTTGATCCAAGAGTAAAATTAATTACCGTTAATTTCTCACTCACTTTCTATGAAGGTTTTTAGGAAGTGAGCCCCTTGAGGAGATTAGCAGAGAAAAGGCTGGAGTTAGAGGCAAGATGGTCATTTTATGGAGATGACGTTGTAAGCCATTTTAGCAGGCCTTTTGGGTTTCTCCACTTGTTTATTTGGACTTTGGTATTGTATGCTGGGAATGTATTTCCAGTGTTTCCTCTGCCTTCACAGAATGCTATGTGCATATAGACGGTTAGAAAAGCAAATACAGTTTCCGGGAAATGTATTTTCTGGATATTTTAAGTCTGTGAGAGACACAATCAGCCCTGTTCAAATCTATGGCAGCAACAGTTTTTTTTTCTGTTGCTATTCATAAGTGCCTTGATGAATCACTGAATAAAATCACAAACAACAAAGGATGTGTTTTAATACCCTTTTTGTTTTTATATACGAGCATACACCCATTAGTGTCGATGGTAGTAGTTAAAACATTGATTTTCTGTGAGATTTAAAATGTGCACTTTACTGCGCTAAAGTTCTTTACTGCACATCTTCAAAGACTTGTATGTTTGTAATATTTGGGGCATTGAAACAAAGAGCTACTCAGGTTTAGACTTAAATCTCGTTTTAGCTCTTAGTGTACACTTCAAATAAAGTATTCAAGTGTACATTGTAACTTAAAATAATACCCTGTCACACACTGGCAGTACTGGGACCCATAGATCAGATGTGTGTTCCAAGCAGAAGACTTCACTCTCTGCAGAAAACAGATCTGCATCTTTCGGTGATCTGAAATGGCAGGTGTTTCAAATAGGCTCCTATTGAATTTCACAGCTGTCATTTGTTATCTAAGACTAGGGGAAGTTCAGGATGACAGGCTGGGCAACAGGAAGCAAGCTGGTTGCAGAAGTTCACCTAATGAGGTTGGAATGGCATAAATAGCCATTAATTTGGATTCAGATCCTGTTTACTTATAAAGATGGAATATTTATAAGCATCACCAGGGTGACCTATTTGTGTGGTCCTTAGGTACTGTGTGAAATATGTTTTTTTGTTACATCATATTTCTTCCATTCATAACTGCAGTCTGTGCACAGTTGAAACTCTAAAAAATGAAAAGAGAGTAATTCTCTGTTTGTACCTTCTAATATGGTTTTCATTTTTAACCATCACATTATAAGAACATAATCATAATTTATATATATCCTAATTTATGAGGCCTTGTTAAAAGAAAAGCTGTAAAGCTTCTGATTTATTTAGTTGCTTATTTGAACCCTAAAAGCCTATTAGTCAACATTAGTTTTGTTTAGTAATTTTGCTTCCAAATGATCAACAGAATGCTCACAAAAGAATTAATAAAACAGAAGTATGCCTCTGACAAACAACCAGGCCTTAATCTAAAAACAAAGCTGGAATTCTGGCTTAATTTTAAGCTCCAGTATACGGTCTTAAATGAAATTGTGATCTCAGGATTACTTTATCCTACTTACTGGAAAGGTTTTGGCCTCCACTTTGGTAAATACTGCTATTAAGTGCTGAATCTGAGATTGACCTCAATATTGGTAAAAATGAATCATAATTCATCTGAAAATGGTGGAATTTGGGGTGCATTGTGACCCATAGCTTTTTACTGATTTTAAACAATGAAAAATACCACAATAGCAGCTGTATGTGACCCTGGACCACAAAACCAATAATAAGGGTCATTTTTGATCATCTGAAAGATGAATAATTAAGCTTGATGTGTGGTTTGTTAGGATATGATAATATTTGAGATACAACTATTTGCAAATCTGGAAAAAAAACCAAATATTGAGAAAATTGCATTTAAAGTTGAACCAATTCATTTTAGTAATCAAAAATTAAGTTTTAATATATTTACAATAGGCAGTTTCTTCATAGAACATGATCTTTAGTACTTAATATCCTGGGGGTTTCTGGCATAAAAGAAAAACGTACAGTTTTAACCCATACATTGCATTGTTGGCTATTTCTGGAAATATAATCATGCTACTTATATTTTGTGTTCCAGGGTCACATATATTTAAACGTTTTACACAAAAGTGAAAATTCTGTTATCTTTCCCACCCTCATAATGAAGATTCAGTGTTGTTTTAGACCTCATTGACTTTCATTTAGACAAATCAACATTAAATATATCTTCTGTTGTAATTCAGAAAAAAAAGGCCTACGGGTTTGGATTTCTATTTTAGGTGAACTACCCCTTTAAGACAAAGTAAAACAAATTGAGTGTCATGTAAAGGAAGGATCATGTTCTGGAAAAAATTAGTTAATTAGTTGCTATTCCTGGAATGTAATGGAACACTTTAGGTCTTTTATTTTCTTTCCTTTCATTCATTCACCTGCCTCTCCTAAAATGTACAGATTAGTTTAATCTTTCATCTTAATTACCTTATTAAGATATTTCACATGTCATTGCGTGATGTATTACATTACATCCTAGATAATTAGATAATGTATATTTTCATTGTATCGTCTTTCTTGTTCTAACCTGTAAGATAAATAGACTGAAATTCTACCACTATTAGATTTTTTTCTATGTTAAAAAAAAAAAGTCACCCCTTCAATTATTTTATTGATTTGGCTTCCGTCTTCAGTCGTTTAGTGCCATTTTCAGTGTGAGGTGTTATTCTGTATCACATTACAAAATACTTTAAGGATGGTGCTGATAACTCTGATAACACAGGCCGGGTCCCATCTGTGTACTGCACTCTTTTATGAGAATTGCTGATACTGGCAGTTATAGTCAGCTCTCATTCTAAATTGCCCTGATGCTCCTTTGGCCACAGGGGGGAGATCAGGCCTCTTATTGATTTCCACTCTCACATTAAAGGACTCATTTACACCAGCTGTACCATGTTTCCTCCATTCATTTTCTTGGAAGTATGAGACATAAAATTGTTCAAGCTGTCCAAGATTGTATTTGTTGGTGGATTCAACTTCACGAGAGACTAAAGTTGGCATATGCCATCTCAATGTCATGTGGGTGGATTTCTTTCCAGATCTTGGGTCTTTAAGTCTTATGTTTTCAGGATGAGTGTAGTTCAGTTGTTTTGAATCTTGCCGTTAAGAAACATTAACAAGGCTGAGCAACTTTTGTGGAGGAGTATCTGTTCTTAACGTAGGTGGTATTTGGCAAGAACTAAATCCCTCTGGCTTGCTGTTTGTGTGATTGAGTCAGCATTAGCACCATATGGGATAGCAGATGCCCCGTTCACTGCTCTGTCAAAGACACAATAACATGCCACCTTTTTGTGCCTTTCTCAGTTATTTCATTGCAAACTTCAAAAGCCCCTTAGTGTTAAATTATCCTCTATAATCTAGGACAAAACATATTTCACATATTTCCAAGTCAGGCTTACCTGATTTGATATGATTGATTTTTCATGGTTCACATTTGCCTAATGTCTTATTTTTATGTATTTTGTTTTACATAATTGCTGCAAAGAGAGGTAATACTGTAGTTATTTAACCTAGATGGAAAACCATTTTGAATCAGGGTATGGTGATATCATGACAGGAACGACTATGAATAAATGTACAGTCATTTCTACACCTCACTAATGTTTAGTCTTTGTTGACAATAGCAATTGTTTGATCACCTGAGGAATAATATTTCCTTCCTTTCCTTCGGTCACCATTTCTTTTCTCTTTGAACCACCTCTTCATGCATGTCAGATTGCAGTAAACAAAAGCCTTTGCTTTCGGTTTTTACATTATATTTGTATATGAGTTTCATATTTCTTCTACATAAATGCTTTTACATAAAGTGGTGAATTTAGCTATGTCTGCTTAAAAATGTGTGCTCTTGTATAGTTAAATCTATACAGTGATAAACAAGTAAATGCAAGGGGGTCAATGCAAGCACATTTACCTTGTTTTTGGACACTTGGGTATTTTACCTGGAAAATAATTAAATACTTGGGATTTTTCTCTTTTTTCTGTGCAATCTTTGCTTCATCTATGTGTAGAAACATTGTTTTTATTGTTTAAATTCATTTTTCTACTTTTAATATATGTTAAAATTTTTTAGAATGTGCTTATATAACACAATTTTTCATGTAAAGGAATTTTTCCAGTGATTATTATAACAGGCGTTTCTCTGTTTGTTTTTTTCTAGGTCAACTCTACAGTTCAAGATTCATGCTGTGAGGAAGTTTCAAACCTATATGAGCCCACGGGAACTACACTCTTTTAAATCTTTCGGAAGCTCTTTGACTCCACTGTTCAAGCTTTCAGAGGCATAAAAGGGCTATTCTGCAACACTTCTATTGAATGAGAATCTCACCTCACCATCTTTTTGGCGCTATAGGAATTCCAGCTCAGATCTGAGAGGATAAACACTTACAGTCAGAATGGCAAGAGGTACTTTCTTTTTTGTTGTGCAGGGCCAGATTTGTTTCTTCCTGCTCCTGGCTTTACTTGGCCTCTCTTCAGTTCAGAGTACAGAATGTCCGCAGCTTTGTGTGTGTGAGATCCGGCCTTGGTTCACACCCCAGTCCACCTACAGAGAAGCAACTACTGTTGATTGCAACGACCTTCACCTTACACGCATCCCCGGGAACCTGTCCGCTGACACGCAGGTGTTGCTTCTGCAAAGTAACTACATTGCCAGAACTAGTGAGGAGCTGGAGCAGTTACTGAATCTCACAGAACTCGACCTGTCCCAGAACAACTTCAGCAACATCCGGGATATCGGCCTGACCAACATGACGCAACTCACAACGCTTCACTTGGAAGAAAACCAAATATTCGAGATGCCTGACTTCAGCTTGCAAGACCTTACCAATCTACAGGAGCTGTACATTAATCACAATCAGATCAGCTCCATTGCACCCAATGCCTTTGCCGGATTGCGTAACCTTCTGAGACTCCATCTGAACTCCAACAGACTCAAGGCTATTGACAGTCGCTGGTTTGAATCAACCCCCAACCTGGAGATCCTAATGATTGGGGAAAATCCTGTGGTTGGCATCCTGGATTTGAACTTCAAACCTCTTACTAACTTAAGAAGCCTGGTCCTGGCGGGAATGGAGCTCACTGATATTCCAGGCAATGCATTTGTTGGACTAGACAACCTGGAGAGTCTCTCCTTCTATGATAATAAACTAGTCCGGGTGCCACAGATTGCTCTGCAGAAGCTTCCAAACCTGAAATTTCTGGATTTGAACAAGAATCCAATACATAAAATTCAAGAGGGTGACTTCAAGAACATGCTAAGGCTGAAAGAGCTTGGCATTAACAACATGGGAGAACTTGTGTCCGTTGATCGCTATGCCCTGGATAACCTCCCGGAGCTGACCAAGCTCGAAGCCACCAACAACCCAAAGTTTTCCTACGTGAGCCGTTTAGCATTCCGTGACATGCCATCGCTAGAGAGTCTAATGCTGAATAACAACGCTCTGAACTCTCTCTACCAAGCAACGGCGGAGTCCCTGCCTAATCTGAGAGAGATCAGTATCCACAGCAACCCACTGCGCTGCGACTGTGTAATTCAGTGGATGAGCTCAAACAAGACCACCATTCGATTTATGGAACCTCTTTCCATGTTCTGCGCCATGCCACTTGAGGTTAGAGGTCAGCGTGTGAGAGACATACTTTCTCGGGAATCTTCAGGTGAGTGTCTGCCAATGATCTCTCACGACACGTTCCCCAATCACCTCAACCTAGACATCGGTATGACGGTAGACCTTGACTGTCGTGCTATGGCTGAACCTGAACCCGAAATATACTGGGTGACTCCATCTGGTAACAAAGTCATGATGGATACCGTATCCGATAAGTACCAACTCAACAGTGCAGGAAGTCTGCGCATATCCCACATTCAGGTGGACGACTCTGGCCACTACACCTGTGTGGCTCAGAATACAGAAGGAGCGGACACCCGGGTGACCGCCATTCGAGTCAACGGGACTCTTCTGGATAGCACCCAGCTTATGAAGATTTACGTGAAACACACAGAGTCCCACTCAATTTTAGTATCCTGGAAAGTGAACTCCAACGTCATGACATCCAATCTGAAGTGGTCATCAGCCACCATGAAAATCGACAACCCTCACATCACCTACACAGCTAAAGTTCCCGTAGATGTTCACGAGTATAACCTCACGCACCTTCAGCCGGCCACTGAGTATGAGATCTGTCTCTCGGTCTCCAATATCCACCAGCAGACCCAGAAGTCATGTGTCAACGTCACAACCAAGCATGCTACATTTGCGGTGGAGATCTCAGAGCAAGGCACCAATACGGCTCTGGCGGCAGTCATGGGCACAATACTGGCCATCATTAGTCTGGGCTCAATCACGTTATACATTGCAAAAAGATGGAAGCGGAAGAACTACCACCACTCCTTAAAGAAGTACATGCAGAAAACCTCCTCCATCCCCTTAAACGAACTCTATCCTCCCCTCATTAACTTATGGGAGGCAGACAGTGAAAAGGACAAGGACAGTTCTTCAGACACTAAGCCGATGCAGGTGGACACAACAAGAAGTTACTACATGTGGTGAAGCTTACCAGACATTTTTTCTTCTTTAGAGCACAAAGACACATCTTTGCTTATTTGTGCGTAAAAAAAAGACATGGACTTCCTTTTTCTGCTTTGCTTTACTGCAAGCGACTATTCAGACTGACTTTTTCGTAGAGTGTATTGCCTTTTCCTCTTCTTTGACTTTCAATATGGCAGCTTTGTTTAGCTTCCGAGACATGTTAGTAGCTGTGCTTTTTCTTTTTGTTCATTATATTTTGATAGCACAGCATAGATCTTGTCAAGGATTGACTTTGGGTCAATAGATGCTGTAGCACTATATCCGATCCGATATTGATATGTCTTTGGCAGTATTCATAGAGAATGCATTGTTTCTTTCTCTCTTTTGTAAGACAGTTTAACTGTTGTGCACTGAAATATATTAACAAATTTGTCTTTGGACTCCAGTGTAAGCTGACAAGATGAGTTTAGACTTGATACACTGTCTATTGAAAAAAGTTAGCAATTGTTCTGTAATGTTGTATCAACTTTAATTTGAAGATTTTGGATTTTCTCAAAAGTAATTTTTGATTTAGAAGTTAACTTTGCAGATTAAAGAATTGTAAACCAGCAATAGAAATGTGAATGTTAAATAATTAGTTGGTAGAAAAATGCTTTTTTTAATTACCCAGATTCTTCTTTTTTAATTGGGTAGAATCTGTTAATCACTTAATTTTGTTGTAATTTACACATGCAAAATATATTGCATATTACAGCGCAAACAAAATTAAAACACAATTTTGTTCAGATATTTTTTATACAATGATTTTCATGTCGAGTGTCATTATTCTAATTTCCTATTCTATTTCTCATTCCTATTCTGTCTTCCCCTTTCCCCTCTTATTTTTTAAGTAAATGAGTGACTCATTTTGTTCTTAATGTTAAAGATCTACAAAGATTACAAATCCATAATAGCAATAGAGCGATAAGGTCAAGGAATGCAATTACAAAAATATGATTAAAGTTACTGCCACCAAGTTCTTGCAAGGACAAATTATGGGATGCTTATTTTATTACAGGGTTATGTGTGTGATCATTTATGTTCATTAAAAATAAAAATAATGATTAATTGGTATTTTATGTAAAATGTTTCTGGCCACATGTTGCCGTGTAGAGTGATAGAATACCAGAAGAAAAGAAGACCTTTGCCAACCAAAACCCAAGAAGGTTGTGATTAGGGGTAATGTGGATAATTAACCAGTCTCCATTGGCACAAAGAGCCCAAATGTTCAGCTTGGTTTTAATCAGCCAAATGTTAGGTCTCTTGCTAACATCAAACATTCACAGGCATCGCTATATAAATTATCTAAGGAGAGTCATAAATCCAAATAATTCCCTCAAAACAATATTAAAGGGGTATATTGAGCCCCTGAACAATCACTCATGTCTGCAGTTTGATTGCATCAGTACAGTTTGACATACAGTGCCCCTTCAATGGGAAATTTTGTCTTCCCCCATTCATTTTATTATCCGTCTTTGTCAGAGAATCTCATGGGTTGTCTTATGCTACTTGCATCTCATGTCAAGATGGCTATAGTAAATTGTTCATGAATGTTTGCATGGTATTTGCGTAGATCAGCTCATACAGTTGCCAAACTGCTTTCTTGCATATAGAAGTTTAAGAAGGCACGATATAGACATTTTGTATCTGAAAAATGTGAAAATGGCTGGAATTAAAATGAAAAATGGTTTTTAAGATTAAATATGTCTTAGAAAGTGAATGTTTGTATTTAGAAAGTTAATGTCAGGAAAAAAAAATTACATATCTGGCCTACAGACTAGAAACTAATATCAGTGAAATAAGACTCTCATCTTTGGTGTCAAGGATCTTTACTATATATATAGAATCATGTGCGAGCACAAATGAACTCTCTATACAAAGCACTAGTTTGATAGCATGCAAAAAGCTGCTTGATTCTAGTTGTTCACTTGTGGGATCCAGCAATAATATTTCTTATTATTCATTATATAAATTTTCCTATAGCAAACCCTCTTCCAGGCAACTGAAACCGACTCTACTTTAAAGTCTCTTGTCTCACCCCACAGACTTGCACACTGTTATTTCATGCAAATGCAACTGGCACCATATTATGCCTCAGTTATTGACTATAGTGAAACTGATCTCATCTGATTTCCGTATTTACTGTATAGTAGCTTACTGTAATTTTATTGCAGTGCTCATCTTTAATTAGTATTAAATGTCAACATATTTATAAGTGAGTAGTTTTGCAATTAGCTGAACGATGTACAATAATCTGGTCATTATCCCAGATGGTTGGTCGCATTTATTAATATTTAAGGAAAAACATGAAATCAATCGGTAAAATAATTCAGCTGTCATGTACTGTATGGAAGAGACTATACCACTTTAACAGTTTCTCATAATTTCTACGACCAAAGAAACTTTTATCAGCAATTACCAGTTCATTTCATTTCAGAGAGAAAATTATGTCTTTCTAATGAAGCTATTTTGCCTCTTCAGGGACTTAACCTATACCACCTTCATGGACCAAAACTGAAAGATTGCTAGAAACTCAATATGTTGAACCAGGTGAAAAGGACTCTGAGGAATAATTAAGAATCACCCACACATAGGCTAAGCATTTGCCAAAGAATTAAACTGGAGGAGTTTCCTCCTTGGGCTGTACAGGTATTTAATTGCTTTCTGTCAGCTACCCCTGACTTCATGCCAAGTCCTCTCATACTGACAGGATGTAATGCGATGCAATAGACTCAGAAAACCCCCAAAAAAACTTTAGAGTAAAGTGTGATACAAAGTCATAGAAAATGTATATACGGCTTATTATATTGTATGTATTGTAGACTTATATGAAAGAGAATTCAATGGAAGATATTTTTGCAGCAATAATAGGCCTTCAAGTACACTCTAAAAAAATAAAAGACATTTTTATAAGATAAAGATTATTGGAATACATTTTACACAAACTTGGTCCCATAAAATGTATCTCTATGCACTTTTTGTGCAACACTTTTTTTGTGTACCTTACAGCAGGTTTTTCTGCAGTTTCAAAGACAAATGTACACTATGTGGCGCTAAAACACAGTAAGTTCAATAAGTGAACCCTGGCACAGTTTTATTACGGTGATATAGGTACATATTGCTGGGTTTTCATTTTGTTGTTACATATTGGTTCAGAATTCAAATATTTAGGGACTTAAAGTTAATGCCCTATAGTGTTGGAAATATGCCCTACACCAAATCCAACCCTAAACCTATCTGATAGTGTTAACAAATGTAAAAGTGATATAAAAAGGCATTTGTTGATGCAACCGTGCCATTTTAACTACCTTTTATGCAGATTTAAACTGTTTTGCGAACTGTAGTTACACAGGGTTCAAACTAGAGTTCCTCGCCTCTCAAGTACATCTTTGTACTCTGTAAGCCACCAAACAAACCTACAGTACCATCTATGAAAACCCATAAATATGAAGCTGGATATGTGTGATGCCAACATTCAAAAGCATCAGTTTTCAAATATCCCAGCATATTAATATTGTTTTGAAGTCATAACAATTAATGAAAATAACTGTGCTAAAATTACACTTTATTAATCAAAACTCTTTTAAATTTATGTGAAAAGGAATAAAAGGTGTTAAAGTTTTACTGGTTTTAGTGTTCATTTCTTTTGGAAACTGCCGTGATACGTCCTTACTGGTACATATTTTGTGTCTCGCTAAAAAGTGCACCAAGGAATGTTTATGCCATGAGACCAGGTGGAATATACTGCTTATGTCTTTTTTATTTATAAATGTTAGTTGTCGTGCTTTTGTAATTATTCGTGCAATAGCAATTTCTAAATGAAAACTGTTTTAGAGTACCATACACTCTCAGAAGGCGTACCTACTGTATCTATTACTCTAGGTTCAAATACGTACACTTTAAGTACTAATATGTGTACCTTTAAGGTTCCAAAATGAACCCTTTTATGTACCTTTCAAAAAGGTTTTGTCCCTTTATTTCTGAGAGTGTATGTGTTAACTTGTAGACTTTGCAATCAAAACATCTAATTGACAAGTTATCCAGGCTGCTGCTCCTCAGTGTTGACAAAAGGGGAAGATGTTTGTGATACAGCTGAAGCTGTGAAATCACCCCAGGGAATCCCTTATTGATCTGGCACAACTGCATTGATTTTGTTTTTAAAAGGCCAATTTGAATGGAGACACAAGAGGAGCATTATTTCAGCTAAATCCTAAATAGTAGCAGACAGTACTTTTCAGGTTACCAATTTTGGTTTACTGTAGTACAAATTCTCCTCTGTGTTTATAATAATCGATGTATACTTTTATAATATCATATAACATCTAATTATGATTGTGATATCCAGGGTCGAATTTAGTGAATTTGGTTTAGTTTTAGTTTTAAAACTGTGTTTTAGAATGAAGACGATCCTCGTTTACGCTGGCATTAAACCTAAAGTGTTTGAGGGTGGAAAACACTGGGATAGGCGTGTAACCATAGCAAAAGTCATGGGTTTCAAAACGAAAAGCACCTAGTGTAAATGCACCTTAGAGAAGCAACATGTCTGAGTTTTTCGCTGAACAGAGTAGACGCAGAGAGATGAGCGCAGCGGGAAAGATCGAGAGACTTCGTGCTCATGCTGCAGTCAGCTTCAGATGCATAATATTTTTGTTTGCTACAAGCAGGATACACACAAAGCACATTCAACTCAAACACGCAGAAGGTCGTGGTAATAAACACCGTAACCATTTGAATCTCCGTGCTTAATGGGCATCTCGTGAAAAGCATTTTGGGGAGTCCTTGGCTTTTGGGGGCCCCAAGGCAGTCGCCTACCGTTGCCTAATGGGTAATTCTGCCCCTAATATCATAAGCAAGGCATAATGAATAAGGTGTGCAATGCACTGTATCTGGACTTAGGTCATCGCAGTCACAGCTGTTGGTTAAGGAGCGTAAGAGATGGTTTATTGGAGCTGGAATAAATAAATGACCTTTCATGCTCCTCCAACAAGATTTTTCCATTAGGACATCTCCATTTATTGTACCCAGCCTGCTGTCTGGTGGGGTCTCTTAAGTAAATTGGCTCATAAATGAAGATATCTATTTGCTTGAGGTGGAGCTGCCAGCAAGTGTTCTTGACCTGTTGACCATAGATTATTGCCACTGTTTTAAGATTCTAAAATCTTAAAATGGAGCTCAGTTATAAGGTGGAAGGATGTCATCTTATTTCGTAATTTTTAAAAGAGTGTCCTGCAATGGATGGTTGTTATGTTTTCTGTCTATAGTTCCCTTGTTTAGTGTTATGTGGACCTTTATTTTAAACTTTTGTCTCCCACTACGCCTTGCTTCCCTTGTGTTTGTGTCTTGTTAGTTTCTATAGTGATTAATCTCTTCTGTGAGTGTCTAATCGTCTAATGACGAATAATGTATAATGTGCGCATCTGGTTCCGGCGTTCTGTCCACGAAGCTCATCTAGGTGTTCTTGACTTGTGATCGATATGATACTTCCTCATTCACTGCAACAAACTGATAGCGGTCAGATAAGTATGTTTTGAACCATGCTAAGGCACTTACTAATGCTAATAGTGTTTTCTAGTCTATTCAAAAGAATGTTGTGGTCAATAGTGTCGAGTGCAGCGCTAAAATCCAATAGCACTAATAATGAGATACAACCACGATAATTATATTTAAAGCCTGCCTTCTGAGAAATATGGAAAATATTGCTATAAATTGTAGCAACACCACCTCCTTTGCCTCTCGGACGTGGCTCATTTTTATAGCTGTAATCCTGGGGTGTAGACTCATTTAAAGTACTATATTCATCTGGTTTTAGCCATGTTTCTGTCAAACAGAGCAAATCTAGGTTACGATCATTGATCAAATCATTTACAAAAAGTTATTTAGTAGAAAGAGACCTGATATTCAGTAAGCTGAGCTTAATCACTTGTTTCTCTTTATCATAAACAGCTTTTATTTTTTGAACATTAATTAAATTGTTACTCTTAATTTGGTTTGGACATTTTCTGTATTTTCTAGTTTGGGGAACATACACAGTCTATATAGTGTAATATCTGGGTGAAAGAGTCTCTATGTGCTGAGCATTAACTGACTGCTGTGACGTGAGGCAGCTAGCAGACGGTCGGTTTAGCCAGTCTGTCTGCTTCCTGACAAGGTATTGTGAGTCACTTAATGTCACGCATTCTTGTAGTTGATCTCATGGTCTTAAGACTATAGTGTGTCTTGGTCTTCTTTCTTTTTTTCTTTCTGTCTTGGTCTTTTACAAAGCCTATAAATTATATGTTTCCTTAAAATGTGTAACCATATTAACTACTTAAGAACACCTTTTGTACATATTTTAAAGAAAAAAAAAATATTATAAACAAAATCTAATTTAATTTGCTAAAATTAGATTTTGTTTTGTTTATAAGTTGTGTTTATTTGGAAAATGTAAAAAAGGTTTTCTGAAATATTTTAAATAATGTATTAAATAGAAAATAATACAATTACAATTACATTAAGGACCATTAAAGAACCATTTTAGACAGCTCTGAACATACAGTGTGTACGTAAAGTATTTAGACCCCCTTAGATGTTTCACTCTTTGTTTTCTTGCAGCCATTTGCTAAAATCATTTAATTTCAATAACAATAATCTCGTTAATGTACACACAGCACCCCATATTGACAGAAAAACACAGAATTGTTGATATTTTTGCAGATTTGTTCAAAAAGCAAAACTGAAATATCAAATGGTCCTAAGTATTCAGACCCTTTGCTCAGTTTTTAGTGGAAACACCCTTTTGATCGAATACAGCCAAAAGAGTCTTTTTGGGAAAGATGCAACAAGTTTTTCACCCCTGGATTTGGAGATCCTCTGCAATTCTTCCTTGCAGATCCTCTACAGCAGCTGTTCTAAATCCTGGTCCTCACGCCCCCCTGCTCTGCATATTTTGCATGTCTCTGTTTGTTAACACACCTGATCCTGATAATCAGCTCATTAGAAGAGAGATCAGTGCATGAGCTTTGTTCCCAATCGACATGGTCCCTACACAGTGTCCTTTAAGTTTACTTCACTTCGGAACATTAATTCACGGATTTGCACTGTAAATAAGTGGGGGGCACGAGGACAAGGATTGAGAACCACTGCTCTCCAGTTCTGTCAGGTTGGATGGTAAACGTTGGTGGACAGCCATTTTTAGGTCTCTCTAGAGAAGCTCAATTGGATTTACATCAGGGCTTTGGCTGGGCCATTCTACAACAGTGACAGAGCGAAGCCACTCCATCGTTATTTTAGCTGTGCTTAGGGCCATTGTCTTGTTGGAAGGTAAACCTTCGGCTCAGTCTGAGGTCCTGAGCTCTCTGGAGAAGGTTTTGGTCCAGAATATCCCTGTATTTGGCCGAAATAATCTTTTCCTCGATTGCAACCAGTCGTCCTGTCCCTGCAGCTGAATAACACCCTCACAGCATGATGCTTCCACCACCATGCTTCGCTGTTGAGACTGTATTGGACAGGTGATGAGCAGTGTCTGGTTTTCTCCACACATACCACTTAGAATTAAGGCCAAAAAGTTCTATCTTGATCTCATCAGACCAGAGAATCTTATTTCTCACCATTTTGGAGTCCTTCGGGTGTTTTTAAGCAAACTCCATGCAGGATTTCATGTGTTTTGCACTGAGGAGAGGCTTCGGTCAGCCCACTCTGCCATAAAGCCCCTACTGGTGGAGGGCTGCAGTGATGGTTGACTTTCTTCAACTTTCTCCCATCTCCTGACTGCATCTCTGGAGCTCAGCCACAGTGATCTTCGGTTCTTCTTTACCTCTCTCACCAAGGCTCTACTGCCCCGATAGCTCAGTTTGGCCGGACGGCCGGCTCTAGGAAAGGTTCTGGTCATCCCAAACGTCTTCCATTTAAGGATTATGGAGGCCACTGTGATCCTAGGAACCTTAAGTGCAGCACAAATTTTTGTAACCTTGGACAGATCCGTGCCTTGCCACAATTCTTTCTCTGAGCTCTTTAGGCAGTTCCTTTTACCTCTCATTTGCTCTGACATGCATTGTGAGCTGTAAGGTCTTATATAGACAGGTGTGTGGCTTTCCTAATTAAGTACAATCAGAATAATCAACAAAAGCTGGACTCAAATGAAGGTGTAGATCCATCTCAAGGATGACCAGAAGAAATGGACAGCACCTGAGTTAAATATATGAGTGTCACAGCAAAGGGTCTGAATACTTAGGACCATGTGATATTTCAGTTTTTCTTTTTTTTAATAAATCTGCAAAAATGTCAACAATTCTGTGTTTTTCTGTCAATATGGGGTGATGTGTGTATATTAATGAGGAAAAAAAGATATAAGATTATAAAATAAATATAAAAGTAAATAATATCATTAAATAATATAATAAATATTAATAAATAATATTATTAAATTATGTAATAATTATTAAATTATATTATTATATTATAATATATTATATTAAATTAAATTGTACATGGCTAAATGGTTGTCATCAGTTGTAAATAATAAAAAATAAAGTTTGAAGTCTTTGTATAGAATATCTTTTTTTAAATACTTTAATTGAGTCAAGTTAAATAAAACCAAATGACAAGGGTACATTAAAAAAAATTACACCAACTGAGTTATAGATGTATTTTTAAAAACAAATAAACAAGCAAACAATGTTAATGCTATTAATGGTTTATTATTAAAATAAAAATCTTTAACATCTTTTTAAATTTAATAATATTTCCCCATATTATTTCATATTTTAAGCCTGCACAACTGTAAAATAATGAAACTGATACATAAAAGGAATTTGATAATAAAATAAATGACGTAAAAAAACATTATAATGTGTCCTTATACCACAAATAAAAAAGTTTACATATATAACATTGTATACAAATCAACCCCTGTACAGGCACAGTTAGATGCAAAAACACCAGAGTATTATAGTACCACAGTATTACCATCTGATTCCATTACTGCATATAAGTTAGACCGGAGTGTTTTCATGTAAGCGCTCTGAATCTATTTGAAGCGTTGCACTAATGATTTCTATAGCACTCCGGGTGAATAATGCGCTATCTTATCATGGCGAGATCTGCGCGAGTGGTAAGGGAACTGCAGATAGTTTAACATAGTTACCAACTGACTGCTTGCAGTGCCTTAAGCAATATAGTTGAACAGCGTTATAGGATTACTGCTTTGGGCCTGGAAACATAAGCCTCTCTTAGCGGCGTACAGCTTAAGACCTCCGCGTAACTCTATTAAAGCACACAGCATTTCTCCAGACACACGCATAATCATATAACTCTGTTAAACAGCTCGGATACAGTCGTGACTGGATTGTTGAAAATCAGAGTTAACGTCTCACTCTTTATTGAAACTGTGGTTTTATTAGTTTATTGTTATCAATTCTTGTCCGTTGTCGATATTTAGGCACTGCGGGAGCTGTGCTGTGGTTTTCCAACGTCTGGTTTGGTTGACTATACTCTTCAGGATTTGAGCTGACACTTGAAGAAGTGCTGTTGTTGTTGAAGATCTTCCTGCATGTTCTCTAATAGTGAACATGGTGTAAAACACATTCTCTGCTTTAGGAGCTGATATATAATTCAATAGAATAAGCGACTGGAGACATCCGATTACATTGATAATGGGGGTTTGAGAGTGATGTAGGTTTAACCTGTTGGTCAGAGAAGCCCTTAGGTGGTGTCTGCGAATCCAACAGACCACAAACATGAACCTCACTGAGTTTGATCCATAAAATGTATTGTTGGCTATTGCTACAAATATACCTGTCCTACTTAAGAGTGTTTATGTGCCCCGGACTCATTTTTGTTATTGCTGTATAGTGTTGAACTTTCTTCTCCTGCATCATATTCTTCATGTTTTTTGATTGAGTTTAGTTCTCTACTGTACAGATGTGAATTTACATTTAGGCATATTCATTTAATTTTTAAAATTATTAAAAACTCTTTCACGTACTGTATGTAAAAGAAAAAAAACAACAACCAAGCCCTGCCTAAATAAAAAATTAACGTAACTCATAAAAAGTAACTAAGTAACGCAATGCTACTTTTTTAAGAAGTAACAGTATTATAATGTGTTACTTTTCCAGACACTGGCAAATACTATCAAGAAATGTACAAGCTACATATACAGTATATATATATATATATATATATATATATATGTGTGTAAGGTGGGTGTGGGGGTTATCCCATGTCTCCTCACTGCACCGCAGCCAGTCGTTGATGGTTAGGGAGGTTAGAGAGTTTCCCTGACCATGAAAACATGGGTGGTTGGTATCCGAGGATGTACTGAAAGGGGGCCATGCCAGTAGAGGGTTTCTGTAGGGAGTTCTGTGCATACTCGGCCCAGATCAGAAAGACACTGATGTTTAATTGAGAGCAGAAGGCGTGGCAGACTCGGGATGTAAATTGAGGTCCCCAGTCTGAGACTGTCGACTGGTAAACCATAAAAGCAAAACACTTGTTCCAGCATGAGCTCAGTGGTTTCCCAGGCTGTAGAAAGATTGACTAGGGGAATGAGTCTACAAGCTTTAAATAAGTGGTCAATTACGGTGAGTATGGTAATGTAGTTTCTGGATGCAGGCAAGTCGGTGACAAAATCAATGGCTATATGAGACCAGGGTCGTTAAGGGACTGATAATGGTTGGAGGAGGCCCGCAGGTCATTGATGGGATGACTTAGCAATGTGTGCACGGGGGGTATTGTCTGACAAACTGGATGACATCTCTCTGCAAAGAAGGCCACCAGAACCGATTAGTAGTAAGCTCAGTGGTGGCAGTTAAGCCCAGATGACCAGCACTGGGAGTATCGTGAATCCAATGGAGCAGAAGTTCACGAAGACACATGGAGAGGTGGAGCTGGATCAGTGGTCAGAGCGTCATTTATCTCAGTCATAATGTCCCAACGTATGGGGGCGACAATGATAGAGGCAGGAATTATAGACTCAGGTTGAGTGCTCTGGAGCTGGGAGTCAAACTGGCCGGAAAGAGCGTCTGCCTTGCCATAATTTGGCGGGATTGCCATGACGTTAAGAGAGTACTGCCCCAACCCGGCTGTTAGATGCATCAACCTCCACCACAAATTCTCTGCCTGGGTCTGGGTGATGAAGGATGGGTGCTGAGGTGAATCGTTTCTTGAGGCTTTGGAAGGCTTGGATGCTCTCCGGGGACTATTTGAGAGTGGTCGGTCCCTTCTTAGTCATAGATGTCGGCGGAGCGGCAGTTTGGTTGAAGTTGCGGATAAACCTCCGATAAATGTTGGTAAAGTCCAGGAAACGCTGAAGTTCTTTTTTACGGTCTGGGGTTGAGGCCAGTTAACCACTGCTTGTACTTTCTAATCGTCCATAGTCACCCCCTCGGCGCTGATAACATATCTCAGGAAGGCAGTCTTGGTTTGATGAAACTCACACTTTTAATTTTAGTGCAGAGCTGGTTCTCAATGAGACGATGCAGAACAGCTCAAACATGAGCGACGTGGGATTCATAATCCTCGGAATAAATGAGAAAGTCATCAATGTACACAATGATATGTCTTTTGAGCATGTCTTAGAATACCTCATGGATAAAAGCTTGAGGGACTACTGGATAGTCTGAACAGCATAACCAAATATTTGTAGTGCCCGGTAGGCGTGGAGAAGCCCGTTTTCCACTCATCCCCCTCGCAGATGTGGATTAAATTGTAAGCACTTCGGAGGTCCAATTTGGTAAAAAACAAGTACGGAGTTGTTCAAGGCTGGCTGGGACCAAAGGGAGCGGGTAATGGTACTTGATGGTGATGTTTTTCAAGCTGCGGTAGTTGATGCAGGGTCTCAACCCACCTTTTTTCTTAACAAAGAAGAACCCCACTGACTGGAGAGGTGAATAGGCGAAGAAACCTTTGGCCAGTTCGTCCTGTATATATTCCATCATGACCTCTGACTCACGTTGTGAGAAAGGGAAGACACGACCCCAGGTGGTCATGGTGCCTGGCATCAGATCAATAGCGCAGTCGTTGGGTCAAGGAAGGGTAGCTGGGTGACTTTCTTTTTGCTAAATGCGGTGGCAAGGTCGTGATATTCTGCCGGAAGTTTGTCAAGAAGATCTGGCCCAGGGTTCTCCTCTTTGGGGATGTTCGCTCTTACTGGGGTTGTGAGACTATTGTGCTGTCAATTGAAGGACCACTCTCTCGAGCCAGGGGAGTCTTAGAATGACAGGGTAGTCAGGTGATTGAATGGCGAAAAGACGGATGCTCTCAGTAAGTAACAGGCTGTTCTGTAGTTTGAGTTCGTCTGTAACGAACTGAATTTTCCCTGGCCCCAGAAGACATCCGTCTATGGCAGCCACTGCCAACCAAGGACCACATAGAAGAAGAGGGAGATCATGGCATTTAGCAAAACCCTCCTCTTTAAAAATTCCCTGCCGCCCCCTAATCAATGAATGCAGTTGTCTCAATGTGTCTATCCTTTGTCCTTACATATACAGTAATTTGAAGGATATCAACTGAAGGAAATTCACTCACCCTGGAGGTCTCATGGCGCGAGGAGATGTTCTGACTGACTGCAATACAAGCAGAGGTGGTTTCTTACTCTCCTCTCTCGTTCCTCCTGATATAATACTTGCGTATTATTTTCTGAACGGATGAACGTGGGACCTTCAGGCATCTGGAAATTGCACCTGGAAATTGCACCTAAGGATGAGCCACACTTGTAGAGGTCAACAATTCTTTTCCTGATGTCTTGGTTGATTTCTCTTGATTTTCCCATGATATCAAAAAAGGAGGCTCTGTGTTTGAGGTGTACTTTATAAGCATCCACAGGTGTGCTATATCAGAAACTCAAATTAAATCCATTAACCTATCAGAAGCTTCTTAAGGTCAAAATGGAATCATCAGGAGTTTTATTTTTATTTAAAAAACACAATAAACATAGTGTATATATACTTCTGACTTTGATGAAAGTGATAAAAAAAAAGAAATTAATGACCAAATAACCATTTGATGTTGAAAACATGCAGTATATACGCTGCTTTAAATGTCATCAACAATGCTTCGACAACTAAAAAAAACTGGTCAAAGCTTCTTGTCATTCACACACATTCATTTGTCTGGCAAAGCACTGATCTCGAAAGCAACAGAATATGTCATTCATGATTTTAAAAAGGCACAACAGGCTGTTGACACTCTCACCCCTCTCTGTTATTCCCTCGCTTTCCCTCTTTTTATTTTGCCCAGCCTCTTTTCAAATGCACAGTCCTCACCTCTTCTTTTCACTGTTATCTCAAATAATTACCCCTCCGTTTCCCCCGAATCCCTGGAGGCCTGAGCTGCTCAAAAGGGCCACTCAGTATGTCCAGGCACGGAGGTATCGAGATCAGCGCTCAGTGGATCAGTATTCAGTCTCTAATTAACGGCCGTGGTGTTCCAGCAGGCCCCAGACCAGCCCGAGTCCATATGGCTGCTACAAGGCCAGTGTGATTATCACCATGTGCTACAGAGCAAAAGAGAGGGGAGGACTGAAAAGAGAGAGCGCTTGGGTGTAGTATTTTTAACGCCTCTCTGTTGGCAAAGATGACGGTGCGTTTGTTATTTTTAAGCAGCAGTAGCCTAACCCTGACCTTCCACACACTCACACCTCTGTTTATGTGTTAGCAAAAGTAATTAGTTTGTGGGTTACGAGAGAAGGAAACATATTATGTTCATAGCTTCGAAATCAGTGTTGAATGCAAGATAACAGCGTTTCTGGACAGATTTGCTCTGTGAATTTTGGCAGACAAAATCAAGTCGTTTCAATAGGAATTCACATGATTCCTACGTCAGGTTCTTCAAGCCAGTCATACACATTTGCCAGGCTGACCAACAGAGCGCGTTTGAAAGTTTGTAATGAGGGAATTGGCAAATTGTTTTGGTCCCACCCCACTCCTCACCACAGACCATTGTTTGCTTGCTAATACCACCACATTTTTGGAAAAAGTGACTGCAGTTTACAAATGCAATTCAACATTAACAAAATAGGATTTGAATAAAAGTTGGCTGACTGTGCACTAGAAACATGATTACACACACACATGTTGTTTTTTGTGATTTATGGGGACTCTGCATAGGTGTAATGGTGTTTTTACCGTATAAACTGTATGTGGTATTGCCCTACACCTACCCTACACCTAAACCTACCCCCTGCAGGAAACTGTGTGCATTTTTAAATTTTCAAAAAAAAAACAAAACCATTTAGTTTGTTTTTTAAGCCTTTTGAATTATGGGGGCACTGAAAATATCCTCATAAATCACCTTCATATTGTAATACCTATGTCATACCCATGTCATTATACAAATTTTTGTCCTCATAAACCACATAAACCCGCACACACACACACACACACACACACACACACAAAACGCTACATAGAAAAATATGGAACCTTGTTTCTTCCACTGAATGAAAATTGTTAAAAAAATGTTAACTGAAACTTTTTATCTTTCTATAATGAGTTTAATGAGTTTATTACTATAATGAGTCTCATTTTTTTTTTTTTTTTGCATTTTTTCCAAATTTACAAAATTGGGTGAATTTTCTACTGATTTGAAAGTGAGTGAGTGAGTAAATGAACGAGTAAATTTCTACTGAATGAATAGTGAGTGAGTGAATTAATGAATGAGTGAATTTTGACTGAATGAACAGTGGGTGAGTGAGTGAGTGAGTGAGTGAGTCAATTTCTACTGAATGGACTGAGTGAGTGAGTGAATGAGTGATTGAATTAATTAATTAATTTCAACTGAACAGACAGTGAGGGAATGAGTGAGTGAAAGAGTGATTGAATGAATGAATTAATTTCAACTGAACAGACAGTGAGGGGATGAGTGAGTGAATGAATGAATGAACTAATTAATGAATGAATGAATTTCTACTGAATGGGCAGTGAGTGAGGGAATGAATGAATTTCTACAGCATGGACAGTGAATGAATAAGTGAATTTCTACTGAATGGACAGTCAGTAAGTGAGTGAGTGAGTGCGTAGTGAGTGATTTGCCGTTTTGTTGTTATGTTCTTGAATGTGAAAGGGGACTGGAACAAAACTGACAAGAAGCATCATCATGAACGTAATCAATACAACTTATATGATGTATTACAAGCATTTTGAAGTGACATGACAGCTTTGTGTTGAGAACAGACTGAAATTTAATTCATTAAATCTTACTAAAAATCATCCTTTTCTGAGTGAAAAAACTGTCCCTTTAAAAAAACTCTGTGTGTGTGTGTTTATGAAAAGGCAGCACAGTGTAAAACAGGTGACATTAATAAAAGGAGTTATTAATAACACCAGTGATTCAAATCTTTATTTTGAAAGTTTTGCTGTACAACCTGAAACAGCTTTTATTTCTTCCTTTAGATGCCAAAGTCAATATAAGGGACTATCACGGGAAGATGGCAGCTCATTACTGGGATGGCAGCAAGGATATTTTTACCGAACACAGATCTCTTTCTGGCATGTATTTACTATTCAGCTTTTCACATTTACAGAAGCATGTTTTTAACAATGACTACCAAAATCATTCTGTGTATTATTTCAACATCTCTGCTGCTTTATTTGTTGTCTGCTGTGATTGACAGCTGTTTTTCTCCACTCAGCTGGCAGCTGGCCGAGGGGGAGGCGGGCCCAGTGTTACTCGCAGCTGTCTGCCCTGCTGTCTCGCTCTCAGAGCAACAGAAACATCAGTTCAGAGACGTCCAGCGCTCCACTTGAGCTCCATCCCCTTCACACACCACCCTCGTCCTGATACACACTGTCCAGTGATGGTCTAGTGTTCATCAAATGAATGATTTATTTATTTGTTCGCACAAAAATTAATGCTGTCATCATTATGCCATTCAACTTGCAAGCTAAGACTAAGAAATCATTTTAAGGTTCTTGTATTTCGAAAACCCTTGTATTGATAGGATATAACACATAATATAATTTTGCCACTTAACTGAATTAAAGATAGCACAATTAATGACTTAATGTTTCTTAGCAGACTTTTAAAAAAGTGAATTTTGTTGTAAAGCAAAATTAAAGTTTCCCTTTACATCATTGACGTCATAAATGATAACTGACTTATAATCCTTTGTTGTAGTTTTTATTTATTAATATATTAATTATTTACATATGAAACTTTACAGAGACAGCACAGTTTGCAAGTAAACATTCTTTTCTAACCACTCCTCCCTTCCCATCCAATTCTCATAGAACACAAAGATGGACATTATTGCAAGGCACTGAGCTGATATGTAAAATAAATACAAATGAATACATAATATTAATAATAATAATAAATTATAAATAATAAAAATAAATACACATGTCAGGTTCGTGTGGCGAAAGCACGAAGGCAGAGTCGGTAGTGCAATAAATCACAATTATTTTAATAAATCCAAGACGAGTAGACAGACAGGCAGGGTAACTCACACGACATCCAAAGCAACATTAATGACCGGAACACAAGGACTAGACTGAACGTACCTTATATAACACAGACAATCACTCTAATAAACAAGACACACCTGAACGTAATCAACACTGACAGAAACTAGCTGCTATCAGTTCTTCCTTTGATCAATTTGAAGAATTGAATCATCCACCAAATACATACAGTATATCTCGGGTCAGGTGGAAGCCTAACATTAACAATTTTTTCAATAGTTTATATTATATTTCCCCAGTAAGGTTCACGTTCAGAACAACTCCACAACATATGCAGTAATACCAACCTCTGTCTTACACCCAGGGCAACGTTCTGAATATGATCTTGTGCAATCTTTAAGGTGTATAATATACTCTATGTATAATATTCAACTGTATAAATCTATGCCTACTGTTTATTGAAAATGATGAAGCACTTTCACATATAAGTTCCCAAGTATCTTGTTCAAAAGTACATTACAGATCTTGTTCCCTATTTAAGTTTGATGATACGTCCTCCCTACAGTGTACAGTTCAATGGAATTAGCATTCATACTATAATCCTTTGTTAAAGCACGCTTATTTTGATGTTTGTTATTATGTGTAATTTAAACTTAAACTGCTTCATCGTTACAAATGCTTACTTACAAATATGTGTAAATGCTTGACATACAATAATAGAAATGATATTAAATTATATTTTAGTGTACCATAAATACTTGCCAAGCATTTAACTTTTAACTTTGCATTAAAATAACTTAAAGTAGAAGAAGAAGAATTACTATTACTATTATTTAAATTGTTGTTTAAAAGTACTAACTGACTTTTAAAAATGTATTTTGATGTGGACATCTTATTGTATTTGACCCATTTAGACACACACACACATATATATATATATATATATATGTGTGTGTGGAGGTTTCTTTGGCTCAGTACAGTGTATTCACATAAGCAGCTGAACCAAAACATGCTCAAACATCATCGTTGTTAATCTGGCACGCACTTGTGAGAAATACCAAACCAGTCTCTCCAGCTCTCTCTTTATATACACCTCAATTAACACAACGCCTAGAGGAACACAACACAGCGTAATGCTTCTGTCCATCGGTTGTATCTCAGGCCTTTGTCTTTGTTTGGACACTAGCTGCAGTATTTCTCACTGTCAGACCAACTCTCACAGCCGATGTGAGAAAAGCGGACCAGTGCTACGGCTTTGAAAACTCTCTCTGGAATGAGAAAAGAAATCAAACACTCTGAACCTGAATATTGCTAAAGATTCATCCAAGTCTAGCAATGTTTAGTGATCGGATGCAGTCTGGATTCCCTAACATCCGGGGAAACTCAGCCGCTTATCCTTGTGTGAACATTCATTATGTCTAAATGATGGATGGAAATATGAAAATGCAAGCTTCCTTGAACTGTTAATTATTTTATTTTAGTTTTATTATTATTATTATTATTATTTTTATTCAAATATTCATTAGAGTTTATTTATTTTTATGAAATTACATTTTATTTCCTTAAATTTCTAATATTACGAAATAGCATTACGTTAACATTGGTTGGGACATCGTCACATCCGTTGCTGGTTAGAATTACTATCTGGTGTTAAAATGTGTCCTTAGGTGTTCAGGTGTAAATGTAAATCTGACCGCAGACACTGGTAAAGGAATATGTTTTTGGCTGGAACTTGAATGTTGGAACGGTTCCTCTTACATGACTATCAATGACAAAATGTAATTACAAATCATTTATGATAAATACTTTAATGTCATTTACTGTCAGTTTTAGAGCGAATATTATAATCAAGAGTGCTTTATTATTGTCAACACATTACAATATGTATTTAAAGCATGACAAAATATGATTTAAAATGTATATGACTAAAATGTAGTCATTTGCATGATCTGTGGTGGATTTACAGTCTGGCGGAAGGTCAAGCATCTCTCACATCATCCTCCATCAGTCAGAGACAGTCTCACACCTGCCTTAGGTCAAGATTCAGATCCTACATCTCTGTCTCCTCTGGCAAAGCACACAGACAACGAGGCTCTTGGGTAATCTTTGAAAAATAAATGGGAACACACACACAGTGTGCCAGAAACTTTTCCAGCTAAAGCAAATATTTCAGAAGGAAGATTATTTATTTAGCTTCCATGTGATGTGTAAATCTCAATTTCAACAAAAATGTACCCTTATGTCTGGTTTTGTAATTGTGAATTTAGCCAAATATGTATTTTAATTAATTAAAAGTCTCTTGAAGTTCTCTTCTGTTGTGGGCAGTTTCATTCCCGCACCAACCCCCATCGTTTCTCTAAAGTTACACACTTTCTTTGTGTCATCAGACAGACATCAATAACGCATTCAGTGTTGGCATCCAGTTTCATGTCTGGCACGTTGTGCGTCACTAAGAGTGCGTTTTTATCACCAAATCCTCCACGGAGCCAAGAGAACAGCGACAATGGAGTCAGCCAGGTTAACTTTTCCTTTGTGTTCCCGTCTGCAAAGCACAACACAATACATGACTATATATCAGGGCTTAAGCTGTCAGAGCCCTCCTTCTGTCCCAGAGACACCGCAGAGATGGATCACCCCTGCCCAGAGAAAAGATCTGCTGCTGCTCAATGGCAGCTGGATTGTTTTACAGGACAATTAGGCCTGGCCTTTGTTTGGATAATTACAGTGGGTTTGAAGTAGACCAGCCCCCTTCAGGTCATGGGGACAACCTTGACACAGTCATTAGAGAAACGCCCAGTGTGTCATCAGATGTTTGCTGGAGAGCTACAAGCCTTTAAATCCCACGTATGTGGAGCTGCTGTGTGTAAGATGTGTCCTAAAGCAATGAGATGAGGGTGAGTCTCACCAAACACTGGTCTGGGTCACATGTGAATAAAAAATAATAAAATTAAAAAGTTAAATTAAATTCAATTAAATATGGTTGATTTAAGCTTTATGTTAAATATTAATAATATAATACACTATCACAGTATAAAGCAGTAATTATATAAAATGTATTTTTATATACAAATTATATATTTTTTTGTCAAAGTAATTTCATTAGCAATGACATAAGGGGAATAAATAAACTTCACTGTATTAACACAACTATGTTACAATGAACAAATCTTTTAATTTAATTAAAAAAATCTAAAGCCTTATTAATTTTGCTTCTATCTAGTTAAAAACAACACAAAACCTACACCCTACACCATGTTTTGTGTGTGTGTGTGTGTGTGTGTGTGTGTTTGATCAGATTTTTTTTTAAACATTATGTTGAAATCATATACAGAGAGTGTAAAAAAACAACCAAAAAAAACAAACATTTTACCCACATAAAATGAAATCACATAAAATAAAATAATTTAAACAATTTTCAGTACATTTCAGTTTTTTTTTTTACATTTAAAAGCTTTTTTTTTTGTTAACTTTTTTACTTTTTTCAGAATACAGCATTTTTAGAATACTTCAGAACATTTCTGCTATAGACACTAATTTATTTAAAAAAATGAATACATAAAATCTCATCATGTCAATTTCCATCAAAAGGAAAGGCTTTCACAGTAACTAGGAAACTGTTTTTGTCGTTAGTAGCAAACTAACGCATTGTAAATAACCCAAGACCTGCACAAAAGCATAAAAGCAAGAGTTTATCAATTCAAAGAGTGATATTGTACCTGAGTCATTCCCTAAATAAGCACTTAATCCTCCATCTGTCAAGCGAACCAAAACCACTTGAGACTAACAAACATATCTGCAGTCCTGTATATCTGAGCCGAGCCTTGTGTTTGGGTGGTGTCCCCAACTACACCAACAACAGTGTCTTGCATCTCCAAACAGATAATGATAAGTCGTAATGACTCTTACTTTGAAGCTGTAAGGCTTAAGCAGGTGGGTCAACATGGTTATTCCTTTATAGATAGATATTAGCAGTGTGAAGATGATTAATGATTGGGCGACGCTTTGTAGAGCAGCTTTACAACACTGACTCACGAGAGTAACACAACACCAGCACACTCCATAGTCACCAGCATATCGGATAAATCAGACAGAAAGTGTAAATTGTACGTGGGAGTGTTGCCCTAGATTTGCAGGTGCACTTTTGTACAAGAACGCAGAGAAAAAGTACACAAAGAGTAATTAAAATCCAATTTCTTCCTGTGTATGTGCTTTGCAGAAGCACTCGCAGACAAAAGCAATCACTCTAATGCAGGCAGTGTATTAAAATACAATATCGCTTTACTCGCTTTAAAAAGTAACTAATTACTGTACTTAGTTGCTTGTGTCTCTACATTGCTTCTGAGTTCATTTTTAAGCCTGAGTGATTGTTTCTTATCAAAATGGCTTCTTTTACACGTTTTTACACGGAAAGTTAAATGAATACACCTCAGGCTAGAAGAAAATGTAAATTGACGACTGTACAGTTGAGGGCGCCGCTCAAACAACTCGCATGACAAATATTTTGCAGGAGAAGAACGTTATTCAGCAACAAAATGACAAAAAAAAGGTGACTCCTATATATCTTTTTTAATTAAAAAAATAAGGTGTTACTTCACTAGTTACTTAAAAAAAAGTATTCTTATTATGTAACTACTACGTAAAGTTATTTGTAATGTTTCATCAACAACACTGAGAGCAGGAATTATTATTAGTAATACTCGTACCGATAACGTAACTCCACGTGAAAACTAAATTTACAGTATTTATTTTTGTAAGCGCTCATTGCTATTTTTGTGGTGAACAATTCATCAGCGCAAAAATTATTTTTTTTCATAATCTTTAATCCAAATCTGAAAATGCTCCTCCCCTCTAAAACGACAGGCCTTTTCGATGATATGAGTTTGAGCATGACATCATTAACCACGCCCCTAGGAATGTCAGTGTTCCTTTCTGAATGAAACGCCTACTTTCCTACATCCAGTCAATTTGAAGTAGAAAAAAACAAGCTGTGCCCTTTTGTTTACTCATTCAAAATACCGTTTCTCTCGGAAGTAAATCAGAATACGGAAGTAAAATCATCACAAACGTCTGCTTCATGCGGACTTTAAAAACACATCATTCCTCATTAATTTGAACTGGAGAAATTGTCACCCGCTCCAGGACACAACAGCATTTCTGATTCATGACTGAACTGAACAATTCATTCACAAATTGGACAAAAACAAATTGTTAGCAGCTGTTCAAAAGTAAACAACTCACTGATTCAAATGATTCGGACCAAGCAAGTCTTTAGTAAGCTGTTCAACACTGAATAAAAAATTACATAATCACATTACATGTAACCCGTAAAATTACTTTTCATTATACAAGAGAATATCTGAGCTACTTTTTTCAATGAGTAATGCAAGTTTCCCATTTTTTCACTGACACCTCTACCGTCTTGTGTTGAGGAAAACTGTGTGACACAATGCCCAGGTAACCTTCCGTAACATCCTATCCCTGGAGCATTTTCGTACGTAAAAATTCTCACACTTTTTATACAGAACGTTTCTATTGAATAAAAAACGTGATTAATTTCTCCTTCCTTTATCAAAGACATTAATCAGCTGCATGTACACTGATAACAGTTTTTGATTAATGTGTTTAGATAAAGTGATACCTTCTCGAGGTTCATTTCATTGATTTTTTTTAAAGAGGTGAGAGGCGAGTAGTGAGAGTGTGGAAATAGATACTGCTTCTGTCAGCCCATAATGGTAAAAACTTAGCTGTTTGGTAGTGATTAATATGGCGTTTTGGGTGTCAGGGCAGAGGTTAGATATTTCGCCCCTCACCTAGTTTTTCAAGCCCACCCGGTGCAGGGCCCTCAGGAACCAGAAAGAGATCCCAAAAAAAAAAAATGTCTGAAATGAGAATAGAAAGAACGAGGGCCAGAAAACATACTTGAACACATTTGATTCGTGCTTATTGGAGTGTAGTTATGTAGTTGCAACCCTGTTGTATCAATTACACCCATGCTAAATGACTTGTTTCACTCTGCAAATGTTTGTTTTCCGGCTGGTGCAGATGTGGGAGTGAATTTGATGATAAGTGAGAACAATATGCCTCGCAGGCTGCCGTAGAGTGAGATCATGTTCTCCTGGACAGAAACACACAATAGAAGAAAGGAAAGGTGGTGAAGAATGGAATATGGATGAGAGAAGACTCTTGTGGAAAAAAAGTGCGCTTAACTGAACTGAAGGTATATATACACCATGTTATTTCATAAAATATTCGTATAACATTAATTAAAAAAATACCGCTTCTGAACCCACATTTAAAATTGAATCTAAAATGGTACTTCGGACATGAACCATGGTACTGACACTTTTTTTGTTGGGAAAGTCTCTTAAGTCATGGTGATTTCTCAGTCTTGGCTTTTCTTTTGAGTTGGAATCTATTAGGATTCATCCATGTGAATGAATCATCGCTGTAAATAATTCAATCGGCTATTAGAACTAATAAAATGCTTCATGTTTTCCTGAAGTATACGTTTCTTACTCAGCAGCATTTGTATCTTTTCCAGCTCATTATGCCTTCATGAACTGAAGGTCAGGCCAGCCTTGGTTTCATTCATTTGTGCTTTGACAATAGCCTCCTGAGAAGAGCAGTTATGTCTTTCTTCATTCACAGATCACTTTCTCCAAACCCCAAACAGCTTTACAACCTTTAATGATCATCAATTACTGGCCCATTTTGCCTATCAAGCAACTCTTAACCACAAAGCAGACTAAAAATTAACTCTATTGAGGAGCTCTGGGTGTAATTGGCTACCTGAATGCTCCGGCACAAAAGACTAGTGGGGACGGCTACTTAGCCAAATGAGCTGAATACTGTTTATAGGCTCTTAAATACACTTCTCACTGGCAGCACAACAATGCATTGACCTCTCAACTTTGGCATGACCTCTCTCAGTCTGTGTTAACTTCAAACCCCGAGCATCCCCTCCCACAGCTGGGAGTTGTTATGATAGCCAATAAAAAGACAGACAGCCAATGAAGGCCCAGCCTACGGGCCCCTCAGAGCAGCCTGAATGAAAACAGAGAATGGACCAGAGGCGTTAACTCATTAACAGCCTTTGTTGTGCCAAAATGGGTATCATGCGGGCTCTTGGTGAATGGGAAATGGGCTAATGACCTGAAAAGCAACTTCAAAAGGCGTTACAAACCAGATGAATGCATCCTTCCATTTCAGAGTCACCATTTCAATGAAGGCCTTGCTCTGAGAATGTTGACGTCTTTAAAACCATTTAATATGATAATTCTCGCATGCTGAAAGGGAGTAAATGTGAGTTTCAATGGGACATTGTGCTTTGAGAAGTTTTGAGTTTTAACCTTATTTGAGATCCCTCTTTATTACCTTGACCAGCAATTAAGAAGTCAAACGTATCTCTTCCTAAATGTGTTCTCTTTTACTTGCATTTCTTAGGAAATGAACTAGGAAATAGAGATTGTTTAGTATCTACTGACCCACAGCTTCCTGAATCTCCTAGAGACTTGAAGGTAATAATTTTCAAAATACATAAGCATTCAGTGCTATTGCTTGTTCGTTTAACTTGTTTTATTTCCATTGAGGCCTTTCCCCTTTGTTTAACACATATATTAAAAAAATTCAACAGATGCCGACCCATATGGATGCAAAAATGGCCATTTGCACCCAAAGCTGAATGGTGAAGCAAAATTAGTCACAGTCTACTCTGTAGCTCTTCTGTAGTCATTAGGCTAATGGCAGCAGCAGATGATGCTGTGGAGGTGGTAGGACAGCGTATATTCTGGGTGGAAGCGTGAAGCCCTTTTCTGACCCTCTGTGGGTGGGTATGAGCCACTGGAGCAAGAACCCCCCCTGAGAACCATTCAAATGAGGAACCCTGAGGGTGTTTGTATGCATCTTGTACCCTATGCAGGGGGTCTTGGGTTACTTGTGTTGGTGAAGGTCTCAACATTGGGTTAAGCCAATTTTTTGAGACCAGTAATTGGAAACTAGACGGACTGGGGGTTTCTATTGGACTCTCAGCCAGTAGGAGAGCATGTACTTTAACCTGAGTAGGCAGACAGCATGATCCAGTGGTGTGCGTTCATTTAAATCCTGACCCTCACCACTTTGGGGACAACAAGGTTCGGGCATGACCATGGAGGCTGCCTAGAAAAGAATGACATGACCTAGTGTGTCTGTGTAGGTGTGTGAATCTGGTCAACTGTATATTCAGTAGAAAGGGCCTTCTTTGAGGAACACTGTTAGGAAGCCTCAGCTGTCACATGTTGGGACATCCTGTAGTGCTGGGCTGCTCCCATCTCGGTTGGAACTTTGATGAATGGATCAGTTTGCTGATTTAGCCCGGGGTCAAATGTAGAGTGATTAGTACAGCACAGCTGAGAAGTACCTGCGCCCCATGCACACTTCTCTTCCAACTCTTTGTGTTTCGAATCAGTGCAACAAAGCACAGCGCCAGGAAACACTTTCAACTTTTCATTGGGAACAAACTGAACTCATAAGACAGACAGTGTAGGTAATTACAGAGTGCATGAAGTTGAGCATGTTAGCCGCAAGATTTCGCCATGGGCTGTTAGCTCACAGGAGACCGTCTTGATTTAATCCCGCCCCTCCACAGTCACACCTCTCCATCTTCATAATCTCCTACTAGTCTATGCTACCATGCTGTTCTGAGCCTTAGGCCAAGGCCCGGCACTGTGTTACCTCCCCCTTGTTGTCTTTTTAAGGAGCAACAAAAGAGCCGTTCTCTAATCACAACCCTCCCACTTCAATTTGAGCACCCTGGGTAACAGGCCATTGATACACACTCAGTGTGGGCACCTGTGCTCCAAAACGCAATTTATGTACACAGCCGCTGGCGAGACAGGACCAATTCAAAGGGCGGCTCTGTTAGTCTCAGCCTTTCCCGCCGTGCCCACGCTGACCAGAGGAGGTGGTTTGAACAACAGAAAGAAACACTGTTGATAAGGGATGAGGTATCGCTGTCATAGCGAGTCTTTAGCTTAAGGGAGAAAACACAAACCCGACATCTAGCTAATCAACTTTAATTTGTCCAACCTGGGACCGCAGAGGGTTAGACACAGAGGGTTTCCTACTTGAGTGCAACTGCTGAGAGGAAGTGACAAGACTCATCTGTGTGTGGTTTTACCAGGCATATGAATTACATCCTGTTCTGTGACGGAAAACCTAGAAGAGTCATTGGCGCTGAATTAAACGACTGTTAAACATTTAGTTTCAAAGTCTTCTCTGCTAATAATAACGCTGTCTAAT
Source organism: Enteromius treurensis (assembly GCA_032275025.1). NCBI lineage: Eukaryota > Metazoa > Chordata > Actinopteri > Cypriniformes > Cyprinidae > Enteromius > Enteromius treurensis. The sequence continues at coordinate 13,348,771 of JAUCMU010000053.1, read as the reverse complement.
GCAAATACTATTATAGGATCAAAACACAAACATATTGAATTGAAACTTACACATATTCACAAAAATATTAAACACAACTACAAAGAAAGATATGTTCTATAATAATATAAAAAATGAATGCTTAAAACTAAATAAAATACAATTTATTAAATATTTAATTCTACACTGTGAATTTGATCCTCAGAGTTTGCTGCATTATAAATGCCAGCAAAACAATTAAGTGTTACTAATCTGAAGCAATGTGCTATGACAACAGGACTAAAAATGAAAAATCCATCATTTGCATACAGTTCATCCAGAATATTTGATCCGAGTGGAAATATGTCAAGCAGATTTACACAGTAACAGTGACAGACACTGCCGTGCACACATGGTCAGCTACTGTCTCTCAGCCTTCGTATCCAACATAATAAAACTGCAATAACAAATCCTTTCAGGATTTAAATAATAAACCGTTGAACTGAGAGGCAGGTCTTTGTGCGGGTGGAAATGGGCAGGATGCCATTGTGTTAACATCAGATATACGCACTACCTCTGTTTAATCATCTATCTACCTCCATACTTGACTGCATTTAAGCTTTTGTTCAGCATTAGCATGCTGTAGAGAAATAGTTTGTAACAAAAATGTTTGAAAGTTACTGATATTCTAGACGGTGCAACATTCCTTGAGTTTAACCAATGGGGGTGCACTTCAGGAGGTCATATAATAGAAGTTCATTTGATGATTAGCTCTATCTGAGACTCCTTCTGGAGCCATAATGAAGAAGTCGAACCAACGCCTTTGAAGATTTTACCTTTTCCAGGCCAACAGGGGCGGCTGAGATCCAGCCACATGGGCATCTGGTCCGGGGGACTGCTCAGGTTTGGGTTACCGTAGCACCACTGAGGTTCAGCTAAACTGCGGGAGGCCAAGAGTAAATCTCCTTTGAATTCAATTAAGCCTTTGTTTTTTTGAAATGGTAGCTATATCGCAGTGAATATATTCACTCATATTCTCTTGGAGGGCGTATTATTTTATGACTGTGGTTTCATGATGCAACATTTTAAACCAAATTTCTGTACTGGTTAAGCACAGTGAAGTATGACTTCTTATTCTTCTTATAAAGTGAGATTTCTCTGTTGGATTTAAACCCAGCAGAAATGGTGGTAGATTTCTATGCTGCTCTTTTTGCTGCCATTTTAACAAAGATCTCTTCCCTTCTCTATCTCTCTTAATAGGATTAGACCGTCTTGACTCTCAAAAGGCACAGAACCTCAGATTTGGCCCTACAAATGAGGGTGCTGCTAGGGACAGGCTTTTCACACAGATCGGTTGATTAGTTTTCTAGTTTAGGATGGCTAGGAATAGAATTAGAGTGGCACTTGTTGCAAACGAATGTGGGACTGGTTAGTTAAAGCAGCAAATGTTCAGCACTACAGTTATCTCTTAACACGTTAAACCAAATGTGTGTTTACTCATGGTACCAAAATCTATCTCAGATAACATGATAAATGGACAGTGCTAAATACAGGAGTATACATATGTGTAACAATAAAGGGGGACCAAATACAAAGCCCTGTGGCACCCCATTTTTAAGCTTTGTTGAAAAGGAATATCTTTAAAAGAGAACTCTTTGATGGAAACTTGGAAAAGCCTACATATACACAAGCACTAAACCATTAATATGTACTGTAGTTAAACATTGTGATGAACAAGTGATGTGTGTGGCTCATGAAATTAGAAACCCTCTCAGAACAGCGGAAAAGTGAAAGGCATTACAAATTTGGTAGGCATTTGATGTTAAGACCAGGTGCAAACAACACTTTATGTCAACAAACAACATCAGACAGGATCACTTATGACAGGTTAGTCTCAGGTTTAGATGGCATAAACACTGACCCTTCATTGTCATGCATGATATTTGCTAATCGTTGTGCATTTTCTCAACTTTTGAATGCTTTCGAATACTCTCAGTACTTTTCTCTCTTCCATTGTCAATCCCACTATTTTTTCAGCGAGGATGTAGCTCGGCTCCTATTGGAATGATTTGCTTGAAGTGGATGACTCGTGGCCAGAATAGGTTGTTAAGCCAATGGTAAAAAGTTATGTAAAATTAATAGGTGTAAATGGAACTACTGATCTTGATCTTTATATAATTTTATTCTTGTTACTAACCTTCTCTGAAAAGTGCATTTCATTCCAGGATATAAGATATGTGTAAATAACTGCAATAGAGTTTTTCTAACAGAGGTGATGGTTGCATAATTACAATTAAGAGTTGACAGCTACTTTGGAATGCATGACACACAAAAAGAAAAGGAAAAAACAGTGACAGCAAATTACAGGATGTCACTGCTTTTCCTTATTGCCGTCTTACACATCAATGTTTTTGAGAGCTGTTTCCTTTCAGAAATGGAGGGAAGTTGGGTCAAGGAGGTCTCTCTGTGATGTGTTAAAAACACAAACAAGGTTTGCTGTTCTCAGTTGACCCTTAGACCAAAGCACCTGGCTCTGACAAGCCCACCTCACATTCCTGGAGTGACTGCTCGTTTAACTGGTTGTGATCCTGATGCAATTCTAGCTTCTTTGTTCCGTTCTCTTCTTTTGTCTCTTCATCGGTATTGAGGAAGCTACTTGTAAAGCTTAAGCTTTCCAAGCTACATCAGATACTTTAAAGACTTCAAAACTTTCAAACAAGCCTTTGTCTTTAACTTTGTTTTTCTAGCATCATGTTTGTTAACTCATTGTAGATTAAATTTTGAACAACCTTGTTAGTAAAATTGTAATCTTCATTTTGTTGCTGAAATTTAAATTCAATTTCTGCACAATTCTGAACTAATTACAACATCCAGCAGATGTTTTTGCAATCTTTGGGGTTAAAAATGTTAGTGAAAGAAATTGAAGTGTTTATGCAAACAAATACTCTTAAGGTATATATCAGTCCATACAATTATCTGCGTGAACCCCTAATCTTGACATTACTATCATCGTGCTGTACCGTGCAAGCCACAGAAAGACCCAGATGTACTCTCCAGATGATGCAAGTGTTCAGAGAGGTCCAACCAATCATGTAAATGTAAATATTTATTCATGTATGTATGTATTTATCACAAATTCAATATCAGAATATCATAAAAATCCCAGAATATCATAAACTTAAGTGCAGTATGAGATTTTCTTATAAACTGCACATGCAGAATGAAGTAATAGTGTGTTTAAATCCTCTATTTATAACCAAACACCTTTGGCAAAGTAAGATGTTGACCTTACTTTACGAACTACTGATCAATCCAAAAAACCACACATCAAATTACAAAGACACAGACCCACAGATCTCTCACATTTTTAGATTCCCCTCCGACTGGCCATCTCCGTAAAACTGAGACCCCAGTTATCACATGCTCACCCTCATCTGTGCCACACAAAATTACCATACCAATGCCGGCTGTTTAAGCGATGATACATTAAAGCTGCACCCAAAAAAAAGGAGAGAGAAAGTGGACTGCAAGCCCCAAGCGTGGATTCCTCTCAACCCAAATCACCGTGATGCATTCAAGAGGCAGGTTGTCATAATGGATCCGAGCCTGGCTGCTAATGGTTATTTAATACACCCATCTCCACATTCCACTCCTTTTGCATACTGAGCACACAGTGAAGGCCCTAAACCCTCTTTAACACTTATTCAAGATGACAGGAAAAATGAAAGCGTTTGTCCTCTCAATGGAAAAAGTAATCACAGCTACATTATCCACCCGCTCGGCCCTATCATGCTAAAGCAGGGGACAAATGTCACAGAGATGTATTTAAACACTGATGGAGCACCACTGCGTGATTCCTGCCATGGGGCTGATTAATAAGAATAAATAAATATAAAATCCTCAATTTGTATGTAAATGCGCTGGGGAAGGGGGCCGGCGAATCCATATCAGTAGCTAGAGCTAGTCGGATCTACGGTCCAATCGTCATGAAGTGAAGTGGAAAATGGTAATTGTGGCCATTTGTCCGTCTTGTGTGCAAGACATTATGAGATTCTTATAGAGCCTGTTAGCTAGACTCTACATGACAGGGGAGGCATTGCTGGCGTCCTGTTAGCATACAAAAAGAAATCAGCTAATCAGCTCATAGCGAGAGTAAAGAGGTGCATGAAGACAGATGATAGCTCTGTTCCACAGCGTAGCGAGCTTTCTAAGTACAAGCTTTCTAAGGCAATTGCTATCTAAAAACCAAAGTAAACTTAATTTTCTTTTTACAGTTCAACACGTCCCCTTTTAAAGCATACTCCGTTTAATAGCCTGCACGAATGCAAGTGGTTGACACACGCGCTTTAGAAAGCTTCATTTTTGTCCAGCGTCTGTGCTGTTTTTCTCCACAAGTCATGACCAGTACAATTGCGTGTGTACTATTTTAAAAGTTAAACTAACTAACTAACTAACTGATTAGTGCAAAACGCTTGTATTGACCTAGAGTGCTGGTTAGCATGTTGAAACTGTGTGTTGGTAAAAAAGGTTCCAGTAAGCCACAACTAGTGAATCAAGGGCAGCGCTCCAAACATGCACAAAAACAAATTCTCTAGAAGTAAGAAAGCGAGAAGAAGGTTTCGGGAGCATAATGGTTTTGGACAAAAGTCATTCAGGTATGTTTATCTTTGGCTTCTCTGTAAATAAGACTGCTTTGTGTTAAATTGGATTTTGCAGATGACACTGGCGGGTAGAATGTATCCACTCAAGTGCAGCTCTCAGGAGAAACTTATCAAGATCTCTCGCATCATACCCATAAACACCCTCATGCGGAGTATCGCTGTTAAATAAAACCAGCATTTAAATATTAATAGTTGTGGATTGTTGGGTAGTGAGCCTGATCTGAAGACTGCAACTTGAATGAATATTAATCATTATTGAGGGAGAATGGCGTGCTCACACTTATTCATATTCTAATGTATTTATGCTAATACCTCTGCCTCACTGTGTGTGTGTTTATGAGAGTTTGAGAGAAGAAGTATAGTCTATATCAGAGTAAAATGGAAAAAAAAACTACTGAGTTTTCAAGCATAATTTAACATTAATAATCGATTTAGTGAGCCTTGTGGTGCATGAGGTCTGCATGTTGATATTATTATATATCAGATTTTGAATAATAGATATTTTGAATGTGAGTCAAAGGAATGTTCCAGGTTCAATAAAAGTTGAGCTCTATCAACAAGATCTCAACAGTTGCCATAAAAATATCATTTGACCTATAATGGAAGTCTACGGGGCAATCATGTAGTTTTTCTTTTTATTGAAATGCTAATAATTGTTCCATTTAAAAAAGCTGTCTAATTAGATTTTTAATGGCACCAAATATATCTTTTATTTTATGTGTATATGTGTTTCATGCTAAAATTATCAAGTTTACTGGCTTTCCATGGTCATGTCAGGAGTTGATATAATATTGGTTATAATGAAAATTACAACAAGCATTTATCTTAGTATTGTAACGTTTACCTCTGTGTACTGGCTCCATTGTAAGGGTTTTACGGTACTGTACAATGTTTCCTTTGACAAATAGAGAGATGAACTAAAGTTATTTTCGACAGCATGTCATATATGCTGTACATGGAGCCTGACTTGTATTATAACCTATATAAAATAGAACTGCAACAAACAACACACAAAGACATTTACAGATGAAATTAGCTGTTAAGAACTCTCTGACCAACATAACCTGCCCCGAGGAGCCCTCACCATCAGTCTAACTCCAGATAACTTCTCTCGAAAACCCTATTTGATGAAGACTCCCTCGATCCCATCAAAGTAGGACGCTGTGATATTTTCCCACGAACTAACGGATGGCCAGCCCTGATAGCAGCCAATCCATTACTGTCAGCCATGGGGTGAGAGTCATTAATTACTCCACTCTCTCCATCACGGCCACACACACACACGGCAAGACCAGGTGTGAGGGACAGTCCTGATTATCCTGTCCATAGATTGGAAAAGATTAATCTTCCCCTCGTAGAAATAACAGACCACGAGGTCCTTTCATTTCAGATTGTAATCATTCCCTTAAAATAATAATTGCCTTTTTCCTCCCCGGCATGTTTTACATTACAATGCGTGTTCGGTGTCTATTGAGGTGGATGTCGTATTGTGTTGGGTGTTGAAAGGGCTGGACTGGTGTGGCAGTCTGCGGTGGTTAGTGATCGTAATGTTTTAATTTTCAAATGACAGCGTGTTTGGAGGTTTTGCTAAAGCAAGCATCACTCCAACTCTTGTTTCTTTTAGGGTTGGCGATTTAAACAATCAAGAACGAATATATGAAACATTTGCAAGTATGCAAATACATAAACACATATACTGTTTTTGCAGTTCCACAATGCTGCAATTCCTCTAAAGTCAGTTGATTTTTTATTTTTATCATTTTTTTCCTAAAGGTTCTTTTCTATAAAGCACCTTGAGCTTACTATGGTTTTTAACATTAGTGTTTCCTAAAACCATATTTCAAACAAACATGAGCAAACAGCATTGCAAATTAGGATGGTTGGAACTACAGCTCTCAACCTAGTTTCTTGTTAATATGACATACAGACTTACTTCGCATGTATTTTACGAGGTGGCTAATTCGTACGACGTCACTCGTATGATTTTGTATGATTTCTCTAAACCAGAGTGATAGGAAGGTTATTACGATATTGCCTTACTCCATTAAAAAAGTAACTAATGGCATCGTAACTCTTAAAGTAATGTGTTTGCATCACTAGTTACTTGGAAAAAGTGATCTGATTAGGTAACTTATGTCACTTGTAATGCGACAGCCCCAACACGTCATTGTCCTGAGTTAGTTTCTCCAGCAAAGCTTTGCACAATGGTGGTTATGTTGTCTAAATGGACCAGGGGTGTCAAATTGAGTAGCATGCTACTATACGTTCTACATATTTATGGCTATGCCTGAATATCTGAATATATGGCTATGTCTGTATCTGAATAATAACACAACCAGTTTATTTGTGAAGAGATTTGAAGGAAACTTTGATGTATCTTAGCCTCACAATACAGTAACATGCATGACTGCCATGCATTAGCCAGTTGTGTAGACTATGGTTTTTGGCAAAAACTTTGGCTTGTATCTTTTTCCTAAGGCCATATTGGCATAATTCAGTAAGAAGTTACATGCAAAACAAGCCGGTTGCCATCTGGCAATAGCGCAGCGATGTATGACGCACTGCTCACACAGAAGTCATTTTCAAACCAAGCAAATTGTCGTTAGTCAGTGCGGTGTATTCACCTAACCAACTTACATCCCAACTTTCAATCATGTCGATTGCTATTGGAATGACTGGATTTAGCTCGAAATGTCTCCGTTATCACATTTTAAGAGATCTTTCTTAAACAGACAGTTTTGCCGTTTACAGTACTTTGTTTTATCTGATCATTTTCTTACAGCAGCAAAACGAAACTCTTGCATAGGTACTTACACGTTGCAAAATAAGGAGGACACTGTCATGGTAGTGAGTTTTGAGTGGCAAACTTACATGTGAATTAACATTCTCTTTAGAAAATTTAAAAATATGGCTTGAAGTTGTTTTAAAATCCTTATAACATAAAAACAAAAAGTTCAGTATAATACAAGCAGAAATCAGAAGATGGGAAACTATCTCCCAGGAACGTGTAGCTTCACAGAAACGCAGTAAAACACATGATTGTAACAACATTCTGTGGGATTTACCTGTTTGCCAGAGCAAATCTCACCAGTTTCCTAAAATCACAGACTCTCCCACAACTAATTTACTTGACAAACACACACTTTCACATGCACACACACTCTCACAGAGACAGGCAACAAGAGCACCACTGCACAGTCTAAATAAATAAACTACTAGAATAATAAACTATAATATAGGGTTACACTTTTATTTTAAGGTGTCCTTGTTACAGTGTAATTATATATTTAAGTACTGATTATTATTTATTAAATACATGTACTTACTATAGGGTTAGGATTAGGGTTTGGCTTGCATGTAATTATGCATAATTTATTGTTATTATAAAAGTAAGTACATGTAATGTCTTAAAAAAGTGTTACCTAATATAGTAGGTATAACTTAAGCGCAATCTATGCAGTGATGCTTGCAGTAGTAAACACTGTCAATATATATATAAACATTCACGTTCTAACTAAGGATTTAGTCCTTTAAAACACATTTTGCTATGCAAGCTGCTGGTAGGGAGGGAAAATGAGGGGTCATTCTGAATATGGAGCAGAGACGGGGGTCATGTTGAGTGGCACATAAAGCCTCTGAATACTAAAATCTATTCTTGCATATTCGCATTGGACTGTGGACAATGTCAGCATTATACACTGCCAGAGAAGTCACACAGGGCCTTGATTTAATAATGCGGCGAAGAAAACACACTGACAAAACACAGAATTGTAGAGCTTTTTTTTATAGCTTGAAGGTTGCTCAGTTATGCCCCAGAATATTGTCCAGAGTGTTGATGTAAGAGCACTGAGCGCTCTTATAGTGTGGTCTTAAAAGATGATTTGAGGATATCAAGATGATTGAAGATGGATTTGATTGACAACTTTGGTTGAGAGATATGCCCTGAAAGTTAGTTGCATAAGACAACATTTCTAATTTAATTTACATCAGTTCATCTAATATGTATATTATTTCAGCTTTGTTTCAATTAATGGAAATGGTTCATTGTTTCAGTTTTGTGGTAAAAAAAAAAAAAAAAAAAAAAAAAACCCTCACCACGTGAGGCGGGTATATGATACGCAATGTGT